>JAXQQM020060347.1:0-43898 GCA_034641835.2 Pinus albicaulis
AACTAAGACCCCTGAGTATGTCAAATTTGGAAACCATCAAAGGAGATTCTTCCCTCCTATGAAGAATGCCACCTGTTATGTCTGCCACAAGATGGGACACATTGTTGCATATTTTCATACAAGGAGGAATAATTCAAACCAGAAAAAGATGCAAACAGTGAAGAGACTTCCTCAGGAAAACAAAGGAAGAAGACAACCTTACATCAGGTATGCAAACAGTTTCTATGGTTATTGTTTTTATTGTAAATAATTTGGACATAAAATCATTGAATGTAGAAAGTATGGACAAATGTTGATGTTTAACACCTCAAGGAGGTTTATGAATCAAATAAATTTTGTTCATACTCATAATTCTGCAAAAATTATGATCAAATGTTGTGTATGCAATCAAGTTGGACATATACCTTCCAAATGTCCTCTAAGAAGATGTAGTTCATCACCTCACAAAAGATACCAAACAAAAGGGTGCTTCCAGTGGATAAAGAAGGTGAATAAATGTGACTTGCCTCTAACTGCTCAAGACCTAAAAAGCCAATGGTATTTGGATAGTGGCTGCTCAAAACACATGACTGGAGACAAAAGAAATTTTATAACTCTTGATGAAAAGAAATATGGCAATGTTACCTTTGGCAATGATAAATCAGGAAAAATCAAGGGAAAGGGCTCAGTCAGCTTAGATAATGGCAGAGGTAAGGCCCAAGATGTACTATTTGTAGATGGGTTGAAAGAAAATTTGCTGAGTGTCAGTCAAATGTGTGATAAAGGCTGCGAAGTTCTTTTCAGAGCACAAGACTGTGAAGTCAGATCAAGCACCACAGGTAAGACTCTGCTCAAAGGTGTTCGAACAGAGAGCAATGTTTACATCGTGAAAGAGGAAGATGAAGCATGCCATCTTAGAAAACTTGAGGATTCATGGTTATGGCATAGGAGATTGGGACATCTCAGCTTCGATCATATCATCAGACTGAGCAAAAAGAAAGCGGTCAGAGACATGCCAGAAATAAAAAGGCCTTCTAATACCATATGCAAATCTTGTCAATTGGGTAAACAGACCCGCACATCATTTAAGGCCAAAGATGAGTTATCAACAAGAAGACCACTCCAGCTTGTGCATATGGATCTGTGTGGACCTGCAAGAACTAAAACACCAAGTGGAGAATCCTACTTCATGCTAATAATAGATGATTTCTCCAGAATGACATGGGTTGCATTTCTCAAGAATAAATCGGAAGCTCTGGACAAATTCAAAATATTCAAAGCCTTAGCAGAAAATCAGACAGGATGCAAGCTGAAATGCATCAGATCAGACAGAGGAGGTGAATTCACTGATTATGACTTTGCAGACCTATGCAATGAACATGGCATAAAGCAACAATTTACTATTGCAGGGACACCTCAGCAGAATGGAGTAGCAGAGAGACAAAACAGGTCTGTACAACAAATAGCCAGAGCCATGATGCAAGAGAGTAATATTCCACAAACCTTCTGGGCCGAAGCAGTACACACAGCCGTGCATATTCTAAACAAAGCCCACTTAAGGCCAAGCTGTGACAAGACTCCCTATGAACTATGGCATGGGAAACCAGCTTCAATTAAACATTTTAGAATCTTTGGAAGTAAGTGTTACATAAAGAATAATGATTAAAATCTTTGGAAATTTGATGCAAGAGAAGATGAAGGGATTTTTCTAGGATATGCTTCCAAAATTAAAGGGTATAGGTGCTACAACAAGACTCTTCGAAAAATAGTAGAAAGTATTGACGTGAGATTTGATGAAGAACTTCCAAACAATACAAGAGATACAGACTGCTGCAGTCCATCAGACAACCATGAAGAAGAAAACCAAAATGATGATGAAACAAGCAAGACAACAGAAGATGCAGAGCTGAGCTCGAAAGCCCCCTCAAGATACACTCAGAAGAATCATCCTGAAGATCAGATCATAGGAGACAAGAAAGTAGGGGTCCAGACAAGAAGGCAGCTAACTGAACAGACAGAAGAGGTATACATAGCCATGTTATCACAAATAGAGCCAAAGAGATTTGAAGAAGCTAGCAAGGACAAGTATTGGGTGAATGCTATGAATGAAGAATTAGACCAAATTGAGAAAAACAATACCTGGGAACTAGTTCCTAGACCCACTGGGAAAAATGTCATAGGCTCAAAATGGGTATTCAAAAATAAAATGAATCAGGAAGGACAGGTAATCAGGAATAATGCCAGACTTGTCTGCAAAGGATACTCACAAATCGAAGGACTTGATTTCGATGAAAAATTTTCCCCTGTAGCCAGAATGGAAGCCATCAGAATGTTTCTGGCCTTTGCATGCTATCAAGACTTCAAGGTATATCAAATGGATGTAAAATCTGCTTTTCTGAATGGAGATCTAGAAGAAGAAGTCTACATGGAACAACCGGAAGGTTTCTCTTTAACAGACAAAGAAGACTATGTGTGCAGACTGAAAAAGGCTCTATATGGACTGAAACAGGCTCCTCGTGCTTGGTACTCAAGACTGGATAAATATTTGCAAAAACAAGGATTTAAGAGAGGTGGAGTAGACAACAATCTATACATAAAAGCCCATGAAAATGAACTCCTGATTGTTGTAGTATATGTTGATGACATTATGTTTGGAAGCAACAGAGATGAACTAGCAAAAGGGTTTGCTGAGAAGATGAAATTAGAGTTTGAGATGTCCATGATTGGAGAACTCAGTTTCTACTTAGGACTTCAAATTCAGCAAAAGAACATAGGCACATTCATCTCACAGGAAAAATACTTAAAAGAAATATTGAAAAAGTTCAAAATGGAGGACTGCAAACCTGTGTCAACTCCCATGATCACGGGATGCAAGCTGTGTGCTGATGATGGATCTGCTGATATAGATAAAAAACTCTACAGATCCATGATAGGAAGTCTGTTGTATCTGACTGCATCAAGACCAGACATCATGCTAGCAGTAGGACTAGTGGCTAGATATCAAGCAACACCTAAACAAAACCATCTTCTGGCAGTCAAAAGAATATTCAGATATCTACAAGGAACAACACAGTATGGGCTTTGGTATCCTAAAGGAAAAAGCTTCACTTTGACAGCATACACAGATGCAGATTGGGCCAGCTGTGTGGATGACAGGAAAAGTACAAGTGGAGGTGCATTCTATCTAGGAGAAAGTCTGGTGGCATGGTTAAGCAAGAAACAAACATTTATCTCTCTATCTACAACAGAAGTAGAATATATAGCAATAGCAGCATGTTGTACACAAGTCATGTGGATGAAGCAAACTCTTCAAGACATGAAGGTAAGCATTGATGAACTCTCAATCAAATGTGATAATACAAGTGCTATAAGTATATCTAAAAACCCTGTGCTTCACTCCAAAACTAAACATATCCCAATCAAGTATCATTTTCTTCGAGAACAAGTGGCTCAGAAGATAGTAAAACTGGAGTATGTGCCAACAAAAGAATAGACAGCAGATATATTTACCAAACCGCTTACTAGAGAACCATTTGAATATTTGAGAAATATACTAGGGGTAGTATCTGTAGATGCTACTCTCTGATATGAAGAGAAAGCACAGTTTCAGGGGGAGAACAGAAATGAAAATATCATTCAAGGGGGAGATCAACTAGCAAAGGAAGCATGAAACAGGCCCTCGGGATCAAAAGGATTATGGCAAGCATACATCCATCATAAAAGAATCAATAAAAAGGCTAAAGGGTCAGTGTTAAACCCGACGTGGATCTAATCCAAAGGTTAGAGTAGCAGCGTACAAAGTCAGAAGATCTCAGAGAGAGGAAATGCACGAAATGTTGAAAAAATTCAAACTCCCTTGCCATTGATGTCAAAAGGGGAGGAAGAGCAAGCAACAGGAGGAAGAGCAGGCAAACAGAGAAAGTGTATTGCCATCAATGCCAAAGGGGGAGACTATTGGAAATGTTGTCATTGATGGCAATAGAGGCAGAAAAGACAGAGAAAGACAAATGAGGCAGCAAAAAAGTGAAAAAAGGAAGCAAAGGAGACATGCAGAAGAAGACTGTCGAAATGTAACAGTCAAACAGTAGAGCGGAAGCAACAGCAGAGATAGAGAAAGAAGAACAGCTAAGGCAGAGGCAGAGGCAGTGAATATAGAGGCAGACCCGTTATCAGAGGTAGAGGCAGAGGCAGAGCTGTTATCCTGGAATGTCTAAAATTCCGAGAATTGCTACCCCAGCTAGAGGATACATAAACACAATTCCAGGAATCGTATAACCCAAGCGGCAAGTATATATATATATACAAACCTTGTTCCAAGAATCATTACCCAGGCGGGCGTTACATATATGTATTATATGCTTGTGCGCAAGAGTAAATGACTAAAGGTCCCATTGTTCTATTTTTAAAACAAAAGAAGTAATATAAGGTGGGACCCTTATCAATCACATTGAAAAAGGTGACAGCGGATCATATAAATAGAAGATTGCGATTGCGATTGAGCTCTGGACCCGATGGGTCTATAAATCATGTTTAATATATGTTTGAGTTACGACAGAACATTATTCAATCGCATCGGAAAGAAGTAGACCGTCGGAGCACGATATTAAGAGATTGCGATTGCGATTGAGCTCAGGACCTGATGGATCTATAAATCATGTTTAATATATGTTGAGTTACAGCAGAACAGTAGTCAATCGCATCGGAAAGAAGCAGACCGTCGAAGCACGATATTAAAAGATTGTGATTGCGATTGAGCTCCGGACCCGATGGGTATATGAACTATGATTCAAATATGTTTAAATTCCGGCATTAAAATAGGCCATCGCATCGAATGATAAAACAAGTTCAACAAGTGGGACCGTAAGGGACCAAAGGTATAATACAAAACATATGTATTATATCTTCTGGCGCAAGATCAAAAGAACCAAAGGTTTTAATGCTTGGTTTTAAAACAAACAAAGATTCGATATGGTGGGACCCTCACCCAATCGCATCGGAGAAATTTTGCCAGCGGAACATGTTAACAAAGAATTGCGATTACGATAAAAGACCGGACCCAATGGGTTTATAAACCTTGGCTAATATATGTTTGAGTTTCGTCATAACAGTGAATCATCGGAATCAGAGCATCAGAGCATTAGGATATCGGTACATTCAAACGGAAATTGCGATTGTGATTAATCACAATTGGAAGAAGTCAATAAGGGATACATCGCATTGAAAGATTGACGAGTGGGCCCGTAAGTACATTTTATGTATTAAAATGATTTCTCAGCAGTTAATTGCCAAAAGTTACATATGTTATATAAAACAGCAGTCTAGATGTTAAAATCAATTCTTATCGTGCCAAGAGTTAAATTGTGATGTATAAAAAGGGCAGTTACATAGGTATGGCAGTTACACTGCGACAGTAAGTAGAAAATCCAAATACAGCACAGTCACAGAAAAGCCAAATACAACACAGTCACAGAAAAGACAAGCGTAGTGAACCAAGAGGCTGAATAAGTGAGCTGAAGTTTTCATTGTAATTGATTGTAAATGTTATTAATTAATTTATATTGTTGTGATGCATTGGCAAGTCTCTGGAAGAAAACAAAATCCCACTGTAATATTAAAATAAGCACCTACAGTTACATTTTTCTAAGTAAGCTGAAAAAGAAATGAGAAGGTAGAAGACTAAGAGGTATGGCTATCCATTTCAAATTCCTTGAGGAATACAAACAGTCATCAAGAATTCTCTATAAGTAATATCATCTTGATATGCATAGAGAGGTTAGAAAGAGGAAAAAGATAGAGACTGCTGAGTATAGAAGATCGAAGCAGAGAAGATAAGGAAGAGAGGAGCAGAAATAGATGCTACAGAACAGAGCTGATATCTGAGGTAAATCAGCAAACATTCAGTTTGATAAATTGAGGAAGCTGGAGCTTCCCTATCAAGTTGAAGCTTGATAGCTGTTTGTCAGTGTAGCTGACCCAGGTTGGAGCCTCCTGTGGGTTGGTGCACACGAGAAAATTGATGGGAGTTGGAGCTTCCTTGCAAGTTGTAGCTTGCGGAATTGAGGATGGAGCCTCCTGTAGGTTGGTGCCTGCAGAAAACAGTGGTGAGAGGGAGTTGGAGCTTGCCTTTGCATCACAACAATAATAAGATGTGGTTTTCTCCCTTTATGGGTTTCCACTTAAATCTGCTGTCTCTATCTGTGTTGCCTGTGTGCTGAGATGATCTACCAAATCTGCTTAATATTTGCTGCTCTCATAATAAGTTTGAAGTCACATTAATTTAATACTTACTGCAACATATTAAGACTGTTCATATACTAAGATTGTTTATAAAAGTAAGCTGTAAATTAGTTGATGACAAATTTAAAAAGCTCATGTATGTGTTAAATTGATTCACCCCACTCTTAGTTTAACTAAGAATTCAACAACCATTGCTTCATGTAGTCGTTCCACACCTTTTCCATCCAAAAGGGGAAGTGGGTTTTGGACTATGGTAAAAGTTATCATTTATAAATGGAAGGAAATTTTACGATTTTGAAATCCACCGCATCAGAAACCAATGCAGTAAAGATAGAGGACGTCTAACAAAAAGTGGCCATCATTACAGCCAGCACACTCTGCTTAGCAACCGTTTTGCACTAAGGTAGAGCCAAGATGTCAGAGCCCTCATTGCGTCTTCGGCATCAGACAAGATGCATTCTAATAATTTCACAATTAATAATAGATTGCTACAACCACCGTCTTGGCTAGATTTATCTTGTCACCGCCGTTGCATGGTTCCACTTGTCAATTTATTCTTGAATTTAATTAATGACAATCACTCTAGTAGATAGAGTAACCAATTTAAGTTTTATTTAAATACTACATTCATTAGTAGTATGGGGGAGCTCGGAAGGGGAAAAACCATTGCAATAGGCTCATCTAGTTGTAGATACTCTTCTGTTGATGAATGAAAGGAAACTATTGTTTCGAGACTCTTGTATTATGATCTGTGGTGAAGTACTGTTTTTTATGTAATTTTTCATTCTCTAGTTTCACATACTCTTTTCTCTCTTTACTGTGGATAAGAAAATTTTGTTCAGGATTTTTCATCTAGCAACCTGTTTAGCCTTGAAGTAATTTATGTTTTCCTCTGAGATTTGAATGTAGAATTCAAAGACGGTCTGCTCTACATTCACATTGAACCTTAATCTCCTCCTCCTTTCCATTTCACAAGCTGTAGAGATCCATTGACATGGCTAGCTTGCTTGGTCTCACATGATTTCAGTTTTTCATCAATTTGAATTTTTTTACACCTGTTTGAATCCATAGCCCAATGGCCCTCTTCTATTGTCTCAACCAAAAATTTTCAAAAAAAAACCATTTACACTAATAGCTAGCCTAAAATACCCCGGTAAACAATACTATATCTAACAGAGAGATACCTCTCTAAGTCTAGGAGGGCTAGATCTTAGGCCCGAAGCGGTTCTGATGTTGGCCCTCCAACATTTCGTCTTCAGCCTTCGGAATTACAGGGAGCTAACATAATGGCGATTATATTGGGGAGAAATATCTCCAGTATTGCAATTCAAGATTCTAGTTTTGACTTTGATGGTGAATAGAAGTCAAACACCAGTAGGTTGTTCCATTCACCCGACGACTCCATTGGCAGAAAAATATAGAAAAAAATATTCACTGGCGACTACACAAGCTCAAAATGGGATCAGTTGTAAGGAGATGTGCTCCAATGAACATAGATCACATTCCCGTCTTCCCAAGAAAAATGCCTCGGGTAAATTCGCAAAGAAATCTTCCTATTTTTCAAGATGAGGATGTTTATGATGCTTCGTTACATCTCATTAAATTTCATATACATTCATGGAATTTGAAAGTCAAATGGCATGAGGATTGCCTCACGAAGATGTTCATGGCAACAGTAGAAGGGAAAGCGAGGGAATGGTATGACGGTTTAAACACTCGCAGTTTGTTTTCTTTGAAATATTTCCACTAGGTATTTTATGAGCATTATAAAGAATATTCTCCATCTTTATCATTAGTTGAATATTGTTGTGATCAGTCTGAGGATTTCATAAAATGCCTTGAAAATGTTGATTAAGATCTAGGAAATATGCATGAGGAGGTTCTCTTAGAAGAAATTTATGGATCTCATTCTCAGGTTAACTGTCATGATAACCAAGAGAAGTTAGTTGAAGATGAAAGAAATCAAGAAATGAAAGTAGATCCACAAGATCTCTCTGTGGAGACAAATGAGAATTCATATTTTCTTTTGTATGAGGCTAAAGAATACATTCAGTCTCATGATCAATATTCATGAGAGAAAGAAAACAATTGTTGTTTAATCCAAAGAAAAAAAAGGCTGCCTCCTACTTTAACTGAAGAAGAAATTAATAAAATTATAAGCATGCAACAAGCCTCTCAATTTTTATGTAATCAAGAGATTACTTCTATTTGTTCTACTACTGATTTATGTACTGAAGTATTTACTCATGAAGAAACAAATGTAGAACATATTGATACTGATGTTGTTTTACATTCTCAAGAAGGCTTATTGCTAGAAAGTGATTTTTTTCATCAAATGATGGCCTTCAAACAAAACTTAGCAATCTCTGTCAAGACATCAAGTTTGCTTGAGGAAAACATATTGGTATACAATGAGGATGCCATATAAGATGACCATGAAGAATGTATAGATATTCTCTTTGAGAAGTATCCTGAGCATAATAAATTGGATCAAAGAGTAGTCCTAGATGAAGCGCATTATTTGAATCCTTAGAACCAGGTATTGTTCCAAGATCATTTTGCTGACCTCTTAGAATCATATAAAAAAGAAGTATGTTATTCCATGAATGATTTGCTACAGAATTCAAGGAAAAAGTCGAACAATTATTTTCAACACCAGTTAAGATGCGAGTGGTCATTTCCTTTTTTCAACTTACTAAAAAGGGTGAGCAAGAATGAGTCACGTAGTCAGTTGCTTTACTAGTTTCATTGAAATTGTTGTATCATTTAGAACATCAGTGATTTCAGTAAGTTAGAGTAGATAGGTAGGTGTGAAAATAAGCTCAGTACTTTGAGCATTTTTCCAGTTTTAGATTCGGATTGCTTTTCAGTTTTCAGATTAAGTGTGTTCCGGACTTCAGTTTGTAGAGAGTGTTGATTTTAGCTTGAATATTTTCAGCCACAGAGGTTTGGTAGCAGATTAAGTAGCAAATTTGGGATCAGCCCCATGGATCAGGCCACTAATCTATGGTGTTCTTGACACCTCCTGAAGGAGCTTCCATCCAGAGCTGGAGCCACTGTTAGACTCCTATAATTCACAGTATCACAAGGTGACTGATTATTTATTAGATCTTTCATATTGAAAATAATATTCCATGGCTGTCACTTATTTCCAGAAAAAGGAAGGGAAATCTTGACTGTCAAGAACTTCAAAGGAATCGATCTTCCTTTTCAGTTCAATTGAAAGAGGAAAGTGTCACTAATAAAGTGCAATGGTGATCAAACCTCATTTCTATCCTCACTCATTTCATTTACCCTCTTTTTCCCTTCATTTTTCCAAACTCTAAAGTCTAACACTTCATTTCTTTCAAAACCCCTCTTAACTATTTAAATTCAAGTTCTATAGTTAAAAAAATCAGCTCCGCCCACCCACTAACAACCATATCATATTTCCCTCTGAACTTACCCTACATCCATTTTATTGCATCTCTTCCCGCACCACAATGAACCTCATATTTATATCATACACTACCTATGGGGGTATAGTATTCATCATTCCCTGCACTTAACCGTCTTAAAGCCTTGTCTTCCATCACCTTTTCACATCGCAAGTCCACAAAATCCATTAGTAACACCATTTCCAAATCCTATAAAATCCCTGATGCGACATTGGTGGGACCTATTTCCCTGCCACGTCACCCCTTCCCACCACCCATCACACATTGCATGCGATATGATATAGCAGTTAACGATGGAGACTTAAAATTGTGAAATGTTGATTTGCGATGAGTTTTGGGTTGCTATGTTGCGATGCGATATCATCATCTCATATCGCAAACAAGATTTTTTACGTTTATTGTTAAGATGTCACAAGTTAACTTTGTACATTGTGATGTGATATCTGTAGAGCTTGATTTTATCGTCACCTCAAATCATTGTGCTTAAACTCCATTAACTTACCCACTCATCCACCACTCATTTGACTTACCCCGCTTCCATCCGACGGCCGATATAGCTTTTCGCCCCCCCCCCCCCCCCTCTCCATCTCAACTTTACTTCTGGGGGGTGGGATTTCTGAAATGGGCAGTTCCCTGGCCCGGGCCCTACCCTTATGTGGTGAAACTAGGGTATTTTGCACCCTCCACGCACCAATCCACCACCTTACCATGTCAACTCCTGCCACCGCTACTCCTCATCGACAAACCAACTTCCACCACCATTGTTTCACGTAGTCATTCCACACCTTTTCCATCCAAAGGGGACAAGGGTTTTGGACTATGGTATAAGTTACCGTTTAAAAATGGAAGGTGATTTTACTGTTTTGAACTCCACTGTAGCAGAAACTAATGCAGTAAAGACAAAGGTTGTTTAACAGAAAGTGGTTATCATTAGAACTAACACACTCTGCTCAGCAACTATTTTGCACCAAGGTAGAGCCAAGATGTCAGAGCCATCATTGCCTCTTCAACATCAGAAAAACTAGATTCTGATCATTTCACAATTAATCAAAGAATGATATAGCCAACGTCTTGGCCATATTTATCTCGTCACTGTTATTGCATGGTTCCACTTGTCAATTTATGCTTGAATGTGATTAATGAAAATCATTTTAGTAGATAGAGTAATCGACTTAAGTTTTATTTAAATACTCCATGCATTAGTAGTATGGGGAAGCTTGGAAGCGGGAAAACCATTGTAATAGGCTCATCTGGTTGTAAATACTCTTCTGTGGATGAATGGAAGGAACCTGTTTTTTCTAGATTCTTATGTTATGATCTGTGGTGAAGTGCTCCTTTTCATGTAATTTTTCATTCTCTAGTTTCACATATTGTTTTCTCCCTTTACTGTGGATAATAAATTGTTTTTCAAGATTTTTCATTGGGCACCCTGTTCAGTCTTGAAGCAGTAATTTATATTTTCCTATTAGATTTTAATGTATAATTCAAAGACAGTCTACTCTGCATTCACATTGAACCTTAATCTCCTCCTTCTTTCCATTTCACAAGATGTAGAGATCCACTGACATGGCTAGCTTTCATGGTCTCACATGATTTTGGTTATTTATCCATGTGAATTTTCTTACACCTGTTTGAATCCATAGCCCAATGGCTCCCTTCTGTTGTCTCAACCAAAAATTCTCAAACAATCCCCTTTGCACTAGTAGCTAGCCTAAAATTCCCCTATAAATAAAGATATATCTAGCAGAGAGATCCCTCTCTGGGTCTAGGAGGGCTAGATCCTAGGCCCGAAGTGGTTTTGATGTTGGCCCTCCAGAATTTTTCCTTCAGCCTTTGGAATTATGGGGAGCTAACAATCATCAGCCATTCATCCAACTGTGGGTGATGAATCTTGTCATGCTCCAACTTGGTATCCACACAATGGAGAATACCATCCTCCCCAATTTGATGACTATATTTGCACTCCATGATATGTTGAAGTGAAACCTCTTGTATATCTCTACATGAGGACCTCTCATCAATGACCCATTAGAACCCATAAGGTTCCAAATATGCTATAGGAAAAAGCTTCTCTTTGAGCTATGAGGTGCTCATCAAGAAGGATCTGTCATAATAATCGAAGATGTTATCCATCATAAGAGGTCTATCATCTACCGTCTGCCCATCCAATGATTCAAGAGTGAAGCAACCATCAGAATGCTCCAAGAATAGTTGGCCCTCCAATTCATTGTTTCTCCTCAGTGATTATGAAGTTGATCTCCATGATGGTGCATCTGTTGTCTCATGGTCATACACAATGCTAAACTCATAGCTCGACATTGTACTTGTTAGGACTATGCTCATCCTATCCACAGAAACTCTACACTCCAACCCAAAGTGTTTTGTGTAGCTCAACAATGGAAAACCAGGATGGCTATACATATCCTCCTTGAATCAGTCAAGGGTCCTATGTGCAGTGACATTCTTCTACTCTAAATCAGCAATGTGCTCTAACCCTTGGTCATGAAATTTCTCTGATGGCATGTCCCCACAAATCTCCATCTGATGTGCTGAAATAATATGGAGTGGAATTTTTTTCATACCTTGGATAAGATTATACTTGGCAACATCTTGTACAACTACAAGATTTCCTCCTACCGGTGTAATGACTTCTCCAACTGCTGGTGATGGTGATGGATGCTCCTCTAATGCTACACCAGTGCTAGTATATGCCTCATCTCACTCATGAACCTCCTGAATCATGCATGGGAATCCTAATGTCAAGATATTAAGACAATCTTGCAAAGATGAAACTGTTCCTTCTCCTAATGCAAGTACTCTTATAGTTGGTGGTTGTGGAATTTGCTCCTCTTTTGCAGTGATAGTGATGACATCTTCCCTTGTCTCCTCATGTGCTTTCTCATCAATGTCGGAAAATGAATCAATGGGAATTACCTCCAGTTTCCTTCTATCAAACTTTTTGATCAACCTTTGAGTAAAATCTACATAAGAAGTCACTCTTTCATGTTTCAAATGGTTGAACCACAAATCCTTTGCTTCACCCTCAAGGTGTTGTGCTACAATCTCAACAACTTCTCTTTATGCTACTAGATGTAGCAAGAAGAATGCATCTAACTTCTTCCTCCAATATTTTTTTGTTCTTGTGGATGACCCATCAAATGTAGGAAAAAGGAATCTATTAATCCTCTTTCTTCTATTGCTAATGTAGGGTGTTCGTTCTTCTTTGATTTGGATAAACTGCTAGAGAGTTAGATTCTCCTTGAAAGAACTTGATTGAGATTTATACTCTACAAGATAATCAATTAGAGTCTCATGATCTAATTTTCCTCCATCTCCATGCCAATTACCTTCCTCTTCACAGAAAGTGGACATAGTATAATATTTTGGAGCTATTTGCATTACCAGTTTCTTCTACTACTGATAGGAAGTGCTTGGACCTTCCTCATCCTCAAACCTTCTTGAGGTCTCTTTTTTCCTCTCCCTTCTCATTTGTTTAACCTCCTTGGAGAGATATTGCATATAAATGAATAGAAGTGTAGAAAAAATTAATACTTCTCTCATTATGGATCTCTTTTTTATATGCCTTATTTTGGTGTCATAAGATGTATTGCCCACAATCTGAGCCAAAGATCATTCTCTAATACCACTATACTATTCCAAAATGGAAAATACAGTAATATAGAACATAAAATTGGAAAATTTAGTGATACATCAACACATAAAATGAGAGTAGATCATATATATATATTCTATTAAACATTATAGCAGAAAATGTATACAAGATCTTGTGGAAAAAGATACTCAAGCTAGGAAAAACAAGATTATTGAAACCCAATACATTAAATATGAAGAAAAAATGCAATATAAGAATAAGAGAGGCTAAGACATCACATTTTATGTTGGGGTTAACTGCTGCTAGAAATTTAAATACATGTATCTACTAGTATAGTGCTTATAAAATGTTGGGATTAAAGATCTATGCTCTCTAGCACTATTCCAAGGCAACCCAGAAAGGGTTTCCATAAATACACAAAATGCATAATGTGCCAAATGTGGCCCTAGGGTTAAATAATGATACGCAACTAGATCACTGGTGGGAGGTGGCTGATCTGATATGAAAATGGCTGATATCCCTCCTCACAAACTTTTCAGATGAAGGATTTCTCCCCTCACTAGAAAACAGGGTCAAGAACATGGGTACTTGACCTCCCACTGTAACTACACTGCAAAATAACATAGTTTCTGGAGGATACTACACTGTGGCTAAATGGTGCTACTTGGCCTGATGAAGTATGGTGGAATAAATCTCAAGGAAATTCTGTGCTGGCCTCTGAGATGAAGGGCTGCTCCTTCACTGGAAAACAAGCTCAGAAATTGGGTCTATCAACCCTCCACTTCAGTTGCCCTGCAAAACAACACAATCCTAAAGGAGACTACGCTGTGAATGATGGTTTAAGCTTGGCCTAATGCCGGATAGTGGAGATGATGCTCAATGAACCTCCCTTGAGTAGGCATTCGAAGTCCCTGGAGGATGAGGGTGGGATTTCCGCTCGGAAACACCCTTGTGCTAAATCACACAACGGACTCCACTAAACAGCTAAAGTGTGCAAAATGTCATACAATACCAATACAATATCAATATCTAGAATGCCTTCTATGGCTTCTATCCTCTTCCTTATATGCTTGGTGAGCTTCCTCACCCTGGGTCCCACTCATTAAAGTTTCCACTCTCATGCACACACTCCTCCTCTATGACTATGTTGTCCTCCATTAACTCTCCACTATCTCCATGACAACATTATTGATTTGGTCAAATTTGACCCTATACACATGCTTTAGCCCCTGTTCACACCTAAGGGTGATTTATTCAGCTAATGCAATGATCGACATTCACATGAGAAGTGGTTTTATTCCTACTAAAGAGGTTTTTGGGTCTCTCTACCCACTTATTCACCTATAATATTATCAAAAGAAAAAATTAATATTCCAACTAGCTGAAAGCTAATTAGGAATATTACACATATTTTTACTTCTTCAACTCTCCATCAAATGTAGGAGGCTTGGATTTCTTGAAATCATTTGACAAGTATCCCCTCTCACTCCTCCTGTAAGGATGATGACGATGACGAACATGATACCTATCTGAATGAGAACTAGAATAGAAACCATAACCACTACCTCTACTGTCGAGTGTATCAAAAAACCTATGGACATGTAATCCCTATCCAAATTGTGTCTTCTATGAGACCTACTGCCATATCCGCCATTAGTCCTTTCCTCCCATTCATAATTGATTTGTGGATATCCCTATCTTTGCAAATATGACAAAATCTGAAATATCACTGCATTGAATTCTACTTGCTCTTTTTGAGCCCTGGTAATAATTTCTTGCAGCTAAATGATTATGTTGCTATCTCCATCGCAACTTCTGATTTTTTCCTTTAGAATTCTCAAGGTATCTCCTATTTCAGGAGAGTACTCAGCTCTTTTTTTCTTATATGATCTATAATGAGATTCTCGTGAACTAGATTCCACCATATTTCTTGTCATATCTGATATTATTCTTCCTGCAAACATACCATGTCAAATAACCAAATATAAATATAATCAACATACCTTAGTGAAGTTTAGGGAAGGCTATCTCATCAGCAAAATAAATCCATATTAGCATGACACACACACACACACACACACACACACACACACACACACATACACACACACACATGATCATATAAATATATCGAAATCATGCATGATAACACTAACTACATACAATGACCTCATGCACGAAAACCATAACCATGACAACCCATGCATAACAACATCCATCTATCCCATTTGGTACAATTATTTGAACCATGCTCTAATACCACCTTGTAACCACCCCTTCCCACATTTACCCAATTTTGTTGGTCTGCCAGGGTAAACATGAGATGATGAGTTACTATGACATGAATCAACCTACAAGCTCCAGTTATGGAAGTGGGGTCGACAATTGAAAACTTATAGAAATTCCTTAAGGCTTACAGGATACTTAGGGGTGAAGGAACCACCCTAGGTGACCCAACTCTGACTTGGATAAAATTTTCACTGGCTTGGGCCCATAACCGCATGAAAATTCCTGCAAGGGTGTGGTTATGACCCTCAAACCACACACACAAGCTTCCTTACTTGAAGTTATAGAAAAAAAATTCTAGTTCAGAGGGTGTGTTCCCGAGATCTGGGCCACTTTTCCAGGCCTCTCTCTAGACCACTACATCAAATTTCCTGTAAATTCTCAGAGTGATAAATTACATAATGATAATTCTATTCATACAAATCTTGAACGAGAACTTGATCTAACGAGGCCTAACCATGACATCCATTTCATGAAACACATGGAAAACATGTAAGAAATAGGTCATGAATGCATATATGATCATAGGAGTCTGAAACTTATCTAATAATCACCAAGAAGGTATATTTCCCTCTCATAATATTTGTAATAAAATTTTTTATCCCATGCATTTATTAACCATTAAATACTTAACAAATACTAAACAAAGGCATAGCCAGAGCACATTACATATCCATGCTTATAGCCAACATATAATAATATAATTAACCATGACATAAAAATCATCAATTAATCATAATATTCATCATAATCATCATGAATACAATAGGAAAAAATCTCATATTAATTGATTAAAAATCCAACCAAGTCAGGGACTTCAACGTACCAACTGACCATAGATTTTTTTGAATCAAATATTTATTTCAGACAATCAACCTCATGCCATATTCCAAGCATGAATGTGGGATCTCAAGACATTAAAAATCATGGCTTCTTGAATATTAAACCACCTCCACCATCAAGCTACCATGATATCACCAAACCATTCAAGGGATCACAAATCCAAAACAAGCATAGATGACTCAAAGTTTCTTCACCATTACCTAAAGGAATTTTCTTGTGCCCACCCAACTGTCGAGGGATTCCCAAAGATTAAATCTCCTGCACCCCCAACCCTTGGGAGGTTTCCTGAGACCACCTTACTCAATTCCAAAACCTTCTGGCAATCCAAAGATCAACCAAGAAAAGAATCCCATCACACCATGGCTATCTATGAGATGGAAAGGCAAGCCTAAAACCACTGCCAAACCAGGAAAAACCAATACCAACGACAAAAAAGGAACCAAATGAGAAAATTCATGTACCATGCATTCCCACCTCAGCTAGCAAATCATAGATGCAACTTGTTACCTGCAAAATCCTCCTAATGAATCTGCTTGATCCAACCTTCCTTGCTTGTCCTTTTATTTCCTTTTCTTTCCCTTTCTTTCCATTCTCTTATGCTAGAGTGCTCCAAGAATTCTTGAATTGTGAAAAAGTATAAGAGAATAGAGAGATATCCAAAACTAAACTAACAAAATCGAAAAAAACAAAATCTGTTAACTCATCCTCATTAGATTTTTTATCATTAAGGCCTCTATTTTTTTCATTTTCCTTTACTTTCCTTCAATTTTCCTCCTCATGCAAATTTATGACCCTCCATCTCCCTTTTACCCTATTTTCCTTTATTTTTCATAAATAAATGCAAGTTAATGCCTCTTTAATTTTCCAATTTCTTTGCCAATTTCCTTAGCCATAAATAAACCAAAAGAAGCACCCACTGGGATATTTTTCCCAAAATTAATCTGTTAATATGTGTTCCATGACCTTGCTTTTATGTTTCCTTTATTATCCTTTATTACATGAAATTTTAACATGGGTTTGTTAGAAAAGGTGCAATCTAACTGTCATCAAGGACTGAACTTAGCTTGCCCTCAAGAAGTGCACTCATGATGTTGATAGGAAGTGCACTCCACTTTCTCCATGGAGTGTGCTCCACTATCTCCAACAAGTGCACTGGGCATATCTTGAGAAAGTGCAATATGAAGGGAAAATGACTTAAGCTTGTGAATGCATGGTGCACCAACACATATTTTCTTGGAGAATACTTGAACACTTATAAGATATGACCAAGTGTGAATTTGATGACCTGAGACAAAAAAAATCACATGTTCATCAAGGGGGTAAAAATTTTAAATGAAGGAAACTTTTTGGAAGGTGTTGTAGTAGCTATAACACTTGGCAATTCACTAGAAGGACCCCAACCTCTCTATTCATGTATAAATTTACGTATTAATTCCAGCCTTAAGGAAGTATTGTTTTATCCTGTAGATCACCTTACTTGGCCTAGTTATTGATGTAGTGTCTCCTATTCCTCTTATCGGCTTAACACATTTCACAAAACTAGTCAAACTCAATTGTTTTGAATAGGGAAAAGGATCACATGAATTTTGCAAGTTTAAGATGTTCAAAGTTTTAGTGTCATATTTGGTGCTTCTCCACTGGTATTATGCATGTTTAGTACCCTGATGGAGCCACTTCAAGGAACCACACTTCAAGGAATCACAAGCATTGCTTCATTGCCAACAGTCCTATTCACTACCCAACGAAGTTTCTTGCTTCACCTCTTTGCGAAGGAAGCCTTTATCTTCTTTCACCCTTTATACTATTATGCACATTGGAATTTTGTGGGTGTTTATTTTTCCAAGGTGGAAGAGGGATCCTAAATTATTTCACGAGAAATTTAGGTTGTTCCTTTTTCTGTAAAGACTCTTATATATACCTCTGAAATTATTTTTTTGCTTGAGTTTTATCCTTTTCGTTCTCTACTCGACTGATTTGACACATTAAAAATGATCAATATAAATGGTGTATTCAAGGAATGAAGATCATATAATGGATATGAATATTGTATATATTGTTATAGGTAAATTTGGGCATCATTCCCCATGACCTGGTCAAACTGTACATCATCCTCAGGACCAATGAAATAGGGTCTATCATCCCCTTACATTTTAGTTGATATATGCCTTAAGAGAAGAAAAAATCATTCATGGCTTCTATTGTGAGATTTCCAAGGTTTGAAGTATATGTTATATCAGATATGAACTCACCAAAACTTCTTATAAAGGGACTAACTGCATTGCATATGCAACATCCTCTATTCAAGGGTGCACTGCAATGCACTTCCCGACATTGAAGAGTGTGTTGGTCAATTGGGAGTGAAATTCTCATTGTTCCAGAATCTCCACATGGCCATTTCCTTATAGAAGAGTCCATATGTGTCAAAATTCCAACCCAAGTTTCCATATAACACCTCTACACTTCGAAATATGTCTTTCCTATTATTAGAAAGTCATTCATTGAGAAACTGCCATCACTTTCCCTATAAATTGAGCACAAATCCTAGTGCTAGGGATGGAGTAATTTTGGTAAAGAAATATTGTTTGATTCTCATTTGAGAGAGTGAAAGTACTAATATGTTGCTGGTGTGATGTTGGATGTGATGAGGTTTGGATGAAGCTAGAGCTAGTGGCATCAAATCAATCATTGGTTGTAACGTGGTTGTAACCTCCCCCTTCTACTCTTTAATACATGTTGTTGTTCATTTTCCCATATATGTATCTATTTATGTTTCTATTTCTCATGCAATGGATTCTTGAATGATATATATGTTTCACATCTAATCGATTTGAGTGATTAATATAAGTAGGCATCTTTATCTTGCAAGTTGTTTGTTGTTATCTATTTATGCTTGCCGAAATCGATCTGGGGATCTGAGTTGGATTGAAGGCGATAGCAAAAGCGACAAAAGGAATAGAAGAAGCGCTTGGATCGCAAGTAGGTTATTATATCATTCTGTGTGTCTATTTATGTTAGAGAAAGTGACAACAAAGTATTTCATCGGTTGTCCTAAGTGCCTAGCACCACACTTAGGGAATTTGATTTATCCATAGATCACAATTCTGCATAACAAATTGGCAACCCCACTGGGGAATTTCCTTTCATTTCTGGTGTTTTTTCCTTTACTAATCCTCATCGGTAGCATCTAATTTCAATTATTATACTTTTTCATGAAATAAGTGCATTAGAAGTGTGTTTTGAAGCTTTCATTTTCAATATCTACTGTGCGCAATGCACTATTGGTCAAGACACAGTGCACTGTCTCCCACTCAGGGGTGCACTGCAATGCACTGTTTCCCCTTAGAGATTACGTTTCCCCCTTAGACCACAAAATTCAATTCAATTTTTTCATTGCTATCATTCACAGCCATTTTGTTTGTTGTATTCTCAATTGTCTAATACCTCCTAGAGACTAGTGAATTTACCTGATTCTTCCTCCTTTGAAAAGTAAATTTGTTTAATGTCTCTTTAGTGTTTTTCTTTATCATCGGCAAATAAAATTCAAAGTATTTTATTTATTCATTAGATCCATTTGTTTTTGTAAAGGAAATTTTCGTTAAATTCTTCGTTTCTATTAGCCACCTATAAAAATTTGTCATATCAAATGGTGGCTAGATCTTTTTTAAGCCTTTAAGAAACAATTTTATGGCCAAAATTGTTAGTTCTTAAATTCTTATGAAGATTATTAATCCTTGGGTTAATCTTCACTGCTTTTTCCCTCATAATCCTGAGAAATTTGTTGTTTGCAAAGAGAAAGACTACTAAAAAACCCATTTCCCCCCTTCATTTTACCGCTCCTTCCATTCATTAATAACACCATTTTCATACCCTTGTTCTCCATAAAAATCCCTTCATAAGCCTCTTTTAACCTTCAAATTCACTCCAAGACCCTTTTTATAACCATTTTGTCTCCTTCCATTTGGTTTAAAAGGCCTCCATTTACCTATTGGAACCACTATTTTGGCCTAAAAACACTATTTCTAAGGCCTAAGACAGTCTAAAACATTGTAAATGTCTTTAGTCCCCGAGGGCTTAACTCTAGTAGCCCTTTGCCTACATAAGACCATAAGCCCCGAAATCGGGCACTAAGGTCTTAGAACGCCTCCTAAACCCCTATCAGAACCTTCTTTTCCTTCATTTTATTTGTTTTTTCATAAACTGATGGTTACAGTTTTCAGTGAATATCCACCGTTGATCTCTCTAGATCAACGGTTGTCGTTAAAACTGATCCCTGCTCTTACCTTTTCCTTTGCTCATTTCACTCTGTGCCATCGTTAAATCCTGATCGTTAATGTCTAAGATCCGATGATCAGGATTAAACCCGATCTCCCCTCTAAGATTTTCTTCAGCCCATATAATGCCCTGAGATCAAATCGTGGCCGTCCATCCTCATAAATCCAATGGTCCACAAGAAACCCGATGCGTTTACCTCCACCGTGCATCTTTCCTCATTGCCCAATAACCTACACCGTCAGATCTTTTGCCCCTCCATCTGATGGCTGAGGTGCATATCACGTTTTTATTGCGTCCGAACATTAATGGTTCGAAATCATGGGATATAAGTGGTTTTGTTTTGCCACGTGGTGCATGATGAGTGGAATCACATTGTTTTTGCGAATTCCACTTACCACTACAGACCCAGCATGAAAACTGCTTTGGTTTTCCGTTAACCGTCCTCCTCCCCAATACATTTCTCCATTTAATCCTAGTCGTCGATAGATCTGATCTGACGGTCCTGACTTAACGCGACCCCAAGCCATCGCCCTTCCCTTTTTTCTCCCGAAAGCTCCATTATCCGATCTTAACCATCCATCATTCAGATTGGACGGTCCTAGTTTAAACCTTTCCCCCTTTCCTTTGCCTTTGTTTGCTCCCCCTAAACATTTCACCGATCAATATCCACCATTCATCCTTTTGATCGAATGGTTCAGATCAGATCCCGCCCCAAGTCTTCTGCACCTTTACCTTTTCCCCAAATAATATCATCAAATGATCTCAGCCATCCGTTTTTTCAATCTAATGGTCTAGATTAAATCTAACCCCAAAAGCCTTTCCCCTCCATCTATCTTCCAAAGGTTTTATCGCTCAATCTCCTCGGCGACTCGATTCAACTTCCTCGCCAATTCTTTTGCCCACCCTCTGTTTTCCCAAATGCATTTTTGATCAATCTCAACCATTCATTTTTCTTATCCCACAGCTCGGACTTAATTTTACCACCGTTCATCCAATCGCCTCCCCTTTCACCCAAGAAAGTGATCTTGACCGTTGGATGTTTCCATCCAATGGCCACGCTTTAATCTCGCGCCCAGAGTAGCCAATAACCTATTTTCACCGGGTTTTTCTTAATTTTTCTTGTTTTGTGTAGGTTTATAATGTTTTTCCATTTTTTTTAAAAGAATAAATGAATGGTCGGGGATGAAAATCCCCCAGGCCATTATCCATGAGGACAAATAATCTACAGGGTTCCTACCATGATTTTTCTATGCCTCATGAGCATTCTGAAGTTATAAAGCCCTCTACGTGCCTGCAAGAACAACAAAATACAGTAAACCTGAATTATAAAGAGTATCAGTGTTACAACATTAGATCAAAGCAGAAATGAAGGATCAAAGGTTTTAAACACATTTTGGAAGGATTAAGGCATAAGTTCGATTATCAAAGGCCTAATCCACACAGTTAAAGACAACATGAAGACCAGAAAAGAATATCAAAGCCTAATCAGGCCTAAAACACAGAACAAAGACAGATTTAAGGTGTTTTAAGGTAAAAAAAAGCAGATCTATCAATCCGAGAAGCCTCCACTTCCACATCAGAGGCTAATTGAACCCTCTCCAGCTACCAAAAGCCACCCGCAGCCTCACAGAAATCAAAGAAGGCATAGTTATTGCCTATTTCAAAGATATTTGCTTAAATATAGCTGAACAGTTAATTCAACCAAAAAAACTTATTACAAAATGTCAACAGAGTTATTACAAAGATAAGAAAGTGCCCTGAAGTCAATGTTCTCATCTATTGAGCCTTAAAAAGTAGAAACAGAGTTATGAAATAGAGTTATAGGTCGAATGCATCCCTGCCTTATGCCTTGCATGGTTTTCAAGGCTGAGGATTGCATTGATTATGGAATTAAGGATACTTGAACCCTAGAAACTCTTCCACCTCCTCATTTTCTTATAAAATCTCTCTAAGGAGCACATTGTAAAGGGTTGGTATCTGGATATCTGTAGAATGTAAATAGTTTTCTGAAGCTTCTGTAAGCACTGTTTGTAATTGAAGATACCTAGGTTGAGATGAGAAGTTTGAAGCTGTAGAGAACCACTGGACTTGATGATTGTAACTGGTTTGAACATCAATTACAAGTTGATCTATGGGATCCCGGTCTATGTCAACGGTGATGTGTTTCTTATTGTAGCCATCCTGTCCACTTTCTCTGATAAAGAACAACAAAAATAGAGCTAGGATTTACTCTAACAAGTAGCCTACTCTCACTGATAAGCTTTATCTTTATGTTTTCCTCCAATTGTGTATTTGAGAATGATTTAATATAGTCCAAGCAGTTATGGAATGTTGGTGTTCCCACGTCTTACTTTCTAAAATTTAAACATTGTTCTTGAATGTTATTTTCATTACTTACTAAGTGGAGTTGGACTAGGAAAGTTTATGGTTTGCCCTGTCTCCTAGTTCTACCTCCAAAGTTTGTTTGAAAGTTTCCCTTAAGAGTATGTTGAAAGTAGGATAGGTTCAAAGTCCTTACCTAATCTTAGACTACTTTTTATGTTTATCTGGAATGTTTTTCTTTTGAATATGCTAAAAGAAGGATAGGTTCAAAGTCCTTACTTGATCTTAAGCTATTCTTTGTGTTTTTAAATGTTTTCTATTGAAAGTGCATCAAAAGCAAGTAGTTTCAAAGTACTTACCTGATCTTAGATTAATTTTATGTCTTTCTTAAGTGCACGCCAAAAGCAGGATAGTTTCAAAGTACTTACTTGATCTTATGTTGCTCTTTGTTCTTCATTTGTTTGATTCCCCTTCTTATTGTTTCATTCCATTCCATAAAATCAACTTAAAGAGATCCTTAGACATAGATGACTTGCCCCTTGGACCACACTTGAACCTTGTTGTTTCAATTAAATCCCATTATGACTCCATAGCCCAATGGATTGAAGCTACTCCTTTCCTATATTGTTAGTTGAATCACTCTTTCACTTTCATTCACCTTCACCCTTCATTTAGACTTCCTTCACCTTCATTGTATCTTTTCCCAACCAAAACCAGACAAAACCCTTGTTCCTCATAACTAGCCTAATATCACATTTCAAGCCTTAAAGATAAATCAATATTTGCACTTATAGAGATATCCCTCTCTGGATTCAAGAGGGCTAGATCTTAGAATCCCAAAGTGGTTCATAATGTTATCTCTGCAACTTTAGTCTTTCCAATCTACTAAAACTACAGGGAACTAACATTTCTGGCGACTCTGCTGGGGACTTCTGAGTAAAATCCTTAAAACAAAACACTCAGTGTTTAGTGCAGTATTAGTAGCTCTCTTAAAGCACTACCAAAGAAAATGGTAATCATGATAGGACTTATTTGAATCAGTGACAAACTAAGAAAACCTTAGGATTCTCATAGACCTTATCAAACCTTAGAGAAATCAGCTAGCTAAGCCATAAGAGTAATATTTATTTGTCTCATCACCCTAGCTAAGTGGAGAAAAAGATTTAGAGCACTATTAGGACCCATAGGACTAAAAAAAACTCAGAAAACCCAAAAAATATTTTAGATTGGTATTCAAATAAACATGGTGGTGGACCATAAAACATTTTACCTCCTTAAGAGCTAAAATTTTTCCACCTGGCGACTCCACACTCTATAATTCCCAAAAGACCAAATGAATCCACTGGTAGAAGACCTTGAACTGATTAACCAGACATAGTGACATCTTTCTTGATTGAAAAATATGATTCCAAGAATACAACGAAGATATGCCCCAATGAGTAAAGATCATATCCCTGGGTTTCCACATAATATGCCCTAGGTGAATTGGGATGATAACTTTCCTGTTTTTCAGGGTGAAAAGTTTGATAACCCATTATTACATATCATCAAATTTCATATACATGAATGGAGGTTGAAAGTTGAATGGAATGAATATTTCCTAATGAAAATGATCATGTTAACATTAGAAGGTAAAGCTAGGGATTGGTATGAATGGTTGAGGTCTGGTAGTTTGTTTTCTTTAAAAGACCTTGAACATGTGTTTTATGAGAACTACAAAGGAAACACTACATTATTATCATGGGGTGAATTACATTATGATCCATCACAAAACATCACCCAACACATTATAGACAATGATGAAGATTTGGAACATATACATCCTAAAGATATTTTAATAGCCATTCATGAGTTTAATATCTTATTGAAAGATTATAAGAACATAGATGAATCAGTTGAGGAAGAGTTTGGGTTCCCATTTTTTGGCCATATTGGCAAGACCAAAAGATGAGACAACATCAAAAACACTTTCAGACCTTAGGATCTAGCCCTCCTAGGTCTAGAGAGGGATCTCTCTATGATAGTCAAAGTATATTTGTCTTTGAAGCTCAAATGTTAAGATGTTAGGCTAGTTATAGGCACAAGGTTTGTTTGTTTGATTCTTTGTTTGGTTGTTGGTTATTAGGAAAGAAGGGTTCAATGTAAGACAAGGGTGAGCAAAGAGGAAAAAGGAAAAGGTGAAGTATTCCAGGAAATATTCAAAACCATTGGGAAATGGAGTTAGGAAAGGATTTTCTTGCTGATCAATAGGCAAGCTTTCAATTGGGCTAGTTATCTAAAACATAGGATCTTAAAGATGAATGCGTTATATGGAAAGTTGGAGGAGAGGATATAACACAGATTTCAGAGCACAAAGTTAAAGACCAGCTAGTCGCACAAGGATCCTAGTGGACAGGGCTAACTCTAATCCCCAGTGTTCCCAAATCTTCCAACTGAATCCTCAACAAGAAACATCTAAGAACTAAATTCATTTAATTCATACATCATAGAGCAGGCAATAACATCCACTACACTGGTTAAACCAACTGAAATCAATTCTTAGATAACACATTCAGAAGAAAAACATTAATGGAAAGGAGAGCAGAAACATAGGGTACCTAACAAGGGTAAATCCTATGCCAATATTATGATGCAAGTCAGTAGAAATGAAATGAAATGAATTAAAACACAGAGATAGGAAAACATCACCGCTGCTTTAGATCAGGATCCAAAGAAATGTGCTTGTCATATTAAATAGCAATACCAGTCAAGTACAACATTGCCAATAGCTGAATACTCAGTCTAAAATCATGTTCCTCAACCTATCTTACAACTTTACATAGGGCGCATACTCAAAAGAAACTAACGAGTTCTACGATAATTGATCAACAAAAACATTTACAATGAGTTCTTTACGGGTACTAGCTCCGGAGACTGATTCAGGTGAAGAACTAGGCTCCACCGTGTACAAAACACGACAAGAAAAGAGGGCGAAGCCCACTCTCGTCTTGTGTGTTTATCTCTGATGTTCTTTGGGTGAACAAATGATCTTCTTTAGGCTTCAGACTACTCTGATATGACTCTGATGTACTCTGACTGCAGTACTGTGTGGTACTTTGGTGCATAAACATGATGAAAGAATGGACTGCCATGCTTGTGAAACAAATGCTTCTGATAGCTTTGGACTGTGGTTAAGGCAGAAACCTTCAGGAACATGGTAAATAATGAAACTGATATGGGCGCTTTGTCCTTTGGGACAATCTGCTGATGTGAAACCCTGATATACGTGAATTCCTGCGTGTTGTACCTTCTGTATGATCCATGGGATCATTGATCTGGTGTTTTGCCTCTAAACTTCTAAACATAAGGCTTAAATACCTTCATTTGCGTGACTTAAGCTCTTTGCTTCCCCACTGAGAATTACGGCTACGGTGCGGGCTTTAATATGGCGGATAGGTTTCTTCGGAGGTTGAGAGGCCGCTCACTGGGCCGTATTGCCGCCGCTACCTTTCTGAGTTTTTCTATTATAGTACAAGCTTCCAGATTTAATTTTGTCTGCGCAGCACGCCATTCAAGTAGTACATATGAATCATGGCGGTTTTCTGCCTCTGATAACCCTGCAAAATACGAACACAGTTTAAGAAAACAATGGGGGGGGTCGGATGATGTGGATGACTGTGAGGACGACAGTGGGACTGCAGAAGAATGGCGAAAAAATGCAGAGGAGTGGTGGAGAAGTGCTCTGGTGGAAGGTTGGCGGAGCACAGAGGAAAATTAACATAAAAGCCTCAAAATTGACCCTTTGAATGAATATATAAAACAAGAGGGGCGAATGTACGGTGAGACACGTGGAGGTGACGTGGCGAGACCGGGAAACGATGGAAGAGTCAACAACGGGGAAATGAATATGGACCGCTGGATCTGGGAGGAGATCGATGGTTGAACATGCGGTGGAGGACGACGAACGGTGGGTCAGGAGTACGACGACCATGGATTAAACCCTGCGCAGCTTCGTCGAGCAATGACCGTTGGATGGGAAAGAGCAGATCTGATGGCTGGTATGAATATCGCTGCACGTCCTGTACCGAAGGATAACGTGCAATGGGCAAGCGGTTTTGGAATCGTACAGGAGCCACGCATCGCAAGCTGAGTGGAATCACTGGGAAATGGGAAAATACCACCCAACCCCCATTAGTGGTGTGATGAAAACCAGGTTGTTTTATGGATAGTGCACGACGGGGACCACTGGGGCGGGTGCACTCCGAACCGTCGATCTGACAGGTGAATGGACGACGATTGCGCGGTCGGGGGTTTAAACGGGGAAACATGGGAAATATAGATTTAACGATCGCTGTCCGATCTATAAAGATCAAGGGCTAGGAGCGCTCCTGATATACATTGGAGATTGGCGCCTTTCGGGCCAACGCTTGGTCATAGTGCGGGGTTCTGTGGGGGGAAGGTGCAAGAGCTAGGCCGAAAGGGGCTAGGCCTAGACTATGAAGAAAATATGGTTTTTGGCTTGTTTTTAAAGCATTTTAAAGCTAGCCAAGGGCAACGATAGGGGAATGAGGGGGATTTAGGCATAAACGAAGGGAGCAGGGATGTTTTAGAGGGGACTTTGGGAAGTTTTAGGAGAGAAAGGGGAATTTTAGGGCGAACAAAGGGGACCTTGAGAAAGGGAAAAAAGGGGTGAAAATGAAGCATTTTGCAAGGGTATAAAGGGAAGAATAAAGCCTTTTTTAGCATAATTATTTATCATCAAGGCTTATTTACTCAAAACAGCAGAGGGAAATAGTCACGAGGCAGGGAACAGGAAAAGGCTGCAAGGATGATGTGCTTTCAAGGGAAATGCATTCCTTGCGAGCTTATGAAGCAGTTATTGCCAGCACTTGTCAAGAGTATAAGGGCTAACGGTGGCCCTTTCTCCACATGGGGATGGCTTCTTCTTGAAGGAGTCAAGAATTCAGAAATTGATCTTTGTTGTAGGCCAGGTGCCTACTGCTTTACACATCCCTTATTTCTTTAACTCAGTTACCACAATATGAAGACATTACATCGGCAGAAAAAATTTCCCAACAAACTACCTAACCACACTACAATCCTAACATTTTTTCTTCTTCTAGGGTGCATTTGAGCTAGCAGACCCTTTACATCATTTTATTTTTACAAACATAAAAGAAATCTATTCTAAATCTACCCTTATTGCTCCATGAGACCAGATTAGATTGTTGGTCTCGTTTTCTTCTCTACCTAATCTAATATCTGCTGGGATTAAATTGTCCAGCAGATTTATTCTCTACATTCTAAGACAGAAATTGAAAAAAAGCCAAGCCAGGATTAAACTGTCTGACTTTCTGTGAGTCCAAGGCATAAAGCCAGTTGCACATGGATAGAAAATTGCAGAACACTGAAAACAAAACTATGAAGGCTTGAAATCTGAAACTTGAAGTGTCCTTCTTTTCTTTGTGACTCAAGTTTTGAGCGTGTTAGAGTCACTTCTTTTCTTCATTTGAGCTCTAGTTTTGGGCATGTTAGAGCTGACTCTCATTTCTTCTTTGCTGGTCTAGATTTTGGGCATGTTAGGACCAGCTATCTTTGCTTTCTTTGTCTCAGTTTTTGATCATATTAGAGCCAATCCTTTTCACTTCTGAGGTTCATGTTTTAAGCATGTCTGAACCTCTACTATCCTCTGTTTTTTGAAACATTTTCTCTTTTTTCTTGAAAATAAAAACTGCAATGGTATGTACAATGGGAATGGAAACTGGAAATGGAAAATCAACAGAAGTAGTGTTTGAGCATCCTGCCATTGACAGGACCCCCAAACAGTTCTGTACCATCTAATTCTTGTAGGAAAAAGGAATTTGGACCCACAGTGGTCTGGATGATGTACGGACCTTGCTACAAACTGTCAAACTTGTTGTTCTTTCCTTTATCCCCTCTCCTTGAGTCCCACTTCAAAACTTTATCCCAAATTTTGAAATCAGCAGCTTTGGTTCTTTTGTCAAACAATTTCTTTATACTCTCCTGAACTTTCACTGCTCTGTTATAAACCTCTTCCCTTGTTTGCTGAAGATGAATTGTCTGGTTTATCCTTCTAACCATACTGTCTTCTTCTGTTTGAATCTCTTGGACCATCTTGATCACTGGTACCCCAAGGCTGGTAGGAAATACTGCTTCTGTGCCATAGACAAGCTGAAATGGTGACATGCCAATGGACTTCTTTGTTGTAAGCCTGTCGGCCCACAAAGCATGTACTAGCTTGTTATGCCATGACTTTTTGTTCTCTTCCAGCAGCTTCTTGATGATGATCACTAGGCTCTTGTTTGATGATTTAGCTAATCCATTACCTTGAGGGTAACAGGAAGTTGAATGACCGAGTGCTATTTGATACCTGTGACAAAAATCAACCATTTTCTTGGATCCGAAAGCAGTAGCATTATCAGTGATTATTTTCCTTGGGCAGCCAAACCGAGAGAGGATATGACCTTCTAGGAAACTAATGATGATTGAATCTGTGGCATTCCTAGTGGGTATGGCCTCTATCCACTTAGTGAAGTAGTTTGTGGCCATTAGGATCCATTTTTGTTGTGTAGAAGAAGTAGGATGAATTTCTCCTATAAAATCTAGGCCCCGTTGCATAAATAGTGATGGGTTGTAGAGGTAAGGGAAGGAGTTTTCTTTTGCCTTCAAAAATCTGGCATTTGTGGCAGGCAATTATCATCTTGTGGATATCATTGAAGAGTGTGGGCCAATAGTAACCAGCTCTGAGTATTTTTTTTGCAGTGGCTTTCCAACTCAGGGGGCCTCCACATTATCTGGCATGGAATTCTTGTTTAATCATATCTGCCTCGTCTTCAGGCAAACATTTAAGCAATAGGCCATTTGGGTTCTTCCAGTATAAGCAGTTATTCAATATGCAATAGCTCCTGGCTTTTAGCTTTAAGAATCTGGACTTAGTATTTGACAGTTCAGGTGGGGCATTGAGGGTGTAAGCACATACAGAATGTCAGAATACCAAGGAGAGCTCTGAAACGTTTCCTCAACAGTGGGATCAGGAAATTCTTGTTGCTCATCCTAGGTATTTACCATTTTAATGTCTAGGGCTTGTAAGTTTGATTCAGCCATTAACAGAGCTAAGCCATGACCTTTAATCAGTTTGGTGGGTTTTATCTCAAGGTCATATTCTAAAATTACGGCAATCCATTTGCCCCTCTTCCCATCTGGGTCTTGGGACAGTATATCTTTGACTATGATGTTGGGCACATAAGCTACGGTGTGAGAATGCAATATGTACACTCTAAAGTCATTTAAGGCCTTGATTAAGGCATAGGCCTGTTTTTCCATTACGTTGTATTTCAAGGGTGCATCCCTTAGTGCTTTGCTAAAAAAGGAAATTGGCTGTTCCATTCCCTCTGTGTTTTACTGCAGCAAGACTGCAGCCACTGTATGCTCAGAGGCGAATGAAAAGATCAGGAAATCTTTAGAGAAATCCGGGCTGATCAGAACAGGAGCTTGGGTGAGTGAAAGTTTTACTAATTCAAAAGATTGTTTAGCTCCAACAGTCCATTTAACCCCCTCGCCTTTCTTTAGCATGTTAGTCATATTCCTAAGGTGTTCAGCCAGGTTGGGGATAAATCTCCTAAGGAAGTTGATTTTCCCAATGAAGGACTGTAATTCTTTGATGTTTCTCGGGTGTGTGATCTGTAGTATTCCCTCAACTCGTTGTGGGTATATCTTGATTCCTTTTTCAGATATAATGTGGCCAAGAAGCTTTCCTTCTTGCAACCCAAATATAGTCTTTTTAGGATTCAATGACAGACCAAACCTTCTACATTTTTCAAACACTTTTCTCAGATGTTTCAAGTGTTCTTCTTCAGTCTTAGAATATATTGTTATATCCTCTAAGTAAATAACAATGAAGTGCCCTATCTCATCTGAAAAAGCTATATCCATTTCTCTTTGGAAGGTTTCCCCAACGTTCAACAGTCCAAAGGGAATTTTTACATACATAAAGGTGCCCCATGGAGTGGTAAAGGCTATTTTGAATTGGTCTTCTGGGATTACTAAGACTTGATTGTAACCTGAGAAACCATCTAGCAGGGAGATTCTCTTAGAGCCCACTACTTTCTAAAGAATGTGTTCCATTTTTGGCAGAGGGTAGTTGTCTTTGAGTGATGCTCTATTAAGATTTCTGAAGTCAATACATAATCTGATCTCCCTGTTTTCTTTCTCACAGCCTCTAAATTTGAAACCCAATCAGAGAACCTTACGAGAACTATTATGCCTACCTGATACATCTTTTTAATCTCTTTTTCGACTGCAGGCAATTGTTTTGGGTTTATCCTACGAAGTTTCTACCTGAAAGGTTTCTGATTTTCCTTTAAAGGTATTTTATGTTGTATGATGTTCGTGTCATAAGCCTTTAAGTCTTCGTAGCCACAAGCAAACACATCAATAAATTCTTTGAAAAGGTCAAGGTATTTCTTTTTCATGTTTGTCGGGAGAGACTTAGCCAATTTAATCATTTTGGGCTTATCGTCAGTGCCTATGTTGCATTCTTCCACGTCAGAGTCTGAATGTTCTATAGTGGGCTTTCTTGCTACATCATCAAATTCAAAGAGGTCTTCTAAGGGTGCCAGGCCTCTGGGTATATTCTTATCTTTGGCCTGCAGCACCTCCATCTCCTCAATTTCTTCGTTTTCACACTTTCCAGTTGGATTTCCAATTTCTTTGTTTAAAGATTTTATTTCTATATTACAGGGTGTCTCCTCCTCATCTGAGGATTCTTCACTTAGGCAGCTACTGTCAGATTTAGAGTCTGAATCACAAAATTCAAACTCATTCCTGTCTATCAGGAAATCTTCGATTTGCTTATCCCCCTCGAAGACCTGCCAGTATTTTTCATTGTCTAGCACTGCAGGTCTGAATTTGGTCTTAATGATGATCTGTTGGTCGTTGGGAGTCTTAGGGTGTGAACTAGCTAGGCAAGATAATCCGTTTGCAATGACGTTTTGACTCCTAGGAACAAACACTAATTCGTATTCAACAAATTTTTTCATTAAATCCATAGTGTCATTCCTGTAAGCTCTCAATCTAGGATGTTTCACTGTGTATTCACCATTCACCTGTTTAATAATCAACTCAGAGTCCCCATGCACAGTTATCCTATGGGCTCCTAATTTTCTCAACAGGTTCAAACCTAGGATAATGGCCTCGTATTTTGCAACAAGTTTTGTACATTTGAAGTGCAGGTTGTAGGCATGGATCTCTGCATAATCACTCTCTATGTTATTTATCCACACTCCTGCTCTAGCAGTTCTTCTTGTGCATGACCCATCGAAACTCATTTCCCACAGGGGTTCACTCTCTCTTTTATTATCATTATTTTCCCTGCAGCCGGGTTCACCATTATGTTGCATTATAGGGTCTGCACTAGGATGTGGGTTGTTTAGTTTTTCGTTATGGAGGTGGAAGTCAGAGAGGGGACTAGTTGGCTGATTTCATTCTTTTTTTGGTTCACTTAGCGTTGTTGTTTCAGTGTACTGTTCAAAGTTTTCTACGTCTTCATCCTCTGAGTCTAGGGTAGCCATTATGTTAAAGACCATTGGCTCTGTTTCATCCTGTGTACCTTTTCTTGTATCTACGTTTTCAGATTCTGGTCCCTCCAAAGATTCATCATTGCAGAATATAAAGGAATCCAGGTCTGTATGTACATAGTATAGAGGAGAATTTTCATGCTTTTCAGGGCTACTAACCAGGAATTTCATTTGAGCTTCCCTGTACATTCTTCTAAGTTGGCCAAAGATTGGAATTGTGGCATAAGCCCCATCCATCTGCATTGTTCCTTGCAGCTTGGCTCCCCATGATCTTGATAATAACATACCATACTTGGGTGGCACATCTGCCACAACAACATCCATGACCATACATTTTACTGGAATCTGAGTAAGGCTCACACACAAATCTTTGATCAGGCCAAGACACTTTACTCTACTAGATTCAAAAGAATATAGGTCTTTATAGGGATAGGTTATCTCTAGGCCTAATATTTCCATCACTACTTTAGGCATCAGGTTGTGTGATGCCCCAGAATCATGCATTGCATTGTGGAGAATCATATCATGGATATTAAGACTGATGTAAAAAGGGGGCACTACACCTTCCTAAAACTTTCCTTCTATCTTTGGACCAAACAGAAGGGCAGGTTGATCATCACTCAGATTTGCAGTGTCACTGCTCTCACCTAAATTTAATGCTTTCAAAATTTGGCCTTTATATACATCCTGAGTGGCCAGCTCAGAGAGTGGGACAGAGATTTTAATTTTTGCAACCTCACTCTCCAAATTGAAAGTGAATTGACTCTTCGGAATGTTCAACTCTGTTTTGTTAGCCACTGCTTTAGTGGCTAAATCAGTGTGTTGATTCTCATTATGTATAGTGTTTGAGACTGTTTTATCAGGAGCACTAACTGTAGTGTCAGTGCTGCTAGCTGGTTTACCTTGTGTATCAGTGTTTTGGTTGTCCTTTTCCTTGTTTTTCCCAGAACTTTCAGCTGAAGGTTTGCTACTTTCAGCAGTTTCTTTAGAGGATTTCTCAGGTCTTTTCTTGATGGTGACCTCAGAAGTTTTTGGTTTGGCAGTTTCTTGGCTGCTTTTGCTTCTAAGTTCATATTGCTCTCTGACCTGCATCATGGCATTTTCAAATCCTAACTTGTAATCTTTAGATTCTAACCATTCCTCCTCCCGACCAGAGGGTGAAGGCTGATCTTCTTCTGAGTAACAGATATGGATTGAATCTTCCGTTTCAAACATGTTTATTGTGTTCCCTTCAGACTCTTCTATGATTCCCTCATCCTCATCAAGAAAATTCTCTTGGAATGGGGGAATAACTTGTTGATCTGATTCTCTTTGTCTGTTGGGAGTGTTAATGTGCCTTCTAAAGTTTTGGTTTCTATTTTGGTTACTGACTGTGAAAACCATTTTTTCCATCATTTGCTGTAACTTTTCCACATTTTTAGACAATTTATCATAATTTTTCATCTCTGTATGTTACCCTCTTCTCAGATCTCAGTCTTTCTCTTTTCTCAATCATATTTGCCTCTATGTTCACTGCTCCTTTCTACATGTCCTCCAATGTGTTTTAATCTTTATCCCTAAGCTCATAGGCCATGTCAGCATCAAATCCTTCAGGGTATTTTGCTAGAGCCATGCCTTGTGGAGGTTTCGTATGTGGAGGGAGGGCATTGTAAATGTTGTTAAATCTTGTTGTGTAATCATGGACACTCTCTCCTACGTTTCTTTTAAGGCTCATGTATTCTGCTAAGAGTTGGCGAGGGTTAGCCTTATTTTCCCATTTGTTTATGAAAGTCTGATATAAGGCTGGAAGATCATTGATGCTACCTGGAGGTAGGCCTTTAAACCATTTCTTCACATCACCCCCTAAGCTCTGGGCAAAGATTATCATTTTGACTATATCATCATCTATTTCCATGTAGTCAAAAGAATCTTCCATCTTATCTACATGATGCTGGGCTGTGATGGACTCTTTTGCAGTGAAGTGTGGGATCTTTGAATGATAATCATTGGGTAAGGGTACTAGTGGCTGAGGTAAAACCAGAGGTGCGTACCAGGCTACCATGATGATGTTTTGATGAGGTAAAGGATTGACTTGGGCAGCAGGTATATGGATGATAGGGATATTATGACCAACAGAAGACTGATGAGCAGATCTAGGGTGACCGAACCCCAAGTTTTGTATGAAGTGTATATCAGGAGGTGTAGAAGGAGGGGTATGTCTGTTCCCAAGGTGTCTACCACTTTGGGGTGATGAACCAGGAAGCTCAGGGTCTGGCTGGTCTAAGATACTGAATGACCTAGTTCTAGGTAATCTATTAGGTAAGTCTAGGTCAAGGTGAAAGTGTGATAGAGTTGTAAGATCTTCTGGTGCAGAGTTAGCTCCATAGATGTGGTTGGAAATAGTTGGTTGTTTATGTGTGTGAGATCCTTTGAGGATACTCTCAAGGTTGTCAACTATTTCAGGTGGGTCTGGGTTAGGGTAAGCTCTTGTATGAATGGTTCTAGAAGCCAGAATGTTTCTTTCTGACCAAGTAGCTTAACCCTACTTGTTACTTCTACTGTATTTGATGTTGTAATGGAGGCTAGTCTTCCAGTGGAGTCTTATGTGAAACCAAGACAATCAGCAGGCCTACTGATCACCAGTGGAGTCTTTAAATCATTTAGGGATTATGGAGTCGCCAGGTGGAAGGTTTAGGATGTTTTTGGAGGGTACACTGTCCACCACAGTGCTTATGAGATGTCCCCTTTCGAGGATATCTTCCAAATATAGCCAACTCTAACCAGAGATTGACTGGGACGGCATTTACCATATATGTCACCTCCGAAAGGGTGTGAGATCTGGAGGCTACCTGGCCCTTTCCAGACTCTGTCCAAGAGTATGGGAAAACACAACAAATGGTATAGAGTTTGATGTGTGGATAGGAGTGTTTAACTGCCAACCTAACCAGAGATTGTAGGTTTCTGAGGTTCTTATGATGTAGTAGGATGGAGGTTATTTCAGAAATTCCCCAGTATGGTCGCCATTATGTTAGGGTTCCCATGTTTTGGTCAAATTAGCAAGACCAAAAGATGAGACAACATCAAAACCACTTTTAGACCTTAGGATCTATCCCTCCTAGGTCTAGAGAGGGATCTCTTTATGATAGTCAAAGTATATTTGTCTTTGAAGCTCGAATGTTAAGATGTTAGGCTAGTTATAGGCACAAGGTTTGTTTGTTTGATTGTTTGTTTGGTTGCTGGTTATCAGGAAAGAAGGGTTCAATGTAAGACAAGGGTGAGAAAAGAGGAAAAAGGTAGAGGTGAAGTATTCCAGGAAATATTCAAAACCATTGGGCAATGGAGTCAGGAAAGGATTTTCTTGCTGATCAATAGGTAGGCTTTCAATTGGGCTAGTCATCTAAAACATAGGATCTTAAAGATGAATGCATGATATGGAAAGTTGGAGGAGAGGATATAATAAAGATTTCAGAGCACAAGGTTAAATACCAGCTGGTCGCACAAGGATCCTAGTGGACAGGGCTAACTCTAATCCCGAGTGTTCCCAAATATTCTAATTGAATCCTCAACAAGAAACATCTAAGAACTAAATTCATTTAATTCATACATCAAAGAGCAGGCAATAACATCCACTACACTGGTTAAACCAGCTGAAATCAATTCTTAGATAACACATTCAGAATAAAAACATTAATGGCAAGGAGAGCAGAAACATAGGGTAACTAACAAGGGTAAATCCTATGCCAATATTCTGATGCAAGCCAGTAGAAACGAAATGAAATGAATTAAAACAAAGAGATAGGAAAACATCACCGCTGCTTTAGATCAGGATCCAAAGAAATGTGCTTGTCATATTAAATAGCAATACCAGTCAAGTACAACATTTCCAATAGCTGAATACTCAGTCTGAAAACATCTCCTTCAACCTATCTTACAACTTTACACAAAGAATGTGTCTCAAAAGAAACTACTTGTAGTTCTCTGATAACTTATCAACAAAAACCTTTACAATGAGTTTCTTTCTGAATTTATAGCTCCAGAGGAGTAGAGGAGGTAGGTGAAGAACTAAATGCAGTATTAAAACTTCTGAAAAGAAAGAGGGCCGAAGCCCATTCTGTATAAATCATGTGTGTTTATCTCTGATGTTCTTTGGGTGAACAAATGATCTTCTTTAGGCTTCAGACTACTCTGATATGACTCTGATGTACTCTGACTGCAGTACTGTGTGGTACTTTGGTGCATAAACATGATGGGATAAACATGATGAGCGAATGGTGAACCATGCTTGTGGAACGTAAATGTTTTTGTCAGCTTGCAACTTCGTGGTTATATTCGTGTCGAGAACATGGTAAATAATGAAACTGATATGGGTGCTTCATCCTTTGGGACAATCTGCTGATGTGAAAACCCTGATATACGTGAATTCCTGCGTGCTGTACCTTCTGCATGATCCATGGGATCATTGATCTGGTGTTTTGCCTCTAAAATTTTGAACATAAGGCTTAAATACCTTCATTTACGTGACTTAAGCTCTCTACTTCTTAATTCAAATTATGGCTGCAGAATCTGGGCTTTAATGGCACTGGACAGGTTTCTTCGTGGAGGTTGAACTGTCCCTGGGTAATATTTATGACACCGCTACCTTTCTGAGTTTTTCTATTATAGTACAAGCTTCCAGATTTAATTTTGTCTGCGCAGCACGCCATTCAAGTAGTACATATGAATCATGGCGGTTTTCTGCCTCTGATAACCCTGCAAAATACGAACACAGTTTAAGAAAACAATGGGGGGGGTCGGATGATGTGGATGACTGTGAGGACGACAGTGGGACTGCAGAAGAATGGCGAAAAAATGCAGAGGAGTGGTGGAGAAGTGCTCTGGTGGAAGGTTGGCGGAGCACAGAGGAAAATTAACATAAAAGCCTCAAAATTGACCCTTTGAATGAATATATAAAACAAGAGGGGCGAATGTACGGTGAGACACGTGGAGGTGACGTGGCGAGACCGGGAAACGATGGAAGAGTCAACAACGGGGAAATGAATATGGACCGCTGGATCTGGGAGGAGATCGATGGTTGAACATGCGGTGGAGGACGACGAACGGTGGGTCAGGAGTACGACGACCATGGATTAAACCCACGCGGTTAGAAGAAACCGACGTGTGGCAGATTGGATCAGGCAAGCTAAATGTTGTGATTGGTATAGACTGTGCACAGCATCTATGCGAGATAACGGATACGATAGGCAACCGATTTGGAGATAAATACAGAATCCACCGCGTTGCAAGATAATTTGGAATCGGCAGGCAATGGGAAAATACCGGCCGACCCCCATTAGCGGTGCGATGAAAACCCGGGTTATTCTATGGATAGTGCGTGGTGGGGCCACTGGGCAGGTGTTACACTCTGAGCAATCAATCCCCGCGGGTAGATAGACGACGATTAACGGCGGTCCGGGGGGTTGTTAGAAGCAGGCATCGAGTTAACGATTAACGTCAATCTGGGGAATCAATGGCCCGGGCGCTCACAGTATACATTAAAATTGTGACACCTTCCGGGCCAGACAGACTTGATCGTTGTGGCAAGGATGCGGGGAGGTGCGGGGGGCCTGACAGGCTAGGCCAGAACTATGCTTTGAATATGGTTTTGGCTCGTTTTAAAGCATTTTAAAGCCGATTAAGGAAACGATAGAGGGCAGGAGGGGTAGGTCTTGTCAGGAAGGAGCGAGGGGATGTTTTAGAGGGGACTTTGCAGGAAGTTGGGAAAGGGGCTGGGGTGGAGGGACATCGAGGGAGGAAAAAGGGGGTGAAAGAGGACGGACGCAGTTTGCAAGGGTATAAAGGGTAGACTAAAGCCTTTTGGATCATAATTCTTTATCGTCAAGGCTTATTTACTCAAAACAGCAGAGGGAAATAGTCACAAGGCAGGGAACAGGAAAAGGCTGCAAGGATGATGTGTTTTTCAGGGGAAATGCATTCCTTGCAGGCTTATAAAAAATATTAGCCCCTTGCTTGCTCATCAAGGAAATTATAAGGGGCTAACAGGAAGAAATCAACCTAGAAATAAAGAACACTCCTCAAGTTATCCATGACAACATAAATAATGATTCATCATCCCTTCTAGGTGAGGTTGATTTTAATATTGATGATCTAGAGCAGCCCATGATTCTTCCAAAACAAGAACAAGCTCAACCTTTACAAGACCTAGATAATGAGAAAAACATTTATGATGATCAAGACTTTATAGAAAATAACGAGGAAGGTTGCCAAGAAATGCCTAATTGTCTACCTATAACTTGTGTTTCATGGTTAAGAGATATTTACAAACAAAATCAAAATTCTAATAGTGAGCAGTGCTTTGAGGAAACAAATAGCCACTTAGAAAATGCAGAATCTAATTTGCAAGGAGAATTAGCATATCTAGGGAATCTCCCTCTATGTTATAACTCATTCGAAATTGCACAAGAAGAATGGCATCCTAATAATGTAGAAGAAACAACTCATGAACATTGTCTTCCAACTAAGTATCCTAATAATCATGAAGAGTTTTTTAAAACAGAAGAAGATCAGGAAATACTAGAAAAACCTCAAAGTTTCCCTGCAAGCACAAGAAGAGATCCCTTAGAAGAGGCTCAAAAAGACATCCAACCTCAAAACCAGTTTACACAAGAGAAAGAAGATAGTTGTATTTATGTTTATGCTGAAAGAGAAATCTCTCCTTTGACAGAAGAAGAAATTGATCAAATACTAAAAAAGCACCTACCCTCCAAACCTTCATTTGAAAAAGACAATCATCAACGTAGTGCCTACTCCATAGAACAAACCTATGGCACTCAAGACAAAGAGGATAGTAAGGAAATTAATGATAAAACTGAGACTAGTCCTCTTTGGAGCATGAACTTTGATGGGTCATGTAATAAAAATAGTGCAGGTGCAGGAATATGGCTTTATGACACAAAAAACAATTATTCTAAGGCCTATTCATATAAATTGAACTTTCAATGCACAAATGACATAGTAGAGTATCAGGCACTCCTCCTAGGGCTGCACTTATTGAAGAAATCAGGAGCCCAGAAGATAACAGTTCATGGAAATGCAGAATTGGTAATTAGGCAAGTGAAAGAAGAATGCATGGTTAAACATCCCAGACTTAGAGCTTATAAAAATGATGCCATGGATTTGTTAAAAACTTTCAAAGAATTCCAACTAATCCTTGTTCCTAAAGACCAAAACAATTTTTCTAGTGGATTAGCCCTTGTTGCTAGTACATGTCTGAGACCTTGGGAGAGAAAACAATATACAATTCAAGAAATATTTAGAACAACTGTCCCAAACAATAAAAGATACTGGCAAAAATTTGAGGGAGAAAAACAAATAGAAGATTGTCCCACTGAGGATATACCATCTTTTCAGAAGAAACTTCTCCCATAACCGATATCAATCTATCATTCAAAGAACCTGAATTTACATCAGAAGCAAGCATAGATTTAGAGAAAGAAGAAATTTCACTGCTTTCTATTTTGCAGGTTAAGGACAATGATGCTTCTGAGCAACATACTAAAGATACAGTCCTCAAAGGTGATACCTTAGAGGAAGACAATCTACTAATCATGGAGGGCCAGAAAGAAGAAAATCTTCATCTTTTCTTTGTTAATCCATTGGGAGAGTGTGTGGAAGCCCCAACTAGCTCAAATTATCAAGCATGGATCCTTTGCAATAGCCAAATGCATGAAAAATTGTCACCTTCTGTGATAGCCTTGGTTTTGAAGATTAATCTTCAAAGTATACTATGGATACCCCTGACAAGAAACCAGAGTTTCTTTTTATTTTTGTCACTACTCAATTGGCTACATTGGCACTTTTGTTTAGATAGGAATGTCAATATAGCTCAGCCTTGAGGATTATAGTTAGTTGTTGATTTTTGTTTTGAAGAAAAAAGAGAAAAAATACAAAAACAATACAAAAGAAAAGAGGGCAGAGTGAAAACAAGAAAGTTACAGCCCCATACCAAAGAGAGAAACAAAAATTGGAAAGTGTGCAAGGTCAAATGCCACTCCTAAAAAACACACTCCTAGTTAGTCATATAGCCTAATCATGACTAATTAGTTTTCAATTTTCTGCTAATAGGTTAGTGAAATAGATTTGTCAAACAACTTAATCTTGGCTTATCAGTAAGGAAGATTAAGATAGAAAAATAAAGGTTCAAACAAGCTCAAAATATGAACCTATGAGTTTCAAAAAGAAGAATGGCTCTAACTAGATCAAATCTTGAGCCAAGGATAGAAGTAAACTGGTTCTAATATGCCCAAAACTTGAACCAGAGAACAAAGAGAAAAAAAGCTCAAACAATCCTAAAAACAGAGCTGAAGGAAAGAGAAGGATGTTCTTAAACTTTCAGATCTTAAGCCTTCACCATTTTGTTTTAAATTTTCTGCAAATTTTAGTCTGTGTGCAGCTTGTTTTTATGCCATAGACCAGCAACAAGTTAGACTGTTCAATCCTGACTTGTTTGATTTTAAATTTATATTTTAGAAATTAGAGAATAAATTCTGTCAGACAGTCTAATCCTGACATAGTGTAGTTAGGTAGGGAAGCTTATGAACACAACTGCTTAATCTAAGTTCATGGAGAAATAAGGGTAGAAATAGACTAGTTTTATGCTTTCAAAAGAATAAAATGTTTGTAAAAAGAGTTTTCCAATCCAAATGCACTCTGAGAGAAGAAAAAATGTTATATCATTAGGATTGGGTAGGTAGAAAGCTTGTTTTGATAGAATTCCATTATTTTTAATCGCTGCTAAAATTGTCAGAGCAAAGGAAGATCAAAAAAGGAAAGAAAATTTCAGCCCAATGAATGAGGCATTGATCAGCTTTCAGAGAAGACATGTTTGAAGTTCTTGACACCTTCAAGAAGGTTCCATCCCCATGTGGAGCCACTGTTAGCCACCTATAAGAATTTGTCATATCAAATGGTGGCTAGATCTTTTTTAAGCCTTTAAGAAACAATTTTATGGCCAAACTTGTTAGTTCTTAAAGTCTTATGAAGATTATTAATCATTGGGTTAATATTCACTGTTGTTTCCCTCATAATCCTGAAAAATCTACTATTTGCAAAGAGAAAGACTGCTAAAAAACCCATTTTTCCCCTTCATTTTACCCCTCCTTCCATTCATTAATAGCACCATTTTCATCCCCTTGTTCTCCACAAAAATCCCTCCATAAGCCTCTTTTAACCTTCAAATTCACTCCAAGACCCTTTTTATAACCATTTCGTCTCCTTCCATTTGGTTTAAAAGGCCTCCATTTACCTACTGGAACCACTATTTTGGCCTAAAAACACTGTTTCTAAGGCCTAAAACAATCTAAAACATTGTAAATGTATTTATCCCCCGAGGCCTTAACTTTGGTAGCCCTCCACCTACATAATACCATCAACCCCGCAACTAGGCGCTAAGGTCTTAGAACACCTCCTAAACCCCCATAGAAACCTTCTTTTCCTTCATTTTCTTTGTTATTTCATAAACCGATGGTTACATTTTTCGGTGAATATCCATAGTTGATCTCTCCAGATCAACGGTTGCCGTTAAAAACGATCCCCGCTCTTACCTTCTCCTCTACTCATTTGACTCTGTGCCATCATTAAATCTTGATCGTTCATGTCTAAGATCCGACGATCAGGATCAAACCCGATCTGCCCTCTTATATTTTCTTTAGTCCATATAACTCTGCCCCGAGATCAAATCGTGGCCATCCATCCTCATAAATCCAACGGTCCACAAGAAACCCGATGCGTTTACCTCCGCCGTGCATCTTTCCTCATCACACCATAACCTACACCATCAGATCTTCCGCCCCTCCATCTGACGACTGAGGTGCATATCACGTTTTTATTGCGTCCGAACGTTAATGGTTCGAAATCGTGCGATATAAGTGGTTTTGTTTCGCCATGTGGCATGCGATGAGTGGAATCACATTGTTTTTGCGAATTCCACTTACCACTCCAGACCCAACGTGAAAACTGCTTTGGTTTTCCCTTAACTGCCATCCTCCCTAATACATTTCTCCATTTAATCCTAGCCGTCAATCGATCTGATCTGATGGTCCTGACTTAACGCGACCCCAAGCCATCACCCTTCCTTTTTTCTCCCGAAAGCTCCATTATCCGATCTTAACCGTCCATCATTCAGATTGGGCAGTCCCAGTTTAAACCTTTCCCCCTTTCCTTTGCCTTTGTCTGCTCCCCCTAAACATTTCACCGATCAATATCCATGATTCATCCATTTGATCGGATGGTTCAGATCAGATCCCACCCCAAGTCTTCCGCACCTTTACCTTTTCCCCAAAGCATATCATCAAATGATCTCGGTCGTCCATTTTTTCCAGATTAGATCTAATCCCAAAAGCCTTTCCCCTCCATCTATCTTTCGAAGGTTTTATCGCTCAATCTCCACCGTCAGATGTTCTAATCCGACGGATCTAATTCAGCTTCCTCGCCAATTCTTTTTCCCACCCTCTATTTTCCCAAATGCATTTCCGATCAATCTCAGCCGTTCATTTTTCTTATCTGACGGCTCAGACTTAATTTTACCTCCGTTCATCCAACCGCCTCCCCTTTGACCCCAGAAAGTGATCTTGGTCGTTGGATGTTTTCATCCAATGGCCATGATTTAATCTTGCACCCAGAGCAGCCACTAACCTATTTTCACCGAGTTTTTCTTAATTTCGCTTGTTTTGTGCAGGTTTATAAGGTTTTTCCATTTTTTTTAAAAGAAGAAATGAATGGCTAGGGATGACGATCCCCCAGGCCATTATCGATGAAGACAAAGAATCTACAGGGTTCCTACCATGATTTTTCTATTCCTCATGAGCATTCTGAAGTCATAAAGCCCTCTGCACGCCTACAAGAACAACAAAACATAGTAAACCTTAATTATAAAGAGTATCAGTGTTACAGCATTAGATCAAAGCAGAAATGAAGGATCAAAGGTTCTAAACATAGTTTGGAAGGATTAAGGCATAAATTCGATTATCAAAGGCCTAATCCACACAGTTAAAGAGAACATGAAGACCAAAAAAGAAGATCAAAGCCTAATCAGGCCTAAAACACAGAACAAAGACAAATTTAAGGTGTTTTAAGGTAAGCACAAGCAGATCTATCAATTTGAGAATCCTCCACTACCACATCAGAGGCTAATTGAACCCTCTCCAGCTACCGAAAGCCACTTGAAGCCTCACAGAAATCAAATAAGGCATAGTTATTTCCTATTTCAAAGATATTTGCTTAAAGACAGCTGAACAGTTAATTCAACCAAAAAAACTTATTACAAACTATCAGCAGAGTTACTACAAAGATAAGAAAGTG
>JAXQQM020091174.1:0-15000 GCA_034641835.2 Pinus albicaulis
TTTAAGACAGGAAAATAGTGTGAAATCATACAACTACAAACCGAGAGAAAAGAAGGTGAGCTGTATTTGGACTTGGGTGTGGGGGAAACCCATGAGATCCAAATTTCTTCACGTAAGTTTTGAAGAATTGAATTATAGACATTATTGACTAGTCTGGTTATTTCTAATTAAATTGATTGACAAAAAGAAACAATGAAAAGATACTAGAAGTACAACTATAAAATGAGAAGGGGTAAGCATAACCATGCATATGATACAATTGTTTTCTCTCATTTATGAGTACTAATGAAAAAGTTGAAAAAATTGTTTAGCCAAGTGTGTAACAGGAAATTGGGAACTCTGGAAACAAAGAGGAAAAAGGTGAAGATAAATCACCTAGAAAATCCAGAAAAGCTGAACTGAACCAAGTTGCGTGAGGAAAGAATCTCACTGAAAAAAAAGAAAGGATAAGTAGTGTACTAAAAGTGCACTAAACTATTATGAACCTGAACGGTTTGATTAATAACTGAATGTCTTAAGTTATTGAAATGCAGAATGTTGTTGTGAATTATCAATTATATGTACCTGATATTACTTACATTGGTATGAATTGTGGACAGAGAAACCAGAATAAAAGATCTTCCATACAGACTTCTTGCAAAGAAGTAGGAAGAAAACCAACCGCATAAGGCATCAGTAAATAGAGTGGAGGCAGGAGAGTACTCTGCTGGAAACTAAGGGCTTATGCATTAGCCCTACCATTGCTTATTAAATTTCCTGATATATTTCATGTCTCCTTGTTGGAAAAGAAAAGTTATAATTTTTGTACATGATGCTTCTCACATGATTGGCTTGAAATGTGGTCCAGGTGGGACCAGAAGAGGAATTTCCTTCCAGAGTCGCTTCAAAGATGAAAGCGAGAAGAAATGGAATTGCGAAAGTGAACAGTAGCTCGAGTAAAGGTGCAGTGGAGCACTTTACTGCTAAAAAGCTACATGGCACAGAGAAGCTCAGATGATGGAAAAGCATTCATAATTATGTTCAAAATCAACTAGTAGATAGTTTTCAACACCAAGGACGGTGTTTATTTTCAGAGGGGGAATATGTAACACCCCCAAGTTCTATGCTTTTCAAATTAGACATTTGAACATACATCCATAGGGGAGTGGACCCCAATCGATAATTATTATGTGGATATGGTTAAATACTTAATTATGAAAAATAATTAAAATATTGTGCATGCACTATGACCAGATGAGAAAGTGAGATCACATGCCTAATACATGAGGTAATGGAAAAGGAAAAAGACTTTCCCCAAATCTTTCAAAAATCCTTGAAAGAAATTATTTCTAATTTAGATTTTTGAGGAAAAATCTAAATTTCCCCAATGAAGAGGAGTAGTTGGGAAGAGGTGAGAAAAAAGCTGGAAAAGCCGAGGAAAAGCTTAAAGCAGCTTTAAAGAGTCCCAGAATGGGAAGCCTAGGCTAAACAGGAATAAATCATCCTGAAATTCTGGACGCAGAATTGGAAACAGGCTTGGGGAAAGCACAGCTTAAATAAGCTGCTCCAGAACAGATTGAGGCTAGTCTGTTCTGGGGAGGATCTCTGCTCGGGGGTGAATCCTCGGAGATAAAGAGGATTCTAAGGTTGGGAGGACTGGTCATAGTAGAGGTGTGCATGCATAAATTTGGAGATATCTGTAAGTCTGTGTTAAACATATCCCTGTTTTATGAAATTGTGATGTTATATTCCTTTATGCAATTTATGAAATTGTGATGTTATATTTCTTTATGCAATTTATGAAATTGTGATGTTATAGTACATTATGGAATGTATGAATTTTTATGTTATGTTGCATTATGCAACTGTTAGATGGATTAATGGTTCAGTAACTTATGTAATTGCAACTACAGCTATTGACAGTAGAGACAAATGGTTGGGTGTAGAGAAGAGTACATTGTAATAATGAGGTTTGAGATGATAAATCAATTTAGCAGCCAATATAATAACTATGTATAGGTATAGATGGCTATCTTTTAAAGGAGTAGTTAATTTCTGTGTGTATAAACAGAAGATGTTAACAAACCAGTACCCATGAACATTAAGTTCCAAACAACTAAATCTATCACAACCATACTGATGGCACATAATTCACTGTGATCAATAACAGAAAGTAGGGAACAACAACCCTCAGCTGTGTTACAATGGAAAGGATTGTAAAAAAATTAGAATTTACAGTATTCTATTAAATGTAATGGTACACCTATGGAGGTAGAAGTTGAATCCTAACTAAATACGAGGATCTAACACTAGGGATTCTAAACTATCCAGTTCAGTATTCTCTCCCTCCATTGGAGTGAAGCAAGAGGAGCTGTTTCCTAGTTTTCACATGGAACAGTTGAATCTGTACCAGAGTGTCACACAGGTTAAATGTTGTAACAGTAAAATAAGGGGAAAATCCTATTGAACAATCTAGTGTGTGATAAAATTTTGTGTGAAGTAAGATTGTAAGCATATGTAAAAATACCAGGAACAGAGCATCTGTGTACCGTCCATTTAAACTGCTGGGAAAGTAGTTGGAGCTATGGAGGTTAACTGAGGATAGATAGATGTATGTGAGGATGCACACATCTATACCTCGATGCTGAAACTTTAACATATTGAAAATGTTATCAGGCCGGCAAACTGGGAAGTTTGATTAAGGGCCTAGTGATCATCCTGAACAAAAAACCTGAGAAATACAAAGTAAAATATATAGATATATAAGTCTACTATATGAACTGAGAAGAGGGGAGGTCAAGCCCAAAAATCCTCTTGGAAATTCTTGTATTCCATGGCTGTCTGTAAGTACTGAAAAGTATCTAAACCCCGGATAACAGTCTGCATTGTAGGTGATTCAGTATAAAAACTATAATTGATATCGACGCATAAAGCGGAGGATATTGAGTTAGGTTATAGGGGTAGCACTCATCACAGGGGTGATGAATATAGACCTGTTATGAATATAGACCTTAAGAGAGACATGTTGAATCTTATTCAAAGTAAAATGAACCACTTATAGAAGATGAGTTAAGAAATTTAGGAGGAGTAACCATGAGGTATATTGGATGTTACAAAAAAAAAAAAAAAGGGTTTGGGAGACGTGACATATAAATTTAATTGAATATTATTAAATATTTTATTAATTACAATTTAATTTTAATATAAATTTTTTTTAGTGTCATTTCTGAAAGTTTGTGGATTTTTTTGGTTTATTTTTTCTAAAATCCACACTCTACACTCTCTAGATTTGAACTTGCAATTTCTTAGGAGGAGAGACATGTTGTTAAACATTAGGCTCACTCAAGTTGTATAATTATTATTATTATCATCCAATTTTAAGGTCATGACCAAACCAAACATTGATGTAGGAGTCCCCTTGTTTATGGAACAAGGGACCCACCTCCGCTCAACAATTATGTAAACCATTAAAACCCCTAGGGTCAAACCAACCCATTTAAAAACTCCTAGGGTCCAGCCAACCCATATATAAAACAATTATTTTAAGAATTAATATAGATATGTTTTAAGCACTGATCTAACTTGAGCCAAGAGGGATCAAATTTCTTCTATGTAAATTTCCATTGTTTAAATCTTATTTTTCAATGCTATAGAGGTTACAAAAGATGTGCATTGAAATGGTTTTTTGGTTATTACTATATTTTCAAGTATAAGTGAATATTAATTTACATTAAAATATTTGACTCATAATCCACATGGGGCATTTTATTTTATAAAACTTTAAAATATATTATTTTAACATTTTTCTCATTATAGATATATATGAAGTTGTTATCTTTGTTATTTTTTATTATAGCTCACATTGTTTTTCTATTTAGAGAATATTGTATTCATATTTTAAGAGGTAACATGTATCAACTCCATGTTGAGCAAGGACATGCTTACACATTGCCTTCATGCTCCCAAAAGAATGAGTCTCTCTACCCAATTATACATAAATAAAATAAATTATTCTCTCATTTAACATATTTACAACTTAACCTCTTACTTACGAAAACAATTAAATGATAAAATTATAATAACATATCCTCAAATTTATGCATTACATATGCTTAATTAGTTTGATTTTATATATTTTTTATTAAAAATTTAAAGTTATAATGGTTACGAATATGTTGTTAATTAAGATGTAGTGTGAATAAAACAAAAGGAAACTATTAGATTATTATTGGTTATTGTATGTCTTCAAATTATGAAATACATATATATTAACATAGTTTATTAAATTAAATAGTTAATAATATTTAGCAAACATTGATTCATAATAAGCATCAAAACATTTAACTTATGATATACTTATATTATCCAAAAATAATAATAATAAATAAATAAATTATAACTTTATTTTATATTATTATTATTAGTAATTGTAAAAAATTAATATATAATTTAAAAATAAAACATATCACAAGTGGCTTTTATGTTTCATTGATTTGTCATTGGTTCCCTAAATGTGAAATGTTATTAGGGAAACGGCCGCCGTACCTTACCAATTAGGATATAGAGGGATTATGGACGCCAACTACAATCAGAGGGATTTCTCAATTTTTGGGAATATCTCTGTCAGAAAATTGTGTTTAATTTGAAGTATGATAGCTATTACTTTTGTTTAGTGCATAACAGATTTTAGTACCTTTTTCTCTTTTGCAAACGATTCACTTCTACTCGGTTTTATTCTCTTTAATCATCATTTAGGCTAATCTTTTGTTAATGCAGCAAAAAGTTCTAGAAGGAAATTTAAAATTTAAGATGATCTTTGCAGTAGAAATATTGTCGTCATGTCCAAATGTTTTCTCCGCTTTAAATAGCATGCGACATTAAAAGAAAAAAAAAACTATTTCAATGATTCTTAAATTTGGTTCAGATCAACTTTGTTTCCCTTAAAATTCCTAAAATCCAATGGTATGCTTCTATGCTAGAAGTTGATAATGGCTGGCTAAGGCCTTTGCTAGAGTTTGTTTGCTAGAATTTCGTTCTTTCCTTTTTTCCCTGCCATGGCCATGTCATGCCTCTCTTTTCTATTCCAAGATTTGTTAGAGCATATCTATTTTCGTTCTTTCCTTTTTTCCCTGATAACCTCATGATGCTCCATGTGCCTTAGCATATCTATTTTCATGGAGCAAGACTCTGTGAAAATGCTGTCTACATGTAACATATTTGTTGTACATATGAACGGCATTTTATATCACCCATAATGAAAAAGATGTAGTGGTACATTAGTATGTTTATAATTCTTGACTCATTTAAGTTGTACTCCTCCTCATTTTCTCTATCAGTTGTACGTGTTATATTGAAGATGTTGTCATGCATTTTTGTTCTTTTTAAGTTTATATGTGATTATGTATTATGGGTTTTCCTTACAATAAATCTATATTTTCTCTACAGGTTTATTCCATATGAATTAATTTATAAAAATGGCTATATTTTATTGTAACTATGCTCTTTCTTCTTTTATCCATTCACATATTTTCTTTTCTATTATATATCTTTTACATAAAGTATTGTCGATGTGTTCTTTTCAATTCGCTATTTAAAAAAATAATTGTATATATAAAAAAAGTTATAATGTATTATACTTTTTATTAGAGCAATTATTTTATGATTTTGAGTTTTATTTATATTTAAATTTTAATATCTTAAAATGGATTTTTTTGTTATTTTGTAATATTGCACCTTTTAAAAGTGGATGGGGAAGAAAGTGACCTGGTAAGAGAGAGAAACACACACAAATAGAGTGTGGAAGGGGATGCAAGGGGTAGAGATGAATAGAGAGAGAAAAAGTGATAAAGTGAAGGAGAAAGAGGTAGAAGGAGACTGGCGAAATTGAAGGAGAGAGGGGCAGGGTGGGCAAGAGAGAAAGAGAGAGACATACACACAAAGTGAGAATTGAAGGGGATACATGTGGGGAGAGATGAACAAAATGACAAGGAAATAGAGAAATTTTTAAGGAGAAATAGCTAGAGGGAGAATGGAGAAATTAAAGGAGAGAGAGATAGGGGTGAGAAAGAGAGGTAGGAGACAGGAGGGAGAGAGAGAGAGATAAGTTGAGGGAACTAGTGAGAGAGAGAGAGGGAGGGTGAGCGGCACAATGGGTGGAGATAGCGAAAGAGAAAGAGGACGTCAAGGAGGGAGGGACAAAGGGAGAGAGAGAGAAAGAGAGAAAGAGAGAGAGGGAGAGAGAAGGATAGAGGGAGAAAGAGAGAGAGAGGGAGGGAGTGGGAGGCAGAGAGCGAGAGGGAGAGGGAGGGAGAAACAGAACCAGAGATGTAGGGACATAGTGGGAGGGAGAAGAAGGGAGGGGGGATAGAGATGGAGAGGGAGGGAGGGAGAAAGAGAGAGAGAGAGAAAGAGAGAGAGAGAGAGGGAGCATGAGGGAGAGAGAGGGGGAGAGAGAGAGGGAGGGAGGGAGAGAGGGAGGGGGAGGTGGGGAGAGAGCAAGAGGGAGGGGGAGGGAGATAGAGGGAGGAAGGGAGGGGGAAGGAGATAGAGGGAAAGAGAGAGGGAGGGGGAGGAAGGAAGGCAGGGGGGAGGAAGGGAGATAGAGGTATGGGGAAAGAGAGGGAGGGGGAGGAGGAGAGAGAGGGAGGGAGAAGGAGGGAGAGAGAGAGAGAGAGAGAGAGAGAGAGAGAGAGGGAGGGAGGGAGGGAAAGAGAGCGAGCGGGAGAGAGAGCGAGTTGGAGGGAGAGAGGGAGAGAGAGAGATGGGGAGAGGGAGGGAGAGAGGGAGAGAGAGATAGGGAGAGAGAGAGGGAGAGGGAAAGGGATGGAGATAGTGGGAGGAAGATATAGGGAGGGAGGGAGGGAAGGAGGGAGATAAAGGGAGGGAGGGAGGGAGATAAAGGGAGGAAGGGAGAGAAGAAGGGAGAGATAGAAAGGGGGAGAGAGAGGGAGGGAGAGAGGGAGGGAGATAAAGGGAGGGAGGGAGAGAATAAGGGAGAGAGAGAGAGGGGGAGAGAGAGGGAGAGGGAGAGGGAGAGAGAGATGGATGAACATCTCTCCCATCTGGACTTTTTAACTGATCCAGGTAATACTCGAGGATGTGTTTCTCTCTTCCAGCAATCCGTCAAGACATACTGGAAGATGAAGTGTATCCTTGCAAAGGCTTTGGCAGCAACTGAGAAGCAAAGTCTTACCTCTTCCATTTTTTTTGAGTTGCAACAGCTGAAGATGGATATGCATGCCATCTCCAAGGTACAGATCCAGTTGAATGATCAGGTAGGCAAGTTGGAACAGCAGGTGCAGCTCCTTCATCGCAGGCCACAGGTGTTTGGGCAAGCTGATACTACTTCGGCTGCTGCTTTAGTTGGTTAACTCCTTTCTTGTAATTTTGTGTTCTGTTAGCTATCTTTTTTCTCTTTTCTGTAATTATTTTGGACATACAACAGCCCTTAAAACTATTAGATCTAGGCTTAGACAATTTCGTTTTTGGTCTGCTTACAACTCGTTGCGGTGGCCAACAGACCTGGTTTTCTTCAGGCAGGTTGAGGTCATTGCATGGGTTTTTTACTGTATGACACTCTTCCCTTTATATTATCGTAAATAAAAGGTCCTATGAAGCCTACAAAAAAAAAAAAAAAAAAAAGTTTGTGGATTTTTTTGGTTTATTTTTTCTAAGATCCACACTCTACACTCTCTAGCTTTGAATTTGCGATTTCTTAGGAGGAGCGACATGTTGTTAACCATTAGGGTCACTCAAGTTGTATATTTATTATTATTATCATCCAATTTTAAGGTCATGACCAAACCAAACATTGATGTAGGAGTCCCCTTGTTTATGGAACAAGGGACCCACCTCTGCTCAACAATTATGTAAACCGTTAAAACCCCTAGGGTCAAACAAACCCATTTAAAAACTCCTAGAGTCAAACCAACCCATATATAAAACAATTATTTTAAGAATTAATATAGATATGTTTTAAGCAGTGATCAAACTTGAGCCGAGAGGGTTCAAATTTCTTCTATGTAATTTTTCCTTGTTTAAATCTTATTTTTGAGTGCTATAGAGGTTACAAAAGATGTGCATTGAAATGGTTTTTTGGTTATTACTATATTTTCAAGTACAAGTGAATATTAATTTACACTAGCAATTGCACCATCACCAGATGTTGCAAAGGAAACGCCGTAAGATTCTTAAAGAGATCCAATAGTTGCTAAGAAATATATCTATAGTGATTTTAGTCAATTTTAGTAATGTAGAATGAACAAAAATCTGTTGTTAAGTGCATAATTGTGTGTCAAATAACTGATCTATGAAGACTCTAATAACCCGAAAAGTGACACAACTATGTCAAATGGACTAAGTGTCCAATTTGAATCATTATTGAAAAAGAAACATTGCAAAAATGAGCATAGTCGAAAAAGAGCATAAACAATATAAAATACAACTTAAAATTTCAAAAAATACGCAAGAAAAAGAATAGGGGTTGCTTCCCCTTAATCCCCTCCTCTTTCCTAGCTTCTTGAGATGAGGTTCCCATGAGGTCACCATTAGAGAACATGGTTACTTCCCCTTAATCCCAGTCCTCTTTCCTAGCTTCTTGAGATGAGGTTCCCATGAGGCCACCATTAGAGAACAACTACTAGATGTAGCATCTGAGAGAGCCAAAAAGAAAAATTCAAATAAATAGCAACCTACTTCAACAATTCAATCATCCTTTTTCTCAATCTTTAATTTCATAGTTATCAAATTACACCAAGAATTCAATTATCTTAAGCAATAAAAAATTGATTATAATAAAAAAATAAGTAATAACAAAATGATAATCCCAAACACTAAAATCCTAAAAATAACAACAATCAACAAATAAGCATTCTAATCAAAATTGAAACCTAACAAATTATTATTTTTTAATTAGATTGAGTTAAGGTTGGGGTTAGTTCCTTTATTGGATAACAAAGAATGATCAATTTATAATAAGATGTTTATCGTCATAAATGTGTGAGGCAAAGAAATTTAATAGCCTAAAAAATCATATACCTCATAAAAAAAATCAATATATAAATACAATTCAAATAATTTTTATAAATTAGTAAAAAAACTTTTCAAATAAGTTAGCAAATAAAACAAAATCATACATTCATTTTATAAATGTAAGAATAATTTAAGAAAATCTAATAATTAAAAATTTTAATCACAAAAAACTGAGAATGAATACAGCAGCTCTGAGTGAGTTTATTTTTTTTCTATAGCTTTATTTATTTTTTTTCTATAGCTTTATTTCATAAATTTCACTAGATCGACAGATAATATAAACAAAATCAAACCCATATTTATTTTTTTTCTATAGCTTTATTTCATAAATTTCACTCGATCCACAAATAATATAAACAAAATCAAACCCAACTGAAATCCATGAGCTTAAAAGGTCAATTTAATTTTCACCCAAACTTGCCACCATGTTATCTATTCATAATAAGATGCTTAGCAAAGAAATTTAATTTGCCAAAATATTTTAATCATGAAAAACTGAGAATGAATCCAGTTCAATTCAACTATATTTGAGGTAAATAAAATATAGCTCTGAGTGAGTTTATTTTTTTTTCTATAGCTTGATTTCATAAATTTCATAAATTTCATAAATTTCACTAGATCTATATTTGAGATAAATAAGATACAGCTCTGAGTGAGTTTATTTTTTTTTCCATAACCTGATTTCATAAATTTCACTGGAGCGACAGATAAGATAAACAAACAAAATCAAACCCAGCTGAAAATAAATATATTCGCATTCAAATATCCATGAACCTAAAATATATATTTCACAATATAAAATATATATATATTCATAACACATTATATATAATCTTTTGATATTTATTATAAAATTTATAACACATTATATGTTATATTTTGGTATTTATTATAAATAGATACCACCAACTTCCTCCATTTTACCTACATATAAATAAAAATGGTGCATTAATTAAAAAGCCAATATCCTCCACTTTACATACATATAAAAATGAAAGAATCACACATTATAAGAAAGAAATGCATTGTGAATCCGAATTTAGAGGACACCAACGGAAAATCATTTGAATTGCTGGATTTGTTCACCCATCATGAGCCGATAGAAGCCGTCTTTAACAGTCCTGAGATATCATGTGTATGACGTAGCAGGACATAAAAAATTCGTAAGACATGAGAAGTGAATCTAATCTTTTATGAGTGGACTTATTTTGGCTTGTTTTAATCATGCTAATTCCAACCAGAGCCATGCGCTTGCTGAAGATGACCGGAGACGGAGGTTTTCATGCTTTTGATTTTACCATATGAAGCTTGTCCGAGTGGTGAAAAAACAAAAGGATTAAGATGCGGGCCTACTCGTGATTCTGAGCGCCTCGAGTATACTTTATAATATGAAAAGAGATCAGATAATCATAGAAGCATTGTGAAAGCAATGGTGTCTGGGTAGTGAGCATTTACTGTTACCAGGAAACTATAAAAGAAAAATGACTGGATAACGATGGAGTCAACTCAAACATAAACTCCATGGACTAATGATTAACACCCAGAAGAATCTGTAACAACAAAGTGATGGAATTCGTAACAGCCAGAGGAATTGCCAACCATGCAGGGATGGAAATCGCTTAAACTCTGTCATAAATCAGACCTGAGGCCTTTCAAGATAAGCCCAGTTTTCTGGAGCAGTTGTGCATATTAAAAACAATATTGTGGCATTTTCCTTACTGCTACTTTATCCCATTCTAATGTAGCTTTTTTCCAATTAATAATTATTAAAGAGAAATCATATCGGGTGCAATCACTAATGGGAGACAGACTATGAAGAATCTAACCCAAAAAAAGGTACACTTAACATGAAAACTATGGCTGACAACGGAAAATTTATTTCATCCTCCACTAGTTGTAAATACTTCTGTGATGTCTAAGGAGCAATGGCAGGTTTATCTAGTAGCATAATATAATATTAGAAAAATCAAACTTACATCCATAGCCACCCTTAGTCCGTGCATCAATGTCAGCTCCACTTTCAAGTAATTCATTCATCATGTTCAAATGCCTACCAGCAGCAGCAAGATGTAGAGGGCGAGGGAAGAGGGTGAGGGCTGGCGTGTGGAAGAACATCCCCACACGGTGTCAGATGGCGAGCACGTCCAGGTTAGTGATGTCATGGTTGTGGAGGAAGACGGAATCAACGGTTGTTTCGAGAGCCTGTTCAGTGCTCTCAACAATGTCGCTCGGGCCTATTACACCCACCACCGTTCCATTCTATATGTCCACAGACACCCCTGCTCAAAACTATGACGCCGTGTCATTTGGTAATCCAGATATGTAACTGTTAAGAGCCAACAAAACGCTGGATCGTTGGATGGTTACAGAAAAACAAAACAGCCGATGCTTCTTGAAAGAACGACGGTTACAGAAATCGCAGCAACTGTCACAAATTAAAAATCAACGGTTAATAATCACTCAATCGTCTAACAAAAATCAAATGGCACATATTATGACACGAAGGCAATCAGGGAAGTTGTTTTCAAATAAATACGCCTTACAGCGTAATTACAACGTAATTACGGCGTAATTAAAATATTTGATTGATAATCCACATGGGGCATTTTATTTTATAAAACTTTAAAATATATTCTTTTAGCATTTTTCTCATTATAGAAATATATGAAGTTGTTATCAACTGTTCACATATATTTTTTTAAATGTATAAGGTTTAAAAATTGTACTCACATAATTTTTTTGTTTACTTCTAATTACTTTTCATGAAATTTTATTAGGTCATATGGACAAATAATTAAGCATGCATATCATATTTCTTTTTTCTTTTTCATTATAGCTCACATTGTTTTTCTATTTAGAGAATATTGTATTCATATTTTAAGAGGTATCATGTATCAACTCCATGTTGAGCGAGGACATGCTTACACATTGCCTTCATGCTCCCAAAATAACGAGTCTCTCTACCCAATTATACATAAATAAAATAAAGTATTCTCTCATTTAACATATTTACAACTTAACCTCTTACTTACAAAACAATTAAATGAATAAAATATAATAAGATGTCCTCAAATTTATGCATTACATATGTTTTGACTATTTGATTTTATATATTTTTATTAAAAATTTAAAGTTATAATGGTTATGAATATCTTGTTAATTAAGATGTAATGTGAATAAAACAAAAGGAAACTATTAGATTCCTATTGGTTATTGTATGTCTTCAAATTATGAAAACAGTTATATATTAACATAGTTTATTAAATTAATAGTTAATAATATTTAGCAAAACATTGATTCATAATAAGCATCAAAACATTTAGCTTATGATGTACTTATATTATCCAAAAATAATAATAATAAATCACAACTAATTATAACTTTTATTTTATATTCTTTATTATTATTATTATTATTAATTGTAAACAATTAATATATAATTTAAAATAAAAACATATCACAAGCATTTTAATCATAAAATTCAATCACACTTTGCAAAATATTTGAAAAAAAAATAAAAAATTAGCTTTTATACAATTGATTATACCTATTGTAAATACATACTCAAATACCAATTTTATAATTACAAACATAACTACATTTTACAACATGAGAAATATTTACTTTACTTATTGTAAATAGATACTCGAATACCAATTTTATAATTTACAAATAAAACTACATTTTACAACATGAGAAATATTTACTTTATTTTCAAAGTATCATTAATTTTATACCAAATGTATAAATATCTTTCTCATAATTTATAAATGAAGTAACAAGTGATTAAAATTTTTAATTATTCTTTATTTTAAATATTAAAATAATAAACATATAACTATAATATTTCCAAAATAATTAGTAACATTCTTCAAAATTTAAAGCATATTCAATACTAAATGATATGCTCTCTAAAATTGCAGGTTGAATATTTAATCTGACATGGTCAACGCAATAAAATGTTTTATTTAAGATATTATAATGGTTAAAAAATAAAGAAAATATCCATATTATAGAAAAAAATAAATAAAATCAAACGCAATTTAGTTGTTTTTGCAACCAGTTGGAGTGGTCCGTGGAACATTGTTTCAACTAATTGGAGTGGTCTGTTTAGCTCAGAAAAGGAAGAGCTGGTTGAAAGACGTGGCTCATGATCGGAGATAATTTTAACATAATCCAGCCATACACAAACATTCTAATTAAAATTTTCGTCGTGAATGAAAATGTTGCACGTCCTGAAGTTGAAATGCAATTTCAAAATTTGAATTTCATCTAGTTGTTCCCTGTCAGAATATGCAAAAAAGATGGTGGTAAAAAAAAACAGCCTCAAGTTGAAATGCAATTTAAATTTCATTGTGGTTTAGATATTTCTCTCCACTTCTCTCCCAAGCAACTTCCTGCGCTCTCTATTTATATGTGTGCAGTGGGAAGAGTCTGTGATGGGTTGTATTTGGTAGCGGCAACGAGAGTCCATGGTGGGTTACGTTTGGTGGAGGGAACACCAGTCCATTGAGGATTTTCTTTTGAATAAGGATGTTCCACCACTTGAGAGGTAACATTGAGGAAGGCCATTGATCACGAGACCATAGGCCGTCCGTTGTATGGACAAAGCCAATGCTATTAAGGTAAGCACAAGTTGCCTAAGCTATTGTCATTTTCTACACGCTTCACTAAATTTATTTTGAAATTGAAGGATATATTTCATTGATTTTTTTGAAGTTGAAGGATACAGTTAAAGATTTCGGTGTCGAAATAGTTATTTATACACTTCACTAATTTTTTTTTGAAATTTAGGGATATATTTCAATATTTTTTTAAGTTGAAGGATATACTTGAAGATTTCAGCGTTGAAATAGTTCTTTATAATTTTAATCGTAAAGAGTTACAAGGATTGTTGAATTAAATTTATTAGGTTAATTTCGTATAACAAATTTCTATTCGCAAATATGTTTCTAATTAGAGTTAATAACACCATACTCAGATTTATGTTTGCATTTCTTGGCTTCGCTAGAATTTCGTTCTTACCTGTTTCCCCTGCCATGGGCATGCCCATGCTGTGCCTGTCTTTTCTATTCCCAGATTTGTTAGAGTAGATTCATGATGTTCCATCTGCCTGGGCATACCTATGAGGTTTTTCTTCTTTTATCCATTCACATATTTTATTTTTTGTTATATATCTTTTACATAATGTATGGTCCATGTATTCTTTTAAATTCGCTATTTAAAAAAATAATTATATTAAAAAAAGTTATAATGTATTATACGTTTTATTAGAGCAATTATTTTATGATTTTCGGTTTTACTTATATTTAAATTTTAATATCTTAAAATGGATTTTTTTTGTTATTTTGTAATATTTCACCTTCTAAAAGTGGATGGGGAAGAAAGTGACCTAGGAAGAGAGAGAAACACACACAAAGTGAGTGTGGAAGGGGACACAAGGGGTAGAGGTAAATAGAGAGAGCAAAAGGGAGAAAGTGAAGGAGAAAGAGGTAGAAGGAGACTAGAGAAATTGAAGGAGAGAGGGGTAGGGTGTGCAAGAGAGAGATACACATACAAAGTGAGAATTAAAGGGGATACATGTGGGGAGAGATGAACAAAATGAGAGGGAAATAGAGAAAATTAAGGAGAAATAGCTAGAGGGAGAATGGAGAAATTAAAGGAGACAAAGATAGGGGTGAGAGAGGGAGGTAGGAGAGAGGAGGGAGAGAGAGAGAGATAAATTGAGATAACTAGTGAGAGAGGGAGAGGGAGGGTGAGTGGGATGATGGGTGGAGATAGCACAAGAGAAAGAGGATGTCGAGGAGGGAGGGACAAAGGGAGGGAGAGAGAGAGAGAGAGAGAGGGAGGGAGGGAGGGAGAGGAGTAAGAGAGAGAGGGAGGGAGGAAGGGAGGGAGAGGAGTAAGAGAGAGAGATAGAGAGGAAGCAGGAGGAAGAGAGGGAAAGAGCGAGAGGGATAAGGAGGGAGAGAGAGAGATAAATTGAGAGAA
>JAXQQM020091174.1:20000-27500 GCA_034641835.2 Pinus albicaulis
CTCTGGTTGTCGCTTTTGATGGAAGTGGAATTCTTTTGTTCTTCTCCTGCATCATTGAGAAGCCTTCTCAACCAGATTGCTTCACACGTCGCTGCACACAATGACTGATACTCAGCTTCACATTAAGATAATGCTACAGTACTCTGCTTCTTGCTGCTCCATGCTATGACCCCGGAACCTATGCTGAATGCATAACCTGTGATGGACCTTCGATCATCCAAGTTACCTGCCCAGTCTGAATCTGCAAAACCTGCTAGAATAACATCAGATGTGTCAGTGTATAAAATGCCATAATTAATAGTACCACAAAGATACCTCAACACACTTTTTGCTGCTACCCAGTGACTCTCAAGCGGTTTTGACATGAATTGGCTTAACACACTAACAGAGTATGCCAAGTCGGGTCTGGTTGTTGTAAGATATATCAAGCTGCCAATCAGCTGTCTGTACATCGTGGCATCAACCTCCTTAGTGCCATTGTCACTGCACAACTTCAAGTTCTGCTGCAAAGGTGTCGCTGCTGACCTACATTGATCCATACCAAACTTTTCCAACAGATTTCTGGCATACTTCCCTTGGGTAAGAAAAGCTTGCCCAGTATCTCTCCATACTTCTAATCCTAGACAGTAATGGAGGCTTCCGAGATCCTTCATTTCAAAAACTTGTGCCATAAGCCTTTTGATTCCTCTGATTAAATCATCTGCATCTCCTATTATAATCATGTCATCTACATATAAAGAGATCAGAATAATCTGCCCCTGCTTATTATACTTGGTATACAAATTTGGGTCATTTAAACTTCTATGAAAGCCATACTCTAAAAAGAAAGAATCAACCTTTTCATACCAAGACCTGGGAGCTTGCTTTAAACCATATAAAGCCTTTTTCAATCTGCAAACAAGATGTTCATGCCCCTGCTTCACAAACCCTTCTGGCTGTACTAAATAAATTTCCTCTTTTAAGTCACCATTTAAAAATGCAGATTTGACATCAAGCTGGTGTAGCTTCCAATTATATTTAGTAGCTAAAGAAATAAGCATTCCGATTGTATTTAGCTTTGCTACAGGTGCAAAGGTATCATCAAAGTCTATACCTTCCTGCTGTGAGTACCCTTTTGCAACCAGCCTAGCTTTCAATTTTTCAATACTTCCGTCTGCATTCATTTTTGGTTTAAACAGCCATTTACATCCTATGGGAGTTTTATTCTTAGGCAGCTCAACTAAATCCCAAGTGTTATTTCTAAGAATAGATTCTATCTCTTCATTCATTGCAGCCCTCCACTCCTTAAATTGACTAGCTTCTTTGTAATTAGTGGGCTCTACAATGTTCAAAACATTTGACATCAAAGCATAGTCTTTCAATTTTAGTGGTATTTGAGTCTTCCTACATGATCTCCTTGGTAGGGGACTTACCTCAAATTTGTTTTCTTCAACTCTAATTGGGCTTGCATTATCACCTTCTTGCTGTTCTTCTTCCTATTTCTGCTCCAGCTCTCTTTCATCCTCACTGCTTTCATCTATCACTAATGGAATGTGCGAATTATCACCAATGTCATCTTTCCCTTCCTGTACCTGTTCATGAAATACTACATCCCTGTTTGCAAATATCTTACGAGACTCAAGATTGAACAATTTATAAGCTTTAAATTCTGTGCCATAACCAACAAAGATACATTTAACAGCTTTAGGGTCTAATTTCTTCCTATCAGCTTTGGGTATATGGGCAAATGCTTTTGACCCAAATACTCTTAGATGATTTACTACTGGTTTGAATCCATATAGAGCTTGAAAAGGAGTTTTGAAGCCAAGATATCTGGTAGGACTTCTGTTCTTCAAATATACAATAGTGTTAATAGCCTCTGCCCAAAAACTATTAGAAAGACCCTTACCTTGTAACATGCTCCTTGCGCACTCCACTAAGGTTCTGTTCTTGCGCTCTGCAACTCTATTCTGCTGTGGTGTGTGTGGCACTGTAAACTGTTGAACAATCCCGTGAGATTTGCAGAATTTCATGAATTCCCCTAACTTATATTCTCCCCCTTGATCAGATCGGAGAATTTTTATACTCTTACCAAACTGTTTTTCCACCAAGGTTTTAAATTCTATAAAGCACTGGAAAGTCTGAATTTTCTTACTTAAAAAATAAACCCATGAATATCTAGTGCAGTCATCAGTAAATAACAGAAAATAATACGCTCCACCTAGCGACCTTGTCTGCATAGGTCCGCATATATCAGTGTGCACTAGTTCCAAAATATCTGTTTCCTTCCTCCTATCATGCACAGGAAACTGTTCTCTATGCATCTTACCTAAGGCACAACCATCACAATTTAACTGAGTATTACGAAAGATAGGGAGCCCCTCAACCATACCTTTTCTCTGCAATAACATGAGGTCCTGTAAATTCAAATGTCCGAACCTCTGATGCCAGAGTTGTTCGGCTGTCGATCCACCTGCAACCATGGCTCGCTTTGGTATACTCTTCACATCCAACCTATATAGGCTTCCAACGCGCACGCCTGTTGCAACAATTTCTCTCCTGCAATCCTTTACCACACAGTGAGTCTTGAAGAACTCGACTTGCATATCTTGATGAGTTATCATGGATACAGATATGAGATTTTTCTTAATTCCAGGTACATATAAGACATTTTTAAGATGACTGATTTTTCCATTTGGTAACTTAATTGGAATAACCCCATAACCTTTAATCTCGTATCCACTATCATCTCCTAAATAGATTTTCGATCCATATGTACCTTCTTCAAGACTTTCAAAAAATTCCTTTTTACCTGTCATGTGGGAGGATGCTCCGGAATCGACATACCAAATATCGTCCTCATTGGATGCCGAAAGGGCACTGTCGACTGTGAACAGTCGAAATTCATGGCTGAAATCTTCATCTTCTTCAACATCTTCTTCTTCGACAAAGTACCCTCTGTGCTTTGCAGTTGCCATTTTTCTCTTTGCATCATCTGCTTGCTTCTTAAGACATCTATCCTGCATATGACCCTTCTTTCCACAGTAATAACATCTTCTTATAGGATTATTTACAAGCATACCTTTATATGGACTCTTCTGCGATGTACCTCCTCTTTGCTGCAGTTGCGACTGTGATTGCTGCTATGGCTGCTTCCCTCTGAAAGGTCGTCGTTTCGCCATCAGCGCAAGATCATTGTTCTGGGGGTTCAAGTTCTGTCGCCGCTCCTCCTCTTGCAGCAAGATGCCTGTCAGATATTCAAATGTAGGCACTTTCTCCCTTGCCGCCAATCCAGTGATGAACATTTGAAATTCATCTCGCATCCCGTTCAGTGTGATTGTGATGAGATCAGAGTCAGACACCTTCTCTCTGATGGCCCCTAATCCGTCTTTCACAAGTTTGATTCGCGCAATAAATGCAGTAGCAGTCTCACTTTCGTCCATCCTCATTGAAAATAACTTTCTTTTAAGTGCCATAATTCGACTTGTATTCTGGATCCGATACAGGTTTTTGATGGTCGTCCAGATCTCTGCGGATGTTTTACATTCTCTGATATGTGGGATAATGTTGTCCTTGACGGACATCTTCAGCAATACTTTCGCCTTGTTTTCTTGCTTATCCCATTCTTGCTCCTGTGTCCCTGTGTTAGAATTCGGCCTCTGCTCATCACTTGTAACTATGGACCAAGCATTCGCACCCTCAAGCAAGGTCTGGATCTTGAACTTCCAGTTCGTGAAGTTAGATCCATCGAGTTTGCCAGACTCGTGGATGTAAGATTCCATCGTATTACTCATTTTGATTAGATCTAAAAAATGAATCTACTCAACAGTAAAAAAAAATCGATACTTGTCAAATCTTGTCACCCGATCTGCCACTTTTCTGCCACTTCTCTGTCAGATCTTCTGATCCACCCACTGACAGATCTACAAAATCAATCCCGCTCTGATGAGAAAATCCGTTGTTTTCCAATACAGCCAAAAAATTAATCTGATCGCAACTGATCCGATCTGCCTCTCCCGGATAGATCCGCAACTTGTTCGATCTACTCCTCCGCAAATCGTCAAACGAAGATGAGGCTTCCCACAGATCCCCTTGAAGCTGAGTCGGCGCTTTCCCGAATGAAAAACCCGCGCCAAAATGAAATCGGTGTAAGTAAAAGACACTTGGCGCGATTTTCTCGTGCAACTCCGCGCCAATGGCGCGGTGGCGCGATTAACAGCTGAACAGACGCACCAGTTGTGCTTCCTGGCGCTACTGTCAGCGCGAAAAATGCGCCAACCCCCTTTTACTCAGAAAATTAAAAAATCGTCTGAGTCCGAGCCAGGTGTTCTGCAGTCCACCTGCTCAATCGAGCACAAAGCTCTCATGTACACACGGCCACAAAGGCACTTTTAGCCACGAAGGCGATTCTGCCACAAAGGCAAACAGGCCACAAAGGCACTCCAGCCACAAAGGCGATATAAAATCAGGCTCTCCCAATCTGAGCTCCGATACCAAGATAAAATATGCACACAGAATTGAAAGAAGGAGTTGTAGCTCTCAGGTGTGGCCTACACCTGGAGACTACACTCAGAACAGAGAGAGAACTCTCATACAATCTAAATTCATGAATGAAAGATTACATCATTAAGTACAATACTAGAAGTTAGGAAGTTGCAACCAAACCCCTAATCTCTAGGAACTAATCCTAAACTAAGGAGATACGTTACAACTTATGTAACCTTTTCTCCATTAATATAAAATAATATAATTATTTTCAACTTGAAAACAATTAAATGATAGAATTATAATAGCATGTCCTCAAATTTATGCATTACATATGTTTAATTAGTTTGATTTTATATTTTTTTTATTAAAAAGTTAAAGTTATAATCATTATGAATATGTCGTTAATTAAGATGTAATGTGAATAAAACAAAAGGAAACTATTAGATTCTTATCGGTTATTGTATGTCTTCAAATTATGAAATACATATATATTAACATAGTTTATTAAATTAAATAGTTAATAATATTTAGCAAACATTGATTCATAATAAGCATCAAAACATTTAGTTTATGATATACTTATATTATCCAAAAATAATAATAATAAATAAATAAATTATAACTTTATTTTATATTATTATTAATTGTAAAAAATTAATATATAATTTAAAAATAAAACATATCATAAGCATTTTAATCATAAAAATTCAATCACACTTTTCAAATATATTTGAAAAAAAAATATTTAGCTTTTATACAATTGATTGTACCTATTGATTATACCTATTGTAAATAGATACTCAAATACCAATTTTATAATTTACAAACACAACTACATTTTACAACATGAGAAATATTTACCTTATTTTATTTTAAATAGATACTCAAATACCAATTTTATAATTTAGAAATATAATTATATTCTACAACATGAGAATGCATTACATAATTTATGCATTACATATGTTTAATTAGTTTGATTTTATATATTTTTTATTAAAAAGTTAAAGTTATAATGGTTATGAATGTGTTGTTAATTAAGATGTAATGTGAATAAAACAAAAGGAAACTATTAGATTCTTATTGGTAGTCTCTCTACTCAATTATACATAAATAAAATAAATTATTCTCTCATTTAACATATTTAGAACCTAACCTCTTACTTACCAAAACAATTAAATGATAAAATTATAATAACATGTCCTCAAATTTATGCATTACATATGTTTAATTAGTTTGATTCTATATATTTTTTATTAAAAAGTTAAAGTTATAACGATTATGAATGTGTTGTTAATTAAGATGTAATGTGAATAAAACAAAAGGAAACTATTAGATTCTTATTGGTAATTGTATGTCTTCAAATTATGAAATACATGTACATTGGTATAGTTTGTTAAATTAAATATTTAATAATATTTAGAAAACATTGATTCATAATAAGCATCAAAACATTTAGCTTATAATATACTTATATTATCCAAAAATAATAATAAAAAATAAATAAATTATAACTTTATTTTATATTTTTATTATTATTAATTGTAAGAAATTAGTATATAATTTTAAAATAAAGCATATCACAAGCATTTTAATCATAAAAATTCAATCACACTTAGCTTTTATACAATTTATTATACCTATTGTAAATAGATACTCAAATACCAATTTTATAATTTACAAACATAACTACATTTTACAATATGAGAAATATTTACTTTATTTTATTGTAAATAGATACTCACATACCAATTTTATAATTTACAGATATAACTATATTTTACAACATGAGGAATATTTACTTTTTATAATTTACAAATATAACTACATTTTACAACATGAGAAATATTTACTTTATTTTCAACATATGATTAATTTTATACCAAATATATAAATATCTTTCTCATAATTTATAAATGAAGTAATGGGTGATTAAAAATTTTAATTATTCTTTATTTTAAATATTAAAATAATAAACATATAACTATAATATTTCCAAAATAATTAGTAACATTCTTCATAATTTAAAGCATATTCAATACTAAATGATATGCTCTCTAAAATGGCAGGTTGAATATCTAATCTGACATGGTCAACGCAATCAAATGTTTTATTTAAGATATTATAATAGTTAAAAAATAAAGAAAATATCCATATTATAGAAAAAAATAAATAAAATCAAACGCAACACTGTTTGAACAACTTGAGAGATTAGTTGTTTTTGCAACCAGCTGGAGTGGTCCGTGGAACATTGTTTCAACTAATTGGAGTGGTTTGTTCAGCTCAGAAAAGGAAGAGCTGGTTTAAAGACGTGGCTCACGATCGGATATATTTTTAACATAATCCAGCCATACACAAACATTCTAATTATAATGCTCGACGTGTAACACAAAATTTATAATGAAAATGTTGCATGTCTACAAAATTGAAATATGAACGTTGGAGCGGTCAATTACTGAAACTTTACCGTTAGAAACCAAAAGATGCACAAAAACTCGCGAATGCCGATCCTGAAGTCGAAATGCAATTTCGAAATTTGAATTTCATCTAGTTGTTTCCTGTCAGAAAATGCAAAAGAGCTCGTGGTGAAAAAAACAGCCTCAAGTTGAAATGCAATTTAAATTTCATTGTGGTTTAGATATGTCTCTCCACGTCTCTCCCATGCCATCTCAAATTTGAATTTCTTCAAGTTGTTTCTGTTAGACATGTCTTTCCACTTCTCTCCCACGCAGCTTCCTGCGCTCTCTGTTTATATGTGTGCAGTGGGAAGAGTCTCTGATAGGTTGTGTTTGGTAGCGGCAACGAGAACACCAGTCCATTTAGGATTTCTTTTGAATAAGGATGTTCCACCGCTTGAGAGGTAACATAGAGTTCCATGTTTTCGCCATTTCAGACAGCTGTATGGACAAAGCGTGAGCGGCAATCAATGCTATTAAGGTAAGCACAAGTTTCCTATGCTATTGTCGTTTTTTACACGCTTCACTAAATTTATTTTGAAATTGAAGGATATATTTCCTTGATTTTTTTGAAGTT
>JAXQQM020091174.1:32500-60000 GCA_034641835.2 Pinus albicaulis
ATATGATCAAAGTGTAATTAGTAAATAAATAAATAAATAACCTCCCTTGAAATAATAGTCATAGTAGTGGTCAAAGTGGAAACACCCTCCATATATTTAGATTTTTAAACTCATTTTATTAGGTATTTTATTTTTCTATTTAATTCATTAATAAGTGCCAAAATTTGCATTTAAAATATATTTTAAAATTATTTCTATAAATTTAATTTAATATTATTAAATATTTTATTAATTATAATTTAATTTTAATATAAGTTGTTTTTATTGTTACTTTTGAAAGTTTGTGGATTTTTTTGGTTTATCTTTTCTAAAATCCACACTCTACACTCTCTAGTTTTGAACTTGCAACTTCTTAGGAAGAAATACATGTTGTTAACCATTAGGCTCACTCAAATTGTATAATTATTATTATTATCATCCAATTTTAAGGTCATGACCAAATCAAACATTGATGTAGGAGTCCCCTTGTTTATGGAACAAGGGAGTCACCTCCGCTCAACAATTATGTAAACCATTAAAAACCCTAGGGTCAAACCAACCCATTTAAAAACTCCAAGGGTCAAGGCAACCCATATATAAAACAATTATTTTAAGAATTAATATATATATGTTTTAAGCACTGATCTAACTTGAGCCAAGAGGGATCAAATTTCTTCTATGTAATTTGTCATTGTTTAAATGTTATTTTTGAATGCTATAGAGGTTAAAAAAGATGTGCATTGAAATGGTTTTTTGGTTATTACTATATTTTCAAGTATAAGTGAATATTAATTTACATTAAAATATGTGATTCATAATCCACATGGGGCATTTTATTTTATAAAACTTTAAAATATATTCTTTTAACATTTTTATCATTATAGATATATATGAAGTTGTTATCACCTGTTCACATATTTTTTTAAATATATAAGGTTTAAAAATTGTACTCACATAATTTTTTTGTTTACTACTAATTACTTTTCATGAAATTTTATTAGGTCATATGGACAACTAATTAAGCATGCATATCATATTTCTTTTTTCTTTTTTATTATAGGTCACAGTGTTTTTCTATTTAGAGTATATTGTATTCATATTTTAAGAGGTAACATGTATCAACTCCATGTTGAGTAAGGACATGCTTACACATTGCCTTCAGACTCCCAAAAGAATGAGTCTCTCTACCCAATTATACATAAATAAAATAAATTATTCTCTCATTTAACATATCTACAACTTAACGTCTTACTTACGAAAACAATTAAATGATAGAATTATAATAACATGTCCTCAAATTTATGCATTACATATGTTTAATTAGTTTGATTTTATATATATTTTTATTAAAAATTTAAAGCTATAATGGTTATGAATATGTCGTTAATTAAGATGTAATGTGAATAAAACAAAAGGAAACTATTAGATTCTTACTGGTTATTGTATGCCTTCAAATTATGAAATACATATATATTAACATAGTTTATTAAATTAAATAGTTAATAGTATTTAGCAAACATTGATTTATAATAAACATCAAAACATTTAGTTTATGATATACTTATATCATCCAAAAATAATAATAAAAAATAAATAAATTATAACTTTATTTTATATTATTTTTATTAATTGTAAAAAATTAATACATAATTTAAAAATAAAACATATCATAAGCATTTTAATCATAAAAATTCAATCACACTTTGCAAATATTTTTGAAAAAAAATATTTAGCTTTTATACAATTGATTATACCTATCGTAAATAGATACTCAAATACCAATTTTATAATTTACAAGCATAACTACATTCTACAACATGAGAAATATTTACTTTATTTTATTGTAAATAGATACTCAAATACCAATTTTATAATTTACAAATATAATTATATTTATAACATGAGAATGCATTACATAATTTATGCATTACATATGTTTAATTAGTTTGATCTTATATATTTTTTTGTTAAAAAGTTAAAGTTATAATGGTTATGAATGTGTTGTTAATTAAGAACGTAACGTGAATAAAACAAAAGGAAACTATTAGATTCTTATTGGTAGTCTCTCTACTCAATTATACATAAATAAAATAAATTATTCTCTCATTTAACATATTTAGAACTTAACCTCTTACTTACCAAAACAATTAAATGATAAAATTATAATAACATGTCCTCAAATTTATGTATTACATATGTTTAATTAGTTTGATTTTATATATTTTTTATTAAAAAGTTAAATTTATAATGGTTATGAATGTGTTGTTAATTAAGATGTAATGTGAATAAAACAAAAGGAAACTATTAGATTCTTATTGGTAATTGTATGTTTTCAAATTACGAAATACATGTACATTAGCATAGTTTGTTAAATTAAATAGTTAATAATATTTAGAAAATATTGATTCATAATAAGCATCAAAACATTTAGCTTATAATATACTTATATTATCCAAAAATAATAAAAATAAATAAATCAATTATAACTTTATTTTATATTATTATTATTATTAATTGTAAAAAATTAATATATAATTTTAAAATAAGACATATCACAAGCATTTTAATCATAAAAATTCAATCACACTTTGCAAAAATATTTGAAAAAAACAAAAAAATATTTAGCTTTTATACAATTGATTATACCTATTGTAAATAGATACTCAAATACCGATTTTATAATTTACAAACATAACTACATTTTACAATATGAGAAATATTTACTTTATTTTATTGTAAATAGATACTCAAATACCAATTTTATAATTTACAAATATAACTATATTTTACAACATGAGAAATATTTACTTTTTATAATTTACAAATATAACTACATTTTACAACATGAGAAATATTTACTTTATTTTCAACACATAATTAATTTTATACCAAATATATAAATATCTTTCTCATAATTTATAAATGAAGTAACGAGTGATTACAAATTTTAATTATTCTTTATTTTAAATATTAAAATAATAAACATATAAGTATAATATTTCCAAAATAATTAGTAACATTCTTCAAAATTTAAAACATATTCAATACTAAATGATATGCTCTCTAAAATGGCAGGTTGAATATCTAATCTGACATGGTCAACGCAATCAAATGTTTTATTTAAGATATTATAATGGTTAAAAAATAAAGAAAATATCCATATTATAGAAAAACATAAATAAAATCAAATGCAACATTGTTTGAACAACTTGAGAGATTAGTTGTTTTTGCAACCTGTTGGAGTGGTCCGTGGAACATTGTTTCAACTAATTGGATTGGTCTGTTCAGCTCTGAAAAGCAAGAGCTGGTTGAAAGACGTGGCTCACGATCGGAGGTATTTTTAACATAATCCAGCCACACACGAACATTCTAATTAAAATGTTCGACGTGTAACACAAAATTTATAATGAAAATGTTGCATGTCTACAAAATTGAAATATGAACGTTGGAGCGGTCAATTACTGAAGCTTTACCGTTAGAAACCAAAAGATGCACAAAACCTCGCCAATGCTGATCTTGAATTTGAAATGAAATTTCGAAATTTGAATTTCATCTAGTTGTTTCCTGTCAGAATATGCAAAAAGGCTCGTGGTGAAAAAAACAGCGTCAAGTTGAAATGCAATTTAAATTTCATTGTGGTTTAGAAATGTCTCTCCACGTCTCTCCCACGCCATTTCAAATTTGAATTTCTTCTAGTTGTTTCTGTTAGAGTTGTCTCTCCACTTATCTCCCACGCAGCTTCCTGCGCTCTCTGTTTATATGTGTGCAGTGGGAAGAGTCTGTGATAGGTTGTGTTTGGTAGTGGCAACGAGAACACCAGTTCATTGAGGATTTCTTTTGAATAAGGATGTTCCACCACTTGAGAGGTAACATAGAGTTCCAAGTTTTTGCCATTTCAGACAGCTGTATGGACAAAGCGTGAGCTGCAATCAATGCTGTTAAGGTAAGTACAATTTTCCTATCCTATTGTAGTTTTTTACACGCTTCACTAAATTTATTTTGAAACTGAAGGATATATTTCATTGATTTTTTTGAAGTTGAAGGATACAGTTAAAGATTTCAGTGTTCAAATAGTCCTTTATAAACTTCACTAATTTTTTTTTGAAATTTACGGATATATTTCAATGAATTTTTTAAGTTGAAGGACATACTTGAAGATTTCAGCGTTGAAATAGTTCTTTATAATTTTAAAGGTAAAGAGTTACAAATATTGTATAATTAAATTTATTAGGTTAATTTCATATAACAAATTTATGTTTGCAAAGATGTTTCTAATTAGTGTTAATAACACCATATTCAGATTTCTGTTTGCATACTCCACTTCTTATCTAGGCGATGCTTCTATTTACATATGAGTATGGGAACCCATCATTTCTTGGCTTTTTTGTTTCATTGATTTGTCATTGGTTCCCTAAATGTGAAAGGTTATTAGGGAAACGGCCACCGTACTTTACCAATTAGGATATAGAGGGATTATGGACGCCAACTACAATCAGAGGGATTTCTCAACTTTTGGGAATATCTCTGCCGGAAAATTGTGTTTAATTTGAAGTATGATAGCTATTATTTTTGTTTAGTGCATAACAGATTTTAGTACTTTTTTCTCTTTTGCAAACGATTCACTTCTACTCGGTTTTATTCTCATTAATCATCATTTAGGCTAATATTTTGTCAATGCAGCAACAAGTTCTGGAAGGAAATTTAAAATTTAAGATGATCTTTGCAGTAGAAATATTGTCGTCATGTCCAAATGTTTTCTCCACTTTTAAATAGCATGCGACATTAAAAGAAAAAGAAACTATTTCAATGATTCTTAAATTTGGTTCAGATCAACTTTGTTTCCCTTAAAAATCCTAAAATCCAATGGTATGCTTCTATGCTAGAAGTTGATAATGGCTAGCTAAGGGCTTTGCTAGAGTTTGTTCGCTAGAATTTCGTTCTTTCCTTTTTTCCCTGCCATGGCCATGTCATGCGTGTCTTTTCTATTCCAAGATTTGTTAGAGCATATCTATTTTTGTTCTTTCCTTTTTTCCCTGATAACCTTATGATGTTCCATCTGCCTGCGCATATCTATTTTCATGGAGCAAGACTCTGTGAAAACGTTGTCTGCATGTAACATATTTGATGTACATATGAACAACGTTTTATATCACCCATAATGAAAACGATGTAGTGGTACATTAGTATGGTTATAATTCTTGACTCATTTAAGATGTACTCCTCCTTGTTTGTTCTATCAGTTGTACGTGTTATATTGAAGATGTTTTCATGCATGTTTTTAAACCCAGGACCCACCCGCCTCTCAGATTGGAAAGAAATTATTGTAAGAGTAGAGAAACGAATTCAAAACTGGGCTTTTAGAACTTTGAATGCACCAAGCTGCCTCATATTACGAAAATCGGTGCTGCAAGCATTACCTATCTATCAGTTGTCAGGGAGGGCCTGCCCGAAAGGAACATGTGCTCAATTAATAGACATTTTCAAAAAGTTCTTATGGCAAGGTGCCCAAGCTAACAGAAAGTGGGCGCTTCTCTCTTGGGACAAATTACTAAGATCGAAGGCAGCAGGTGGATTGGGACTCCAAGACCCCTTCATTCTCAACAATGTGTTGGGTGCAAAATTCTGGTGGCACTGGCTCATGGGAGGGCAAGACCTTTGGAAGAAAATATGGCAAAAAAAATATGAAATGCCAATTACAATCTGACGCCGACTGAAAATTGACAGGACACTAAAAGGATCCTCAATATGGAATCTAGCAGCCATGAACAGAAATTTAATCCGCGTGCATATTTTTTGGGAAATAAGAGATGGAAAAACAGCTTTCTTCTGGGAAGATTCTTGGCAACAACGAGAAAAACTGTTTACACGATTGGACTTGGGGGAAATTTTCCTATATACGAATACCTCCAATAACAGGCTAGTACAACAGTATTGGTCAAATAACTAAAATGGAATATGGCGGCAATGGAAAGACAAAACTTGCTGGCCGCAAGCTCCAGCAACGCAACAATGGAATAATTTTGCTAAAGAGCTCAGCAAACGAAAGCTACGCAATATCTCAGGCCCAGATACCCTTCGCTGGGGTCACCAAACAAGAGGGTTGTTTACTATTAAGGAAGGCTACTATATTCAATCCTAGCAAGCTCAGGATAATGCCCAGCCAATATGGAAACGAATCTGGGAAATGAGACATTGGCCAAAGGTGACATACTTCTTATGGTTAGTATGTCACCACAGAATTTTGACATGGGAGAACCTCCAAAAACGAGGCATGATAGGACCTTCGTGATGCCCATTTTGTATCCATGAAGCAGAAATGACAAAACATCTTCTTAACCTCTGCACAAAGGTGCAACCACTCTGGGAGAACCTGGCTCAGCTCTTCAGACAGACAGATAAAAACAATGACAGCCTAACGGAAACAATAGTCAATTGGAGAAAAGGAAGATTCCATTGTTAGGTAATAAATAGAGCTTGGACCCTATCATACGGATTCCTACTCTGGAACACATGGAAAGAGAGAAATCAGAGAATTTTCCAAGAAAAATATCAACCAATGAATTATATCTAGCAACATTCAGTAGATAACATTCGAGAAACTATTTTAACAGAAAGTTGGTTAGATGAAGATTGGAAAATAGTGGGTATTGAATCTCAGATTTTAGAAAACCTGAATCTCAAACCGCAAATTCTTAGCAAGGGTTTATGGAAATTCAGACCTCCCAATAAATCAAGTCAAGAACAATGGATACCCCCACAACCAGGCTTTCTAAAACTCTATTATGATGGGGCCTCGAAAGGGAACCCAGGGCAGGCTGGAGCAGGTGGACTCTTTCGAAATTCTCAGGGGACAGTATGTAGATTCTATGCATTTGACTTGGGCCATGCCACCAATAATGAAGCAGAACTAATGGCGGTCAAACAAGGGCTCTTGATAGAAATTAGAGAAGCTTATGAGAGAATCATAGTGGAGGGTGATTCAGCATTGGTCACAGGGATGCTTCAAAAACTTCAAAAAGGCACACCATGGGAGAAAATCTCACAAAGATGGAGAACAACAAGCCTTATAGAAGACATAAGTCAACTGGTGAAACGTATACCATATCTCATCCCCACCCATGTTAGACGAAAAGGGAACACAGCAGCAGATTACTTGGCCAATTGGGGTTGCCAAAATGCCGAACGCCCAATTGAAGGTCGCCCTACGGATCCTATCTGTAATGTAGAACTACACTCTCTTCAACTGATTGTTAACAAGGATCTTCAACCCCCTGATCGGGGTGATCAACCGAAAGAAAGAAATTTGCGCCGTGGCAACTTGGCATGTGCTCCCAATCCAAGCCATTAAGAATGTTAATGAAGGCTTGTCAGGAAAAATCGGTGAAGTGTGCGAATAGCCAGATCCGCATAATGGTGAAGGGTGGCCAGGCTGTTTTGACAGCTCACCGAAAGCAAGTTTCCGCAAAGGTAAGAGTGTTCCCTCCACTCCTCCATTCATTCATGCATGGTCTATTGCATGCAATTGTCTGGAGGCGGTAGAGGAGAAGGCACAGCAGCAACCATTTGAACACTCTTTCGATCCTGTCAGGGTATGTTTCTTTCATTTTACTAGCTATTATGAAGCCAATTGCAGTAGATTTGCTTAGTCTTCTGTATAATCAAGATAGGACAGGTTTGAGCAAAATTTTGTATTATGTAAACCCTGCAATGCAACCTGTCCCGCCGTGCTTCCGAGATCCTTGTATTTTGCTTGTCCAGGCCATATCCCCTGTCTGCCCTCAAGAGAATTTAGGAAATTAGTTACAAGGTTGTCTTCTAAATAGCATGCTTCTTCGAGTTGAGAATTGTATCAACTGCCCTCGCTATCAATTCAGTCAACTCCAGTTTTGGAATAAGTTAGATATCATTCAGTCGAGACATGGGTTCCATCAGGCTAAGATTCACTGCATTGTACAAGGGCATCATTTTCTTCTGCTCTGTTTCGCATGCAAACGCACAAAAACCACCCTCAGGGTGCTTTCTCATGACGACCAGTTGGCCATCCCTAAAGGGCTTCAGGGTAGTTCAAGGAAACGCATAGAGGTGAACAGACCTCCTCCTCCCTGTTCTCCTCTAACTCTAAATCTTAACCCTCGCATTTCAAATCCTTTGTTTATTGTGCATACTGGTCACATTCCTCCTTATAGTGTGGTTGCCTACAGTGGCAAGCAGTTCATTCAGCATAACGACATTTGGAATCTTAATTTCAGGAATAGCCTTCTGCACCCTACCCAGAAACCCATGGCCCATGCTATTGTTTCATCTTACAGGCTGCAGAGTATACCCATAAGGGTTAGGCCCCGTTGTTTGTATGCAAATCATGACATTAATGCCCAAAGGTGGCGCATATATTACAACCAACTAACTCCGTATCTCATTGTTGTTCCTTTTGATCTGTCAGTGTTTGCATATAGGTACTCTTCAGAAATGGGAAAACGTCGTGCAAGGATTGAGGTAGCTAAAGGAAAACAACCAGTTCAAGCAGAGCCAGCCCCAGCGAAACGAGGACGCAAAAAAAACCAGGAGCATTTGGAAACATTAGCAGCCACATATTTCATAGGCAATTCATCCAAAGTACGGCAAGACATTCAGGGATGGGAAAGAGAAATCCAAACCGAGCCTAAGGATAATGAGACAGTAGCAGTAATTTTAGATTTTATCACAGATCCAGGCAACACTAGAGGCCGCCTCACCTTATTCAACTAGATCATCCACACTTATTGGATAGTGAAATGTCTAATAGCGAAAGCCATTCAGAGCTTTCATCCTGTTCATGCTCAGGAGGAACCAGTAAAGCCAGGAACTAACCTTCAGCCTCAAATTCTGGAAATCCAGGACCAGCTCCAGCACATTAAGATAACACAATATCAGATAGCAAATCAAGTAAGTAGAACAGATGATAAAGTGGGCTGGATTGAAAAACTCCTTCAACAGCTCCTTCAACAGATCGAACAAGCAGAAATGCCTGGGACCAATGCCAAAGACCCAGCACGAGTCTCTTCTTCAGATGCATAACAGCTATGTCTTTTATAAGTTTTGAAGCTTTTGTTGTTCTAAATTTTGATGCTTTTGCTATTTAGACATGAACTATCATTATGTTCTAGGAAAGAAAAAACAGTAGCAATAGGACAGACAACACATGCGAAGTTTAGGTGTATGAAACAATTTCAGTTTTGGAATGCTTATCATACATAAGATAACCCATCCCCATGATTAATGTGTTTATGGATGAGCTGCGGGGATCGAAGTTATTTCCCAAAATCAATCTAAGTTCGAGGTACCATCAGATCAAGGTGAGGACTAGGATGTCCCAAAGATTGCATTCAAATGCCACTATGGCCACTTCGAGTGCTTGGTGATGCCATTTTGGATAACCAATGATTCAACCACTTTTCAGTATTGTATGAACCACATCTTCCATGGTCATTGAGGAAGTTTGTTTTGGCGTTCTTTGACGACTTCCCCATTTACAACCGCACTTTGGAGGAGCATTTGTAGCATATTGAGGCAGTATTACGCATTTTGGAGGAGCAACATTTTTATGCCATACTCTCCAAGTGTGAATTTGTACTTACATAGATGCTCTACCTAGGGCATATCATTGGAGTATATGGTGTAAGGGTCCATGAGGAGAAGATCTGCGCCATTCGGGATTGGCTGGTACCAAGGAATGTGACAGAACTTTGGGGCTTTGCAGGAATTTGCACCTACTATAAGTTTGTCAAGGCATTTTCTGAGCAAGCAACACCCCTCACGGATCTCACCATGAGAGGAGCCTTAGGATAGATAGACACTGTGTAGAGGGCCTTCGAAAGGCTAAAGGAGGTAATGAGCAACTGTCCGGTGGTTCCATTACTAGATTTCATGCATCCCTTTGTGCTAGAGTGTGATGCTTTAGGAGAGGGAGTTGGCACACTGTTGATGCAAGGAGGTCACCCTATAGCTTTCGAGATTCAGAAGCTCTTGCCACATGAGAGGTTGTATTCGATATACGACAAAGAGATGTTGTCCATCATGCATGCCTTAGACAAGTTCGAACAATATTTGGTGGGCAACAAATTTCGGGTGAGGACAGACCACAACAGTCTCTAGTTTTTTCTTGAGCAAAAGCAGTTGCAAGAGAGGGAACAAAAGTGGATTATCAAAATTCAGGCTTATGACTTCGACATCAAGTATGTCCAAGGGAAGAAAAATGTGGTATATGATGACTTATCACAGAGACCAACTGTATTGTCCCTGATGAGCATTGATACAGACTGGAGGGCCCAACTGTTAGTAGAGTATTCTAAGGACCGTTGTGCATGTGAGATACTAGATGGGTAGCTGACCGATGACAGGTATCGGGTGATGGATGACGTCATATATTACTGGAACCTCTCAGCTCAAGGAAAATATTTTTCACGCGGCATACGATTAATCACTTTTAGGCCATCAGGGATTCACCAAAACATATCAGGCCATCAGAGAGAGGTTCTCATGGAGAGGCCTCAAGGCGGACGTACTCCGACATGTTAGGGAGTGCGAATTTTTCCAGAATAACAAAGGATTGTTAAGCAGAAATCCCAACCTCGTCCTCGAGGGACTTCAAGCTCCTGCTCATAAGAGGAGTCCTTCAATCTTGTGAGCAGATTTTAGTATTCCAGAATTTTTCCATTTGCAACCCTCTTAAGCAGCGTAGAAACCCAGTGACTTACGCAGTGCAATAATAGAGAGATCCAGGGGAGGGTAAGATTCCATAGCATTGTCGCTTGGAATCCAATGATGGGATCGACCCTTCAACAGTTGAGCTACGGAGGAGTTGTTGTAGCATTTTATTTTCCAGTTCATCTCATATCACTGCATACCTAGTAGTAGTGTGTTTTCATGCCCTAGGAATGTGATTTTCCGGGGTCTGCCAATCCATAAATCCTTTCTCAGTTTTTCTGGGTTTTGTGAGTAGAATTCTGTGTCCAAATCTCAACATTTTCTGAGCACCAGAATAGACTCATATAAGCACCCCTTTTCAGCCAACAACAACTTTTCCAACATTTCTAGTAGGGGCAGCACAGTGAGGGTCTCCAACAGAGCAACAGTTACGTAATGTTCTTAGTGGGGCAACTTGAGCGTCATTCTAGTCATCTCTGTTGGCTTGAGTGCTATCATTATTGAGCATTTTTGTACTTGTATTAAACCTCCTTATTAATAAATTGGCCTAGCTATTTTTGGTTCTATTCATGGTGTTTTGATATCCCAAAATTATTGTTTTTATTTTCTTTGTATTACTATCGTTTTCTGATTTCAAATATTACAATATGGAATTTTTTAGTTGATTGAAGAATTGATGTTCCATTTTGAACATTCATTCGCATATGATGAGTATAGAACATGATTGAATTCATGATTTAGCCGCTTCACTCATAATTTCCACCAAACATCTTTTATTTGTTCTACTCTTAATGGTTGAGATATTTGTCCCATGATATGTAGCTTCATGAATGAATTGATGATGTTCAAGATTAGTATTGACGAGCACATTTGTGTGTTTCCTTAGTATGAGATCTGCCATGATATCGTGGATGAGATGTCCATTGCAAGAACAAGGTCGAGTACAATGCCGCTACCAAGGCTAGTTGTGAGGCATGATGTAGAAGCTCTTAGAGAGCTTATCGAGCATGATCTGGATAAGACATGGATACATTATGATGAGAGAGAAGCCCAAATTTGTATAGCTGGGTGTATATTTTATCCATTTATTGAGACAGTGCAATTGTTTGAGACAAGCTAAGGCTTGTGATTGACACCTCCATGAGAGGGAGGATGATTATAGTATCCATTCATGGTTGAAACCTCCATGAGAGGTAGGATGGTTACGGTACCTTATTATTATTATTATCTCGCTATGATGTTCATGATTATGTTGTTGGAATCACTATTTTCGTTAGACCAAAACCCACAGGCATTAGTCTCTGCTACAATCGTAAAAGTTACGATCCATGAGAGGTGGTTAGTCCATGTCACGAAACACACAGGGGGCATTGAAACCAATGTCCAACAATCTCCCCCCCAACAAGAGGTGGGCGAGTTTTGAACTCGAGACCTGTCGCTCTGATATCACTTGTTGGAATCATGATTACCATTAGACAAAAACCCGCAGGTGTTAGTCCATGTCGCGAAACACACGGGGAGCATTGAACCCAATGTCCAACATATGTATGGTATACCATAACACTTGATTTGATTTCCTAGAGGTATAGGAATCATTAGATACCAAATGAGACCAGTCTTGATCAAGGACACATACCCAACTCTTCCTCTCTGTTTGAGCTCCCAGAATGAGGAATTGAGATAGAGGGCTCCTGGGGTTGAGGGAACTATGTACAATAGGGAATATTCCCTATCTGTTACCCAGGGTTGAGAATAATGCTCCTCTCTCCCTCTCTCTCTCTCCCTCCCTCTCTCGCTCTCTCTCCCCTCTCTCTATCTCCCATGTATCACTCCCTCTTTGTCCCTATCTCTCTCACTCTCTCTCTCTCTCATTCTCTCTCACTCCCCACTCTCTCTCTCTCTCTCTCTCTCCCTCTCCCCCACTCTCTCTCACTGCCCTGCTCACTCTCTATCTCTCTCTCCCCCTTCTCTCTCTTTGTAGTTGCCCCTCTCTCTCTCTCCCTCTTTGTCTCCCCCCTCTCTCTCTCCATCCCTCTTCCCCTATCTCTCTCCTCTCTCTCTCTCTCCCCTCTATCTGTCACTCTCTATCTCTCTCCCCCTCTCGCTCTCTACCCCCTCACTTTCTCTTTTTCTCTCTCTCCCTCCCTCTCTCACTATCCCCCTCTTTCTATCCCTATCTCTATCTCTATCCCCCACCCTGTCTCTCTATCTCTATCCCCCACCCTCTATCTCTCTCTCTATCTGCCACCCTCTCTCTCTCTCTCCCCCCTTCTATCTCTTCCTCACTCTCCCTCTCTCTCTTTCTCTCTCTTGCACACTCACTCCCTCTCTCTCTCTCTCTCCATCTCTCTCAATTCCTCCCTCTCTCTCACACACACGCACTCCCTCTCTCTATCCCTATCACACTCCCTCCCTTTCTCTCTCTCTCCCTTGCTCTCGCTATCTCTCTCTCTCTCTCCCCCCCCCCATCTCTCTCTCCATCCCCCTATCTCTCCCGCCCTCTCTCTTTCCCCTCTCTCTCTTTTTATCACCCCCCCTTGCTCTCTCTCTCTCTCTCTCTCTCTAGCTCTCTCTCTCTCTCTATCTCTATTACTCTCTCTCCCCCCCCCCCACCGCCCCTCTCTCTCTCTCTCTCTCTCACCCCCATCTCTCTCTCTCTCTCGCACCCCTCTCTCACTCTCTCTCTTTACCTCTCCCACTTTATTTCTCCCTCTCCCCCAAGCTCATTCTCTCATTCTCTCTCTCTCTCTCTCTCTCTCTTCTCTCTCTTTGTAGATCCCCACCCCCCTCTCTCTCTCTCTCTTCCTCTCTATATCCCCCAAAATCTCTCTCCATCCCCCCTTCCCTCTCTCTCTCACTCCTCATATATATATATCTCTCTCTCCCCCCTATCTCTTTCACTCTCTCTCTCTCTCCTCTCGCTCTCTTTCTCTTTTATTTCACTCCATCTCTCTCTATCTCCTCTTTCTATCCATATTTCACTCTGTCTCTCTCTATCCCCCTCTTTCTATCCATATCTCTCTCTCTCTCTCTCTCTCCCCCAACCCTCTTTCTCTATCTCTCTCTCCCCTTATCCCTCTTCCTCACTCTCCCTCACTCTATTTCTCTCTCTTATACAATCATTCCCTCTCTCTATCTCTCTCGCTCTCTCTCTCTCACTCCATCTCTCTCTCTCTCTCTCTCTCTCTCTCTCTCTCTCTCTTTGTCTCTGTCTCTCCTCTCTCTCTCTATTTCTCATACACACACACATACTCTTTTTCTCCCCTCTTTCCCCCTACTCTCTCTCTCTCTCTCTCGTGCTCTCTCTCTCTCTCTCTCTCTCTAGTCCCCCCATCTCTCTCTCATCCCACCTCTCTTTCTCTCCCCTCTCCATCTCTCTCTCTCTCTCTCTCCCTACCTCTCTCTCCCCCCATTCTCTCTCTCTCTCTCCCCCTGTTCTCTCTCTCTCTCTCACACACACACACACACACACACACACACACACACACCCCTCCCCACTCTCTCTCGCTCTCCCACTCTCTCTCCCACTCTCTTTCTCCCTCTCCCAGCCTTTCTCTCTCCCTCCCTCTCTCTCCCTGCCCCCTCTCTCTCCCCCCCCTCTCACCCCTCTCGCTCTCTCTCCCCTCCCCCCTCTTTCCCTCTCTCCCCCCTATCTCCCTCTCTCTCTCTCTCTCTCACACACACACACATACTCCCTCTCTTTCTATCTCTCTCTCACATACGTATACACACTCTCTCTCTCTCTGTCCCTCCCCCCTTCCCCCTCTCTCTCTCTCTCTCCTCTCCTTTCTCTCTCTCTCTCTCTCTCTCTCTCTCTCTCTGACCCTCGCTCTCTCGTTCTCTCTCTCTCCCCCCCACCCTTGAGCTCTCTCTCTCTCCCACCCTCACACACTCTCTCTCTCGCACACGCTCTCTCTCTCTCCCACCCTCGCTCTCTCTCTCCCCTCTCTCTCTCTCATCCCACCTTCTCTTTCTCTCCCCTCTCAATCTCACTCTCTCGCCCCCTATCTCTCTCTCTCTCTCCCTCGTTCACTCCCCCCCCCTTTCTCTATCTCTCTCCATCTCCCCCCCTCTCTCTCCCCCCTCTACCTCTCTCTCTCTCCATCTACCCCCCTCTCTCTCCCCCCCTCTCCCTCTCCCCCCCCAAACCTCACAGTCCCTCCCTCCTTCACTCACTCTCTCTCTCTCTCTCTCTCTCCCCATCCCCACTCTCCTCTCCCTCTCTCTCTCTCTCTCTCTCTCTCTCCCCATCCCCACCTATCTCTCTCTCCCTCTCTCTCTCTCCCCATCCCCCACCCCCCCCTCTCTCTCTCTCTCTCCCCACTCTCCTCACTCTCTCTCTCCTCTCTCTCTCTCTCTCTCTCCTCTCTCTCTCTCTCTCTCTCTCTCTCTCTCTCTCTCTCTCTCTATCACCTTATCTCGCTCTCTCTCTCTCTCTCTCTCTCTCTCTCACTCTCTCTCTCTCTCTATTACTCTCCTCTCTCTCGCTCTCCCTCCATCTCTCTCTCTCTCTCTCTCCCCCCTCTCCCCATATCACTCACTCTCTCTCTCTCTCTCTCTCTCTCTCCCACTCGCCCCTCTCTCTGTCACTCTCCCTGCCCCCCCTCTCTATCCCTCTCCCCCACTGTCTCTCTCTCTCTCTCTCTCTCTCTCTCTCTCTCGCCAACACCCCCTCCCTCCCCCCGCTCTCTCTCTCTCTCTCACCACCTCCCCCCCCTTCCTCTCAGACACCCCGCCGCCCTCCCTCTCACACACATACAAGCACACACACACTCCCTCTCTCTCTATCCCTCTCTTCCTTGCCATCTCTCTCTCTCTCTCTCTCTCTCTCTCTCTCTCTCATTATTATCATTATTGTTAAACGATTATTGTATCATTTCACATGAACAATCCGCATAATGTAGCCAAAAAAAAAACATGTTATCAATTAAAAATAAAAAATCATCATATTATCTAAAAAGATACAATCATTATATCATCAAAGAAAAAATAAACATATTATTATGATATAAAATATACAAAAGAAAAAAATACATACATAAACACATACACATTAGACATGCAAAAGATTTCAACATTATATTATGTTTCACTACAATTATTTCATCTAATTAGCATAAGCACACCATGATATGACATAAACAATCAAAAAATTCTTTCATTTAAAAGTATGCAGAAAATAAATCATACAAAAACACATAGATATTATAACTAAAAATACAGATTTGGATTATGGACGAAGAATAAAACATAGAAATATAAAAACACTATGACTTAGATATGACAGGTACCGAGACATAGATTAAAAAAATAAAACATAAAAACTTGAAAGCATTATATCTTAAAGCTAGACAAATACCGAAAAATAGATGAAATACATTAGGGAATTTTACTCCAATATATAGAAACAGAACCAAAGAATAAAACATGAATATAAAATAAATATAGCAATGTTACTTATGGATTAAGTGTTTGAACAAATCCAATAAGTTAAATATTTATAGATTAAGATTATAGAAAAGCCAAAGAAAAAGCTAGATCAACAACAAATACAAAATACAGAGCGGGTTTGGGATGTGCGAAAGAGTATTATTGAGCGTTTTGAAAATGAAGACAGGCTCATACATAATATTGGCTTTAAAGGTTCCCTAACAACGGGAGACGACAAAAAGGGTTCGATTCATGCATGGGAGGATATAGATGATAGATAGATGCATAAGGAGGATGTACAGGTGATAAAAGAAAAAGAGGCAGCCATATATATATATATACAGATTCCCTCAAGAAAAAGCATGATCACAGCTTACCACCACAACCTCTATAACCAAAAAAAAGAGCGGATCATTTTTACCAAATGTGATTCAACGTACGAATTTTTACCATTTAACAATCACATTTTAACACAATACCAAATATGATTCAACTTACGAATTTTTACCATTGAACAACCAAATACATTTTTCCATTGAACAACAAAATACCAAATACAATTCAACTTACGAATTTTTACCATTGAACAACAAAATACATTTTTCCCATTCAACAACACAATACCAAATATGATTCAACGTACTTAAGAATATCAAATATCAAATATGATTTCGTTTGTTGTTGATTTTCCAATTCAAGAAAAATATCAGATATCAAATATGATTTTGTTGGTTGGTGATTTTCCCATTCAAGAAAAATATCACATATCAAATATGATTTTGTTTGTTGGTATGCCTCATTAAACTTGCTCAAAAGACTGTAGTCACGTTTCGTTATTTTGAGATCAGGGCAAGAAACAGATGATTTCGTTATTTTGAGATAAGGGCAAGAAGATCGAAAGAAAGGTAAACGAGATCAGGTCAAGGCAAGAAGATTGAAAAAAAAAAAAACGAGATATAACATTCACATATATAAAATTGAAAGAAAATTAAAAATTAAAAAGAAAATCGAAAGAAAAGTAAAAATAAAAAAAAATTAATGGGATTGGGTAGCCAGAACAGAACAGAGCAATTAAAGATTAAGGATCAAAGGGCATAGTAGATTAATGCGATTAGGGATCGAGCATCAAGATTAGGCCAGACAGATACTAAACGAGGAGATGTAGAGGTAGTTCAGAGATGAACTCACGTCTAGATCCAATCACTAATCCAGAGGTATAAAAACATGATAGGACAGGTGAGGGGAAAGTCAATTGCAGGAATTTTTACCGTTGCACAGAAAAGTACATTTTTCCATTGAACAACAAAATACAAATAATTCAACATACGTAATTTTTACCATTGAACAACAAAATACATTTTTCCCATTCTACAACACAATACCAAATATGATTCAACGTACCTAAGAATATCAGATATCAAATATGATTTTGTTTGTTGGTGATTTTCCCATTCAAGAAAAATATCACATATCAAATATGATTTTGTTTGTTGGTATGCCTCATCAAACTTGCTCAAAAGAATGTAGTCACGTTTCGTTATTTTGAAATCAGGGCAAGAAACAGATTACTTCGCTGTTTTTGAGATCAGGTATCAAATATGATTTTGTTTGTTGGTGATTTTCCCATTCAAGAAAAATATCACATATCAAATATGATTTTGTTTGTTGGTATGCCTCATCAAACTTGCTCAAAAGAATGTAGTCACGTTTCGTTATTTTGAAATCAGGGCAAGAAACAGATTACTTCGCTGTTTTTGAGATCAGGGCAAGAAGATCGAAAGAAAGGTAAATGAGATCAGGTCAAGGCAAGAAGATTGAAAAAAAAAAGTAAAACGAGATATAACATTCACATATATAAAATTGAAAGAAAAGTAAAAATTAAAAAGAAAATCGAAAGAATAGTAAAAATTAAGATGACAGAAGAAGAGGAGGAGACGTAGAGGTAGTTCAGAGATGAACTCACGTCTAGATCCAATCACTAATCCAGAGGTACAAAAACATGACAGAACAGGTGAGGGGAAATCACATCAAAACAGGGGAAGGTCAATTGCAGGAATGACAGATTGATATGGTGGGTCATGGGTTTTAATGAGGAAGGACAAGAACATTGAAAATTCAATTCTACTTTAAACTGAAGAATATAAAATAAATACCAGAAACACATACCTGCAACAAATACTTTCTGATTCCCTCCTCCTCTCAATTGATGACACAACGTCTTTCATTCATCCATGCATCCATCCCTTCTCGCTGATGGTCAATTCAGTCGTCTCTATTAAAAGCTACAGACAAAGACCCACCAGATAAAACACTTGCAGTCACAGTTACCGAAAACATTGACATTATACAGTTACAGAGAAAATAGATGATAGAAGAAGAAGAGGAAGATGTACAGATGATAAAAGAAGAATTGGAGGATGAACTTGGAACATACAGATGATAGAAGAAAAAGAAGATGAACTTGGAACTATTCCTTGAGAGGCAGCTATATATATATACAGATTCTCCCTCGAGAAAAGCTTGATGGACCGTTAAAAGGAGCGAATCACAGCTTACCACCACAACGTCTATAGCCAGAAAAAGCTTGATGGACCGTTAAAAGGAGCGGATCACAGCTTACCACCACAACGTCTATAACCAAAAAAAAAGCTTGAGATGCTTTTCAAGAAATTATTTTTCCACATCCACGTCATCTGGTTCAAACCAGTTGGGTTTTCTTAAATTTAAATTTTGAATGTTGACGGTTGAATTTGAATTTAAGGTGTAATCTTTGATATTCGGTAATAATAAGTACTTTATTAATCTTGGCGAAGCCCTTTCTGGTCCTCTGCCTTCTGCTGTTAACAATTAGGTGTGCGTTCCTCCACTGTTTTCATTTCCAATTAGAGCGTTTTTTCTGTCCTCAATTTAGATGATGCAGTAACTCTGTCGGGTGTCAACATCGGGAGACGACGAAGAGAGGGTTCGATTCATGCATGGGAGACCCGGGAGTGCCGATGTCTTCGTGGGTTTAGCAATTACCCCATTTAAATGTAATTAATATTTGTAAAAGATTAGGTTAATTGGGTAAATTAAAAAATAATTGAATTACAAAAAATAAAACACAAAGTTGGAAATCTCATAAATATCACTCATTTACAGTAATTACAATCATTTACGGTAGCTACAATCTGACGTGGGAGAGTGGAATAGAATGGACTCGCGTGGCTTCTATTATATTGTTATATTCCTAAATTATATTTATTCTTTACTAATATGTATCATATTTTATTTTAGTTGAAGTGGAATCACTATCAAAATCATCAGAATGTATGGTTTTTTATTTTAATTAAACGGTTCTTAAATTATATTTATTCTTTAATAATATATATTTTATTTTATTTTAGTTGAAGTGGAAATGTAAAATTTGTTTTCCAATTAAATCGTTTTTTCTAAAGAAATATAGAGAATTGTAGATGATATAATAATTATGATAAATTTTTATTAAAATAATTAAAAATTCAAATAGGTATTTTTAAATTTTTAATTTTTAATATAACGTAAGAGGCTAAGAAAATTCAAATTATTGTCAATAATTTGAAATTACATTTTAATAAGAGTATATAGACAACGTTTCCAAGTGAAAAGTGATTTTTTCTATTTTCAACATTTTTTTTTTTGTTAATTCCGTAGGACCCATCTTTTCTATTATTGAGAGCAAGTTGCCAAATAAATACATCAAGGAGAAGAGCCTCAACCTGCCCAAAGGGAAACCATGTCTGTTGGCCATCTTAAAAAGTTAAAGGCCAACCAAAATCGATACTGTTTCAGTCTATCTATAGCAACTAGAACTACGCGAATATGTCCATAATACTTACATATACAGCAACAACTATAATATCGTTGAACAAAAAACATATATAAACAAAAAGAAATTAAGAAGCCTAGCCATCAGAAGAGTGCACAGGGGCTGGATCTTCAGCAGATGACCCAAACAGCTCCACCCACTGCATATCTCGCAGCTGCTCTTCAATGCGTCCAATACGATCATTGTGCTTCTGCTGAATCTTGGTCATGGTAGTCATGTCCAGTTTGATATGGTTGAGCTCAAATAACAGCGAGGAATGAGCATCCTGTTCCTTCATACTCATGAGAGCTTGGGCAAGAAGACATTTAAATCACCAATACATCTTTACAGTTTGCTGGAAAAGGGATACCCTGCCCCTAGTGCTACCAGGGTCTAGCAGGAAATCCATGGTGTCTCGCTGGTGCTGGAGATCTATGCTAGCTTCCAAACTTTGCTTCTCCGAGTCCTGTATATTCTTACAAATAGGCAAAGGGGTGCTAGCAGTGTACGAATTAACCAAACTTTCAAGCACCTGTTCATTGGTTTTACGCCCTCTCTTACTAGAGTGCGAACAGATTTTTTTTGCTTTCCCCTTAGCTCTTGATTTGGAAGCTGGCAAAGTTGATTTTGTCATACTGGTGCCCAGAAATCTTGTGATAGACAAATAGGCAACATAGTGGAATAGTAAGGCTGGGAATCAAAAAGATGTATGAGAGTTTCGAAGAGGTGCATAGTGGAAAAATGCAGTAAGCCAAACAGAATTAACTGCGCGCAAAACTGGGTCATATTGACCGAATATATGCCTCATCTGGGAAAAGGCGGAGAAGAGACCGAAAACCTCACAGAGTCGGCATACCACAGCAGAAACCCCTGTATTGCCGCAAAACAACCTTGCATAATAGGCAGGAGAAGACTTGCAAAGACAAAAGATTAAACAGGGAAATAAACCCACATCATAATTCTTGACAAACCATATCGCAGAGAAGATGTAACGAACCCCACAGAGCCGGCAAACGAAATGAAAAACACTTGCCTTTCCACCAACCAGTTTTGCATAGCAGCCAGGAAAAGAGTTGCATAGATAGAAGAAAAAGCAGCAAAATAAACCCAAAGCAGAATTTTGCAGAAACCATATCATACAACAATTATTAAAGACCAGATTGCGGAAACAAGGATCAATCTTCTGATCATCATGTAAACCCATCACCTTTGAGGAATCCATGTCGTATTGTAGAGAATGAACGGAGTTAACAGGATAAAAGCGAGGTAATACATACCAAAATGTTGTAATGAAACGCTGGAACCGACGAAAAACACCCCCAAATGATCCTATTACGCTGTGGCAACCCACAAAATTCAACCAAAAGACAATACAAATGCAAATAAAACCAGCATGCAACCGACTATGAAGAGCTATCTCATCAGCATGCGAAGGTATGATTACTATCGATCGTGTCCTCATACGGAGATCTTGAGCATAATGAGCAACTGATAGCTAGCTCAAGCAGTTAAGGCATCTGCCACCGAAAGGCTTGGCGCACACCCCGATCAGGGGTTGTTTCGCATATCTCTGGCTCGAAGATCTCTGTCTGCTATAAGTTGCAGAGAGTAAAATTCAACATTCCAAGCCCTAGCAGAGGGAGTGATATCTAGGTGTCGATCACGATTCTGACAACCCCAATTTGCCAAATAGTCAGCCGCTTCATTACAATCTCGTCGTATGTGAGATGGAATAATGTAATGTAATTGAGGGACCAAAGCCTGAATTTCTTGTAGCAAAGTTGTTGTGCGCCAACTTTTACTAATTTTATCCCAATTTATACCTTCTTGCAGTTTAGTCAAAGCTCCAACAACCATAGCAGAGTCGCCTTCAACAATAAGCTGGTGGAATTGTTCATGCTGCGCTATGATTAATCCATGGTGGAGAGAAGTTATTTCTGCTTCATTGTTCGTAGCATACCCCAAATCAAGAGCATAAACCCGGCATCCTTCACCACGGGAATTTCTGAACATACCTCCTATACCAGCTTGCCGAGGATTGCCTTTAGAGGCCCCATCTAAATTAAGTTTGATAAATCCCAAAGTAGGCGGTTGCCAACATTGAGGGATTTGTTGCCGCGGAGGTCGGAACTTCTAGAGATTAGCTGCTAACATTTGTGGATGGAGGTTTAACTGATGCAAAATTTGTACTTCAAATCCTTCTGCCTTCCAATCATCTTGGAGCCGTTTTTAAACCAGGATAGTTTCTCGGAGGTTGTCAAGCACCTTTTCCCAAATCTTATATTTAGTAATGTCCTCCCCTTGGAAAATTCGATGATTACATTCCTTCCAGAGATCCCAAATTAAAAAGCCCAGTACCAACTGCCATGATCGATTTAAAACCACACATTTATATCCACCTTTTCACCAATTCAAAACAGTGTTAATCACACTGGCAGGATCACGGTTAGTGCGCCTAAAGGTAAATTCTAAACTGCGCCAAAGAGGTACAACATAATCACAACTATTAAAAATATGCTCAGTGGTTTAATTGGCTTGTCTGCAAAAAGAGCATACTGACGGGCCTATCATTCCTCGATTCTGTATATTGTCCCACGTGAGAATTTTCTGATGACTAACCAACCATAAGATGTAAGCCACTTTCGGCCAGTGAAACATGGCCCAGATTTTCTTCCAAATAGGAGAACCAGGAGCATGATTATGATGACCTTGGATATGATAACCCTCATTAATAGTAAACATTCTTTTTCGTCGATAGCCCCAACGAAGGATGTCTGTCTCGGTTTGTATCTTGATTTTCCTGGTCTGCATCTCACGGTCATAATTATGCCATTGCAGAGTGTCCGGTGCACCAGGCCATGCCACTTTCTCCTTCCATTTCCGCCAGTGAGTCAGCTGATGCTGTGTCCAATAATTGGAGACCAATTGGTGGTGTGGAGTATTAGTAAATAAGAAGAGTTCATCAAGATCTAACCGAGTAAATAATTTCTCTCTTTGTTGCCATGAATCCTCCCGAAAAAGCGCAGTTGTGCCATCCCTCACTTCCCAAAAGCTATGCTGGCGAATAAGAAATCGGTTGCCCACTGCAAGATTCCAAATCGCTGATCCTTTAGGAACAACATCAATTTTCAATTTTGTAGCAATAGAGTGGGGCATCTCATACTTTGTTTCCCAGAGTGTCTTCCACAAGTCATTTCCCCCTTGGAGCCACCGCCACCAGAGTTTTGCACCCATCACTTGATTAAGGAGTAAGGGATCATGAAGACCTAGCCCCCCTGCAGATTTAGATTTAATCAGCGTCTGCCACGATACTAAAGGCCACTTCCTATTATTTTGCGATCCTTGCTAGAGAAACTTTGTAAAGAGACTGACCAATTGATTACAGATACTTTTTGGGGCTGCTCTGCCTGAAAGTTGATATATAGGAATAGATTGCAGAACTGATTTCAATAAAATTAGTCGACTAGGAGCATTAAGAACTTGAAACGCCCAGTTTTTCAATTTTTGTTCCATCTTTATAATGAGATCACGCCAATCTTCAACCCTTAACTGGGTTTTACATAATGGTACACCCAAGTATCGCATGGGGAAATAACCAATACAAAAACCAAGGAGACGAGCAAGGTACTGTTGAAAAGCATTGTCGATATTAAAGAAATAAACATGAGATTTATCTTTCTTCACAAGCGTACCTGAGGCCTCCATAAAGATATCCAAAATAGCAAGAATTTTTCTGATCTCATGGACTGAAGCTTCACAAAAGAGTAAGATATCATCAACAAATTGTTGATGAGTCAGAGCAATAACAGGACCCCAGAGTTTCAAACCATGCAGCTGGCGCTCTGAGAGAGAGGCTTTAAGTAGACGGCCAAGCCCTTCTGTAGCTATGATAAACAAGAAAGGAGATAAAGGATCTCCCTGGCGAAGGCCTCTTGAGATATTAAAAGGCTGTGATGGAATGCCATTAACAAGAATAGAGAAATTCGGTGTCGATATAAAAGAGAAAAGCCATTGCAACCAACGTTGATCGAACCCAAAACTCTTAAGAACTGCCAAAAGGTAGGACCAGCTTATACGATCATATGCTTTTGCTAAATCTAATTTGATCATCATACCTTTAACCCGTTTGGTCTGTAACGAATGAATGGCTTCTTGAGTAGTAACTATCCCATCCAGAATTTGGCGACCTGTAACAAAGTCGGTTTGCTCTGGGGAAATAAGTTGCAGAAGAAGGGGTTTAAGGTCCGTTGGTCAACCTGCTCCGGTTGTGTCCGCCCAACCCGGTTTCAAATCCTTCCCACAACCAAATAAATTTTTTTCCTATTTGTAAGAATATACAAGACTGGGAGAAGCAGAGTTTGGAAGCTGGCGTAGATCTCCAACACCAGCGAGACACCGTGGATATCTTGCTAGACCCTGGTAGCACTAGGGGAAGGGTATCCCTTTTCCAACAAACTGTAAAGATATTGGCGATTTAAATGTCTTCTTGCCCAAGCTCTCATGAGTATGAAGGAACAAGAAGTTCATTCCTCACTGTTATTTGAACTCAACCATATAAAACTGGACATGACTACCATGACCAAGATTCAACGGAAGCAGAAATATCGTATTGGACGCATTGAAGAGTAGCTGCGAGATATGCAGTGGGTGGAGCTGTTTGGGTCATCTGCTGAAGATCCAGCCCCTGTGCACTCTTCTGATGGCTACGCTTCTTAATTTATTTTTGTTTATATATGTTTTTTTGTTCAGCGATATTTTAGTTGTTGTTGTATATGTAAGTATTATGGACATAGTCACGTAGTTCTAGTTGCTACAGATAGAATGAAATAGTATCGATTTTGGTTGGCCTTTAACTTTTTAAGATGGCCAACAGACCTGGTTTCCCTTTGGGTAGGTTGAGGCTCTTCTCCTTGATGTATTTATTTGGCAACTTGCTCTCAATAATAGAAAAGAGATGTCCTACAGAATTAACCAAAAAAAAAAAAAGTGTCAAAATTTGCATTTAAAATATATTTTTTAATTATTTATATAAATTTAACTGAATATTATTAAATATTTTATTACTTATAATTTAATTTTAATATAAATTGTTTTTAGTGTCATTTTTTAAAGTTTGTGGATTTTTTTGGTTTATTTTTTCTAAAATCCACATTCTACACTCTCTAGCTTTGAACTTGCGATTTCTTAGGAGGAGAGACGTGTTGTTAACCATTAGGCTCACTCAAGTTGTATAATTATTATTATCATCATCCAATTTTAACGTCATGACCAAACCAAACATTGATGTAGGAGTCCCCTTGTTTATGGAACAAGGGACCCACCTCCGCTCAACAATTATGTAAACCATTAAAACCCCTAGGGTCAAACCAACCAATTTAAAAACTCCTAGGGTCAAGCCAACCCATTTAAAAAATCCTAGGGTCAAGCCAACCCATATATAAAACAATTATTTTAAGAATTAATATAGATATGTTTTTAAGCAACGAGTCTAGCGAGGCTTGAGGAAGAGGGATCAAATTCCTTCTATGTAACTTTTTCATTGTTTTTAAATCTTATTTTTGAGATGCATATACAAGAGGTTACAAAAGATGTGCATTGAGAAATGGTTTTTTGGTTATTACTATATTTTCAAGTATAAAGTGAATATTAATTTACATTAAAATATTTGATCACATAATCCACATGGGGCATTTTTATTTTATAAAACTTTAAAATATATTCTCTTAACATTTTTCTCATTATAGATATATATGGAGAGTTGTTATCACTTGTTCACATATAAATATATATAAGGTATAAAAATTGTACTCACATAATTTTTTTGTTTACTTCTAATTACTTTCATGAAATTTTATTATGGTCATATGGACAACTAATTAAGCATGCATATCATATTTCTTTTTCTTTTTTTATTATAGCTCACATTATTTTTCTATTTAGAGAATATTGTACTCATATTTTAAGAGGTAACATGTATCAACTCCATGTTGTAGCGAAAGGACATGCTTACACATTGCCTTACAGGCTCCCAAAAGAATGAGTCTCTCTACCCAATTATACATAAATAAAGAAATAAAATTATTCTCTCATTTAACATATTTACAACTTAACCTCTTACTTACTTAAAACAATTAAATGATAAAATTATAATAACATGTCCTCAAATTTATGCATTACATATGTTTAATTAGTTTGATTTTATATATTTTTTATTAAAAAATTTAAAGTTATAATGGTTACGAATATGTTGTTAATTAAGATGTAATGTGAATAAAACAAAAGGAAACTATTAGATTCTTATTGGTTATTGTATGTTTTCAAATTATGAAATACATATATATTAACATAGTTTATTAAATTAAATAGTTAATAATATTTAGCAAACATTGATTCATAATAAGCATCAAAAAATTTAGCTTATAATATACTTATATTATCCAAAAATAATAATAAATAAATAAATAAATTATAACTTTATTTTATATTTTTATTATTATTAATTGTAAAAAATTAATATATAATTTTTAAAATGAAACATATCACAATCATTTTTAATCAAAAAAATTCAATCACACTTTGCAAAAATATTTGATATATATATATATATATATAGCTTTTATACAATTGATTATACCTATTGTAAATAGATACTCAAATACCAATTTTATAATTTACAAATATAACTATATTTTACAACATGAGAAATATTTACTTTTTATAATTTACAAATATAACTACATTTTACAACATGAGAAATATTTACTTTATTTTTCAAAGCATATGATTAATTTTTATACGAAATATATAAATATCTTTCTCATAATTTATAAATGAAGTAACGGGTGATTAAAAATTTTTAATTATTCTTTTATTTTAAATATTAAAATAATAAACATATAACTATAATATTTTTAAAATAATTAGTAACATTCTTCAAAATTTAAAGCATATTCAATACTAAATGATATGCTCTCTAAAATGGCGAGGTTGAATATTTAATGCGACATGGTCAATGCAATCAAATGTTTTATTTAAGATATTATAATGGTTAAAAAAATAAAGAAAATATCCATATTATAGAAAAAAAATAAAATAAAAAATCAACAGCTTTGCAACTTAGTTGTTTTTTTGCAACCGGTTAGAGTGGTCGAGTGGAACATTGTTTCAACTAATTGGAGTGGTACATTCGTGCTCGGGAAAAAGGAAGAGTTGGTTGAAAGACGTGGCTCACGATAGGAGATATTTTTAACATAATCCGGCCATACACAAACATTCTAATTAAAATGTTCGACGTCTAACACACAATTTATAATGAAAATGCTGCACGTCTACAAAATTGAAATATGAATGTTGGAGTGGTCAATTACTGAAACTTTACCGAATTAGAAACCAAAAGATGCAAAAAACTACTTCGCCAATGCTTGATCTCGAAGTTGAAATGCAATTTCGAAATTTGAATTTCATCTAGTTGCTTCTGTCGAGAATATGCAGTGGTGGTAAAAAAAATGAGCCTCGAAGTTGAAATGTCAATTTAAATTTCATTGTGGTTTGAAGTATTTCTCTCCACTTACGTCTCCCCGCG
>JAXQQM020091174.1:65000-70000 GCA_034641835.2 Pinus albicaulis
ATAAATAAATAATTAACCTCCCTTGAAATACTAGTCATGCATAGGTGGTCGAAGTGGAAACACCCTCCATATATTTAGATTTTTATACTCAATTTATTAGGTATTTTATTTTTATATTTAATTCATTAATAAGTGCCAAAATTTGCATTTAAAATATTTTTTTTAATTATTTATATAAATTTAATTGAATATTATTAAATATTTTATTTAATTTTAATTTAATTGTAATATAAGTTGTTTTTAGTGTTATTTTTTGAAAGTTTGCTAAGTTTTTTTGGTTTATTTTTTCTAAAATCCACACTCTACACTCTCTAGTTTTGAACTTGCGACTTCTTAGGGAGAAGAAAAGACATGTTGTTAACCATTAGGCTTACATAAGTTGTATAATTATTATTATTATCATCCAATTTTAAGGTCATGACCGGACCAAACATTGATGTAGGAGTCCCCTTGTTTATGGAACGAGGGGACTCACCTCCGCTCAACAATTATGTAAACCATTAAAACCCCTAGGGTCGAAGCCAACCCACATATAAAACAATTATTTTAAGAATTAATATAGATATGTTTTAAGCACTAATCTAACTTGAGCCAGAGGGAATCCAATTTCTTCTATGTAACTTTTTCATTGTTTAAATCTTACTTTTTGAATGCTATAGAGGTTACAAAAGATGTGCATTGAAATGGTTTTTTGGTTATTACTATATTTCAAGTATAAGTGAATATTAATTTACATTAAAAATATTTGATTCATAATCCACATGGGGCATTTTATTTTATAATACTTTAAAATATATTCTTCTAACATTTTCTGCATTATAGATATATATGAAGTTGTTATCCACTGTTCACATATTTTTTAAATATATAAGGTTTAAGAATTGTACTCACATAATTTTTTTGTTTACCTGAGTACATTTCATGAAATTTTTTTTAGGTCATATGGACAACTAATTAGGCATGCATATCATATTTCTTTTTTCTCTTTTTCATTATAGCTCACGGTGTGTTTTCTATTTAGAGTATATTGTATTCATATTTTAAAAGGTAACATGTATCAGCTCCATGTTGAGTAAGGACATGCTTACACATTGCCTTCATGACTCCCAAAAGAATGAGTCTCTCTACCCAATTATACATAAATAAAATAAATTATTCTCTCATTTAACATATTTACAACTTAACACTCTTACTTACGAAAACAATTAAATGATAAAATTATAATAACATGTCCTCAAATTTATTCATTACAAATCTTTAATTAGTTTGATTTTATATATTTTTTATTAAAAGTTAAAGTTATAATGGTTATGAATATGTCTTTAATTAAGATGTAATGTGAATAAATCGAAAGGAAACTATTAGATTCTTATTGGTTATTGTATATGCAAATTATGAAATACATATATATTAACATAGTTTATTAAATTAAATAGTTAATAGTATTTAGCAAACATTGATTCATAATAAGCATCAAAACATTTAGTTTATGATATAATTATATTATCGAAAAATAATAATAATAAATAAATAAATTATAACTTTATTTTATATTATTTTTATTAATTGTAAAAAATTAATACATAATTTAAAAATAAAACATATCATAAGAATTTTTAATCATAAAAATTCAATCACCATTTTCAAATATATTTGAAAAATAAATATTTAGCTTTTATACAATTGATTATACCTATTGTAAATAGATACTCAATACCAATTTTATAATTTACAAACATAACTACATTTTACAACATGAGAAATATTTAGTTTATTTTATTGTAAATGAATACTCAAATACCAATTTTATAATTTACAAATATAATTATATTTTACAATATGTGAATGCATTACATAATTTATGCATTACATATGTTTAATTAGTTTGATTTTATATATTTTTTATTAAAAAGTTAAAGTTATAATGGTTACGAATATATTTTTAATTAAGATGTAATGTGAATAAAACAAAAGGAAACTATTAGATTCTTATTGGTATTGTATGTCTTCGAATTATTAAATACATATATATTAACATAGTTTATTAAATTAAATAGTTAATAATATTTAGCAAACATTGATTCATAATAAGCATCAAAACATTTAGCTTATAATATACTTATATTATCCAAAAATAATAATAATAAATAAATAAATTATAACTTTATTTTATATTATTATTATTATTATTATTAATTGTAAAAAATTAATATATAACTTTAAAATAAAACATATCACAAGCATTTTAGTCATAAAAATTCAATCACACTTTGCAAAAAAATTTGAAAAAAACAAAAAAATATTTAGCTTTTTTGTACAATTGATTATACCTATTGTAAATAGATACTCAAATACCAAATTTTATAATTTACAAACCATAACTACATTTTACAATATGAGAAATATTTACTTTATTTTATTGTAAATAGATACTCAAATACCAATTTTATAATTTAAAAATATAACTGCATTTTACAACATGAGAAATATTTACTTTATTTTCAACATATGATTAATTTTATACCAAATATATAAATATCTTCCTCATAATTTATAAATGAAATAATGGGTGATTAAAAATTTTAATTATTCTATATTTTAAATATTAAAATAATAAACATATAACTATAATATTTCCAAAATAATTAGTAACATTCTTCAAAATTTAAAGAATATTCGATACTATATGATATGCTCTCTAAAATGGCAGGTTGAATATCTAATCTGACATGGTCAACGCAATCAAATGTTCTATTTATAATTTGACATGGTCAACGCAATAAAATGTTCTATTTAAGATATTATAATGGTTAAAAAAAAATAAAAAAATATCCCTATTATAGAAAAAAATAAATAAAATCAAACGCAACTTAGTTGTTTTTGCAACCAGTTGGAGTGGTCCGTAGAACATTGTTTCAACTAATTGGAGTGGTTTGTTCAGCTCAGAAAAGGAAGAGCTGGTTGAAAGATGTGGCTCACGATCGGAGATATTTTTAACATAATACAGCCATACACAAACATTCTAAATAAAATGTTCGACGTGTAACAAAAAATTTATAATGAAAATTCTGCACATCTACAAAATTGAAATATGAACGTTAGAGTGGTCAATTACTGAAACTTTACAGTTAGAAACCAAAAGATGCACAAAAACTTGCCAATGCCGATCCTGAAGTTGAAATGCAATTTCGAAATTTGAATTTCATCTAGTTATTTCCTGTCAGAATATGCAAAAAAGCTGGTGGTAAAAAAAACAACCTCAAGTCGAAATGCAATTTAAATCTCATTGTGATTTAGATATTTCTCTCCACTTCTCTCCCAGGCAGCTTCCTGCGCTCTCTGTTTATATGTGTGCAGGGGGAAGAGTCTGTGATGGGTTTTATTTGGTAGCGGCAACGAGAGTCCATGGTGGGTTACGTTTGGTGGAGGGAACACCATTCCATTGAGGATTTTCTTTTGAATAAGGATGTTCCACCGCTTGAGAGGTAACATTGAGGAAGGCCATTGATCACAAGACCATAGGCCGTCCACTGTATGGACAAAGCGTGAGCTGCAATCAATGCTATTAAGGTAAGAACAAGTTGCCTATGCTATTGTCATTTTCTACACGCTTCACTAAATTTATTTTGAAGTGAGGATTTATTTCATTGATTTTTTGGCGTTGAAGGATATGATTAAAAGATTTAGAGTGATGACGGATTCTTTATACACTTTACTGATTTTTTTTTGAAATTTAGGGATATATTTCAATGATTCTTTCAAGTTGAAGGATATACTTGAAGATTTCACCGTTTAAATAGTTCTTTATAATTTTAATGATAAAGAGTTACAAGGATTTTTGAATTAAATTTATTAGGTTAATTTCATATAACAAATTTCTATTCGCAAAGATGTTTCGAATTAGAGTTAATAACACCATACTCAGGTTTCTGTTTGCATACTCCGCTTCCTAGTTAGGAGATGCTTTTGTTTACATATGATACTCAGATTTCTGTTTCCATTTCTTGGCTTCGCTAGAATTTCGTTCTTACCTTTTTTCCTTGCCATGGCCATCCCCATGCCATGCCTGTCTTCTCTATTCCCATATTTGTTAGAGTAGATTCATGATGTTCCATTTGCCTGAGCATACCTATGAGGCTTTTCTTCTTTTATCCATTCACATATTTTATTTTTTATTATATATATTTTACATAAAGTATGGTCCATGTGTTCTTTTAAATTCTCTATTTAAAAAAATAATTATATAAAAAAGGTTATAATGTATTATACGTTTTATTAGAGCAATTATTTTATGATTTTAAGTTTTATTTATATTTAAATTTTAATATCTTAAAATGGAATTTTTTTGTTATTTTGTAATATTGCACCTTTTAAAAGTGGATGGGGAAGAAAGTGACCTAGTAGGAGAGAGAAACACACACAAAGTGAGTGTGGAAGGGGACGCAAAGGGTAGAGGTAAATAGAGAGAGAAAAAGGGAGAAAGTGAAGGAGAAAGAGGTAGAAGGAGACTAGAGAAATTGAAGGAGAGAGGGGTAGGGTGCGCAAGAGAGAGATACACACACAAATTGAGAATTAAAGGGGATACATGTGAGGAGAGATGAACAAAATGAGAGGGAGATAGAGAAAATTAAGGAGAAATAGCTAGAGGGAGAATGGAGAAATTAAAGGAGACAAAGATAGGGGTGAGAGACTGAGGTAGGAGAGAGAGATAAATTGAGAGAACTAGTGAGAGAGGGAGAGGGAGGGTGAGTGGCACGATGGGTGGAGATAGTGCAAGAGAAAGAGGATGTCGAGGAGGGAGAGACAAAGGGAGGGAGAGAGAGAGAGAGAGAGAGAGAGAGAGAGAGGGAGGGAGGGAGGGAGAGATGGAGTAAGAGAGAGAGGGAGGGAGAGAGAGAGAGGGGGAGAGAGACATAGAGGAAGCATGAGGGAGAGAGGGAAAGAGCGAGAGGGATAAGGAGGGAGAGAGTGGGAGGGAGAGGGAGAGAGTGGGAGGGAGG
>JAXQQM020091174.1:72500-85000 GCA_034641835.2 Pinus albicaulis
GATAAAAACTTAGTTCTTCTTAATCTTATTCCATTTCTTCTTAATCTTAACCCATTTTAAAAAGGTTGAGATTATTGAAGTTTTAAAAAATGAGCCTAGGAGGGAAAAAAGAAACTCTATTTTCATTGTTTACTATTTTCATTCATGACCCATTCCAATTACCAAGTCGAATTCTAAGGAATAATATTTTTTATTTTAACGAATACTATTTTTCATTCTACTAATTTTCCTAAAATATCACTAAAAATTCTAGAATCTATATATAATTATTATAGATTAGAAGAATTTTACAATAATATTCTCAAACATTTGTGTCAATTTGAAAAAAGATTTTCTTTTACACTCATGGTATAAATATAAAATTTTAAAATTTTCCTATATTAAAACTAAATTCTTAAGTTTTTAGAAAAAACTGATATAATTTTCACATTTGTCAATAGTATTCTTAATAAATTTATTTGTCAATAATATCCTTAATCCTTAATAAATTCATCGGTGTAAACTAATTCACACCATCCAAAATATTAAACTCTCCTATATATAAGTATAACTTTCTAAATACAAATTAATGTTAACAAAAACTTATTGAACTATCGCCATCCAAAATATTCAACTCTCCCATTCCTAAGTGAAACTATCTAAACACCAACTAATGTTAAAGAAAACTAGTTCACCTAATCCTTTGAATTAGACTATAATAATATTTTGTTATACATTATTTAAATTCTTAAATTCTAGGAAATGATAAAGTGATGAATGAGACAAATGATAATATATAATCAAAGTGTAATTAGTAAATAAATAAATAAATAACCTCCCTTGAAATACTAGTCATAGCAGTGGTCAAAGTGGAAACATCCTCCATATATTTAGATTTTTATACTCATTTTATTAGGTATTTTATTTTTATATATAATTCATTAATAAGTGCCAAAATTTTCATTTAAATTTTTTTTTTAATTATTTATATAATTTTAATTGAATATTATTAAATATTTTATTAATTATAATTTAATTTTAATAAGTTGTTTTTAGTGTTATTTTTGAAAGTTCGTGGATTTTTTTGGTTTATTTTTTCTAAAATCCCCACTCTACACTCTCTACTTTTGAACTTGCGACTTCTTAGGAAGAAAGACATGTTGTTAACCATTAGGCTTACTCAAGTTGTATAATTATTATTATTATCATCCAATTTTAAGGTCATGACCAAACCAAACATTGATGTAGGAGTCCCCTTGTTTATGGAACAAGGGACTCACCTCCGCTCAACAGTTATGTAAACCATTAAAACCCCTAGGGTCAAGCCAACCCATATATAAAACAAATATTTTAAGAATTAATATAGATATGTTTCAAGCACTGATCTAACTTGAGCTAAGAGGGATCAAATTTCTTGTATGTAATTTTTCATTGTTTAAATCTTACTTTTGAATGCTATAGAGGTTACAAAAGATGTGCATTGAAATGGTTTTTGGTTATTACTATATTTTCAAGTATAAGTGAATATTAATTTACATTAAAATATTTGATTCATAACAGACATGGGGCATTTTATTTTATAAAACTTTAAAATATATTCTTTTAACATTTTTCTCATTATAGATATATATGAAGTTGTTATCACCTGTTCACATATTTTTTTAAATATATAAGGTTTAAAAATTGTACTCACATAATTTTTTTGTTTACTACTAATTACTTTACAAGAAATTTTATTAGGTCATATGGACAACTAATTAAGCATGCATATCATATTTCTTTTTTCTTTCTTATTATAGCTAACAGTGTTTTTCTATTTAGAGTATATTGCATTCATATTTTAAGAGGTAACATGTATCAACTCCATGTTGAGTAAGGACATGCTTACACATTGCCTTCAGACTCCCAAAAGAATGAGTCTCTCTACCCAATTATACATAAATAAAATAAATTATTCTCTCATTTAACATATTTACAACTTAACCTCTTACTTACGAAAACAATTAAATGATAGAATTATAATAACATGTCCTCAAATTTATGCATTACATATGTTTAATTAGTTTGATTTTATATATTTTTTTATTAAAAAGTTAAATTTATAATGGTTATGAATATGTCGTTAATTAAGATGTAATGTGAATAAAACAAAAGGAAAGTATTAGATTCTTATTGCTTATTGTATGTCTCCAAATTATGAAATACATATATATTAACATAGTTTATTAAATTAAATAGTTAATAGTATTTAGCAAACATTGATTCATAATAAGCATCAAAACATTTAGTTTATGATATACTTGTATTATCCAAAAATAATAATAAAAAATAAATAAATTATAACTTTATTTTATATTATTATTATTAATTGTAAAAAGTTAATATATAATTTAAAAATAAAACATATCATAAGCTTTTTAATCATAAAAATTCAATCACACTTTGCAAATATATTTGAAAAAAAAAATTATTTAGCTTTTATACAATTGATTATACCTATTGTAAATAGATACTCAAATACCAATTTTGTAATTTACAAATATAATTATATTTTACAACATGAGAATGCATTAAATATAATTTATGCATTACATATGTTTAATTAGTTTGATTTTATATATTTTTTATTAAAAAATTAAAGTTATAATGGTTATGAATATGTTGTTAATTAAGATGTAATGTGAAAAAAAAGAAAATGAAACTATTAGATTCTTATTGGTAGTCTCTCTACTCAATTATACATAAATAAAATAAATTATTCTCTCATTTAACATATTTAGAACTTAAACTCTTACTTACCAAAACAATTAAATGATAAAATTATAATAACATGTCCTAAAATTTATGCATTACATATGTTTAATTAGTTTGATTATATATATACTTTTTATTAAAAAGTTAAAGTTATAATGGTTATGAATGTGTTGTTAATTAAGATGTAATGTGAATAAAACAAAAGGAAACTATTAGATTCTTATTGGTAATTGTATGTCTTCAAATTATGAAATACATGTACATTAGCATAGTTTGTTAAATTAAATAGTTAATAATATTTAGCAAACATTGATTCATAATAAGCATCAAAACATTATCTTATAATATACTTATATTATCCAAAAATAATAATAAAAAATAAATAAATTATAACTTTATTTTATATTATTATTATTATTATTAATTGTAAAAAGTTGATATATAATTTTAAAATAAAACGTATCACAAGCATTTTAATCATAAAAATTCAATCACACTTTGCAAAAATATTTGAAAAAGAAAAAAAAAATATTTAGCTTTTGTACAATTGATTATATCTATTGTAAATAGATACTGAAATACCAATTTTATAATTTACAAACATAACTACATTTTACAATATCAGAAATATTTACTTTATTTTATTGTAAATAGATACTCAAATACCAATTTTATAATTTACAAATATAACTATATTTTACAACATGAGAAATATTTACTTTTTATAATTTACAAATATAACTACATTTTACAACATGAGAAATATTTACTTTATTTTCAACATATGATTAATTTTATACCAAATATATAAATATCTTTCTCATAATTTATAAATGAAGTAACGGGTGATTAAAAGTTTTAATTATTCTTTATTTTAAATATTAAAATAATAAACATATAACTATAATATTTCCAAAATAATTAGTAACATTCTTCAAAATTTAAAGCATATTCAATACTAAATGATATGCTCTCTAAAATGGCAGGTTGAATATCTAATCTGACATGGTCAACGAAATCAAATGTTTGATTTAAGATATTATAATGGTTAAAAAATAAAGAAAATATCTAGAAAAAAATAAATAAAATCAAAGGCAACAATGTTTGAACAACTTGAGAGATTAGTTGTTTTTGCAACCAGTTGGAGTGGTCCGTGGAACATTGTTTCAACTAATTGGAGTGGTCTGTTCAGCTCAGAAAAGGAAGAGCTGGTTGAAAGACATGGCTCACGATCGGAGATATTTTTAATATAATACAGCCATACACAAACATTCTAATTAAAATGTTCGACCTGTAACAAAAAATTTATAATGAAAATGCTGCACATCTACAAAATTGAAATATGAACGTTGCAACGGTCAATTACTGAAACTTTACTGTTAGAAACCAAAAGATGCACAAAAACTCGCCAATGCCGATCCTGAAGTTGAAATGCAATTTCGAAATTTGAATTTCATCTGGTTGTTTCCTGTCAGAATATGTCAGAATATGCAAAAAAGCTCGTGGTGAAAAAAACAGCCTCAAGTTGAAATGCAATTTAAATTTCATTGTGGTTTAGATATGACTCTCCACGTCTTTCCCACGCCATTTTAAATTTGAATTTCATCTAGTTGTTTCTATTAGATATGTCTCTCCACTTCTCTCCCACGCAGCTTCCTGCGCTCTCTGTTTATATGTGTGCAGTGGGAAGAGTCTATGATAGGTTGTGTTTGGTAGCGGCAGTGAGAACACCAGTCCATTGAGGATTTCTTTTGAATAAGGATGTTCCACCACTTGAGAGGTAACATAGAGTACCAAGTTTTCGCCATTTCAGAAAGCTGTATGGACAAAGCGTGAGCTGCAATCAATGCTATTAAGGTAAGAACAAGTTTCCTATGCTATTGTCATTTTTTACACACTTCACTAAATTTATTTTGAAATTGAAGGATATATTTCATTGATTTTTTTGAAGTCGAAGGATACAGTTAAAGATTTCAGTGTTCAAATAGTCCTTTATACACTTCACTGAATTTTTTTTTAAATTTACGGATATATTTCAATGAATTTTTTAAGTTGAAGGATATACTTGAAGATTTCAGCGTTGAAATATTTCTTTATAATTTTAAAGGTAAAGAGTTACAAAGATTATTGAATTAAATTTAGTAGGTTAATTTCATATAACAAATTTCTGTTTGCAAAGATGTTTCTAATTAGTGTTAATAACACCATACTCAGATTTCTGTTTGCATACTCCACTTCTTATCTAGGTGATGCTTCTGTTTACATATGAATATGGGAACCCATCATTTCTTGGCTTTTCTGTTTCATTGATTTGTCATTGGTTCCCTAAATGTGAAAGGTTATTAGGGAAATGGCCGACGTACCTTACGAATTAGGATATAGAGGGATTATGGACGCCAACTAAAATTAGAGGGATTTCTCAATTTTTGGGAATATCTCTGTCGGAAAATTGTGTTTAATTTGAAGTATGATAGCTATTATTTTTGTTTAGTGCATAACTGATTTTAGTACTTTTTTCTCTTTTGCAAACGATTCACTTCTACTCGGTTTTATTCTCCTTAATCATCATTTGGGCTAATCTTTTGTCAATGCAGCAACAATTTCTTGAAGGAAATTTAAAGTTTAAGATGATCTTTGCAGTAGAAATATTGTCGTCATGTCCAAATGTTTTCTCCACTTTTAAATAGCATGCGACATTAAAGAAAAAAACTATTTCAACGATTCTTAAACTTGGTTCATATCAACTCTGTTTCCCTTAAAAATCCTAAAATCCAATGGTATGCTTCTATGCTAGAAGTTGATAATGGCTAGCTAAGGGCTATGCTAGAGTTTGTTTGCTAGAATTTTGTTCTTTGCTTTTTTTCCCTGCCATGGCCATGTCTTGCCTGTCTTTTCTATTCCAAGATTTGTTAGAACATATCTATTTTCGTTCTTTCCTTTTTTCCCTGATAACCTCATGATGTTCCATCTGCCTGACCATATCTATTTTCATGGAGCAAGACTCTGTGAAAACGTTGTCTGCATGTAACATATTTGTTGTACATATGAACGACGTTTTATATCACCCATAATGAAAAAGATGTAGTGGCACATTAGTATGGTTATAATTCTTGACTCATTTAAGTTTTACTCCTCCTCGTTTGCTCTATCAGTTGTACGTGTTATATTGAAGATGTTTTCATGCATTTTTGTTCTTTTTAAGTTTATATGCGGTTATGTATTATGGGTTTTCCTTACAATAAATCTATATTTTCTCTACAAGTTTATTCCATTTGAATTAATTTATAAAAATGACTATTTTTTTATTGTAACTATGCTTTTTATTCTTTTATCCATTCACATATTTTCTTTTTTATTATATATCTTTTACATAAAGTATCGTCGATGTGTTATTTTCAATTCGCTATTTAAAAAAATAATTATATATATAAAAAAAGTTATAATGTATTATACTTTTTATTAGAGAAATTATTTTATGATTTTGAGTTTTATTTATATTTAAATTTTGATATCTTAAAATGGATTTTTTTGTTATTTTGTAATATTGCACCTTTTAAAAGTGGATGGGGAAGAAAGTGACCTGGTAAGAGATAGAAACACACACAAATAGAGTGTGGAAGGGGACGCAAGGGGTAGAGATGAATAGAGAGAGAAAAAGTGAGAAAGTGAAGGAGAAAGAGGTAGAAGGAGACTGGAGAAATTGAAGGAGAGAGGGGTAGTGTGGGCAAGAGAGAAAGAGAGAGACATACACACAAAGTGAGAATTGAAGGGGATACATGTGGGGAGAGATGAACAAAATGACAAGGAAATAGAGAAACTTTTAAGGAGAAATAGCTAGAGGGAGAATGGAGAAATTAAAGGAGAGAGAGACAGGGGTGACAAAGAGAGGTAGGAGACAGGAGGGAGAGAGAGAGAGATAAGTTGAGGGAACTAGTGAGAGAGAGAGAGGGAGGGTGAGCGGCACGATGGGTGGAGATAGCGAAAGAGAAAGAGGACATCAAGGAGGGAGGGACAAAGGGAGAGAGAGAGAAAGAGAGAAAGAGAGAGAGGGAGAGAGAATTATAGAGGGAGAGAGAGAGAGAGAGGGAGGGAGTGGGAGGCAGAGAGCGAGAGGGAGAGGGAGGGAGACAGAGAACCGAAGATGGATGGACATAGTGGGAGGGAGAAGAAGGGAGGGAGAGAGAGAGGGAGGGGGACAGAGATGGAGAGGGAGGGAGGGAGAGGGAGAGAGAGAGAGAGGGACCATGAGGGAGAGAGAGGGGGAGAGAGAGAGGGAGGGAGGCAGGGAGGGGGAGGCGGGGAGAGAGAAAGAGGGAGGGGGAGGGAGATAGAGGGAGGGAGGCAGGGAGAGGGAGGCAGGGGGAGGAAGGGAGATAGAGGCAGGGGGAAAGAGAGGGAGGGGGAGGAGTAGAGAGAGGGAGGGAGCAGGAGGGGGAGAGAGAGAGAGAGAGATAGAGAGAGAGAGAGAGAGGGAAAGAGAGCGAGCGGGAGAGAGAGCAAGTGGGAGGGAGAGAGGGAGAGAGAGAGATAGGGACAGGGAGGGAGAGAGAGATAGGGAGAGAGAAAGGCAGAGGGAAAGGGAGGGAGATAGAGGGAGGAAGATATTGGGAGGGAGGGAGGGAGAGAGGGATTGAGATAAAGGGAGGGGGGGAGAGAAGAAGGGAGAGAAAGAGAGGGGGAGAGAGAGGGAGGGAGACAGGGAGGGAGATAAAGGGAGGGAGGGAGAGAGGGAGGGAGGGAGAGAAGAAGGGAGAGAGAGGGATAGAGAGAGGGAGGGAGAGAGAGAGGCAAGAAGGGAGAGTGAGGCAGGGAGATAGAGCGATGGGGAGAGAGAGAGAGAGGGAGAAGGAAGGAGAGAGAGGGAGGGAGCGAGAGGGAGTCCAAGGGAGTGAGAGGTAGAGAGAGAGAGAGAGAGGGAGTGGTAGGGAGAGATAGAGAGAGAGGGTGGGAGGGAGAGAAAGAAAGAGGGAGCAGGAGGGAGAGAGAGAGAGACCGAGTGGGAGATAGAGGGAGGGGGAGCGGGAAGGAGAGAGAGAGAGGGAGAGGAAGAGAGTGGGAGAGAGATAGGGGTAGGGGGTCAGAAAGAGAGGGAGCGGGAGGGAGCGAGATTATGGGAGGGAGGGAGGGAGAGAGAGATGGATGGAGGGAGAGAGAGATAGGGAGGGAGCGGGAGGGAGGGAGAGAGAGAGAGGGAGAGGGAGGGAGATAGATGGAGGGAGGGAGAGGGAGGGATATAGAGGGAGGGGGAGAGGGAGGGATATAGAGGGAATAAGAGTGAAAGGGAGAGAGAGGGAGAGAGAGAGAGAGAGAGAGAGAGAGAGAGAGAGGGGGAGAGGGAGAGAGAGAGAGAGAGAGAGAGAGAGAGAGGGAGAGGGGGAGAGGGAGAGCGAGAGGGAGAGCGGGAGAGGGAAAGTGTGAGAGAGAGAGAGAGAGAGAGAGAGAGGGAGGGAGAGAGAGAGAGAGAGAGAGAGAGAGAGAGAGATAATGTCAGAGAGAGAGAGAGAGAGAGAGAGAGAGGAGAAATAAGGAGAGTGAGAGATGGAGGGAGAGGGAGGGAGGGAGAGGGAGGGAGGGAAAGGGAGAGAGAGAGAGAGAGAGATAGAGAGAGAGAGAGAGGGACAGAGGGACAGAGAGAGTGGGGGGGGGGGAGAGAGAGAGAGAGAGAGAGAGAGAGAGAGATGAATGGGAAGGGAGGGAGAGGGAGAGAGAAAGAGAAGGAGGAAGCGAGGAAAGAGACGGGGAATGGAGATGCAGTGAGAGAGAGAAGAGGGAGAGAGAGAGGGATGGAGAGGGAGAGAGAGAGGGATGGAGAGGGAGAGAGAGAGAGAGGGAGAGAGAGAGAGAGAGAGAGAGAGATAGTGTCCAAGAGAGACTAATTGTAATTCGAAACATTGCTAATTGAAGTATTGAATCAAGAAAAAGTAATTGACACAACATAAAACAATTTCAAAATATAATAGATTCATGCAATTTCAACCATTTATTTCCATACTCAACTTTTAATTATTTTCAATTTAATTTAATTTTCAAAATTATAATTAAATGTCCGTTTAGAAAGTTTTTTTTATTAGTAAATTACCTAGCTTGTCCCTTGCTCCTTTTATGTGTTGTTATTCATTTTTTTCCAATTTAATTATCAATTATTTGATGAAAAATAATTTACTAAATTAAAATATATTTGAATAAGATGATCATTTTTATCTAAAAATAAATAAATAAATAATACTGTGATTCTAATGGAGTGATTAAAAAAATGATAAAAAGGAATTTTTTTTCATAATTGTTTTCCCAAACTTACTAGAAATTTCTCAAAAAAATATAGTTCAATGTGATGGATTAAAACATAGTTCTTCTTAATCTTATTCCATCTCTTCTTAATCTTAACCCATTTTAAAAAGGTTGACATTATTGAAATTTTAAAAAATGAGCCTAGCAGGGTAAAGAAAAAACTCTATTTTCGTTCTTTACTATTTTCATTCATGGCTCATTCCAAGTACCAACTCCAATTCTAAGGAATAATATTTTTTATTTTAACGAATACTATTATTCATTCTACTAATTTTCCTAAAATATCACTAAAAATCCTAGAATCTATATATAATTATTATAGATTAGAAGAATTTTACAATAATATCCTCAAACATTTGTGTCAATTTAAAAATAAGATTTTTTTTTACACTCATGGTGTAAATATAAAATTTTAAAATTTTCCTATACTAAAACTAAATTCTTAAGTTTTTAGAAAAAACTGATATAATTTTCACATTTGTCAATAATATCCTTAATTCTTAATAAATTTATCGGTGTAAACCAATTCACTCCATCCAAAATATTAAACTCTCCTATATATAAGTATAACTTTCTAAATACAAATTAATGTTAACGAAAACTAATTGAACTAATGCCATCCAAAATATTCAACTGTCCCATGCCTAAGTGAAACTATCTAAACACCAATTAATGTTAAAGAAATCTTGTTCAACTAATCCTCTAAATTAGACTATAATAATATTTTGTTATACATTATTTAAATATTTAAATTCTAGGAAATGATAAAGTGATGAATGAGACAAATGATAATATATAATCAAAGTGTAATTAGTAAATAAATAAATAAGTAAATAACCTCTTTTGAAATACTAGTCATAGCTGTGGTCAAAGTGGAAACACCCTCCATATATTTAGATTTTTATACTCATGTGTAATTAGTAAATAAATAAATAACCTCCCTTGAAATACTAGTCATAGTAGTGGTCAAAGTGGAAACACCCTCCATATATTTAGATTTTTATACTCATTTTATTAGGTATTTTATTTTCATATTTAATTCATTAATAAGTGTCAAAATGTGCATTTAACGTTTTTTTTTAATTATTTATATAAATTTAATTGAATATTATTAAATATTTTATTAATTATAATTTAATTTTAATATAAATTGATTTTAGTGTCATTTTTGAAAGTTTGTGGATCTTTTTGGTTCATCTTTTCTAAAATCCACACTCTACACTCTCTAGCTTTGAACTTGCGATTTCTTAGGAGGAGAGACATGTTGTTAACCATTAGGCTCACTCAAGTTGTATGATTATTATTATTATCATCCAATTTTAAGGTCATGACCAAACCAAATATTGATGTAGGAGTCCCCTTGATTATGGAACAAGGGACCCACCTCCCCTCAACAATTATGTAAACCATTCAAACACCTAGGGTCAAACCAACCCATTTAAAAACTCCTAGGGTCAAGCCAACCCATATATAAAACAATTATTTGAAGAATTAATATAGATATGTTTTAAGCTTTGATCTAACTTGAGCCAAGAGGGATCAAATTTCTTCTATGTAATTTTTCATTGTTAAAATCTTATTTTTGAATGCTATAGAGGTTACAAAAGATGTGCATTGAAATGGTTTTTTGGTTATTACTATATTTTAAAGTATAAGTGAATATTAATTTACATTAAAATATTTGATTCATAATTCACATGAGGCATTTTATTTTATAAAACATTAAAAATATATTATTTTAACATTTTTCTCATTATAGATATATATGAATTTGTTATCACCTGTTCACATATTTTTTTAAATATATAAGGTTTAAAAATTGTACTCACATAATTTTTTTATTTACTTCTAATTACTTTTCATGAAATTTTATTAGGTCATATGGACAACTAATTAAGCATGCATATCATATTTCTTTTTTCTTTTTTACTATAGCTCACATTGTTTTTCCATTTAGAGAATATTGTATTCATATTTTAAGAGGTAACATGTATCAACTCCATGTTGAGCAAGGACATGCTTACACATTGCCTTCAGGCTCCCAAAAGAATGAGTCTCTCTACCCAATTATACATAAATAAAATAAATTATTCTGTCATTTAACATATTTACAACTTAACCTCTTACTTACCAAAACAATTAAATGATAAAATTATAATAACATGTCCTCAAATTTATGCATTACATATGTTTAATTAGTTTGATTTTATATATTTTTTATTAAAAAGTTAAAGTTATAATGGTTATGAATATGTCGTTAACTAAGATGTAATGTGAATAAAACAAAAGGAAACTATTAGATTCTTATTGGTTATTGTATGTCTTCAAATTATGAAATACATATATATTAACATAGTTTATTAAATTAAATAGTTAATAATATTTAGCAAACATTGATTCATAATAAGCATCAAAACATTTAGCTTATGATGCACTTATATTATCCAAAAATATTAATAAAAAATAAATCAATTATAACTTTATTTTATATTATTATTATTATTAATTGTAAACAATTAATATATAATTTAAAAATAAAACATATCACAAGCATTTTAATCATAAAATTCAATCATATTTTTGAAAAAAAATAAAAAAATTTAGCATTTATACAATTGATTACACCTATTGTAAATAAATACTCAAATACCAATTTTATAATTTACAAACATAACTACATTTTATAACATGAGAAATATTTACTTTATTTTATTGTAAATAGATACTCAAATACGAATTTTATAATTTACAAATATAACTATATTTTACAACATGAGAAATATTTACTTTTTATAATTTACAAATATAACTACATTTTAGAACATGAGAAATATTTACTTTATTTTCAAAGTATAATTAATTTTATACCAAATATATAAATATCTTTCTCATAATTTATTAAATAAATTTTTTAATTATTCTTTATTTTAAATATTAAAATAATAAACATATAACTATAATATTTCCAAAATAATTAGTAACATTCTTCAAAATTTAAAGCATATTCAATTCTAAATGATATGCTCTCTAAAATGGCAGGTTGAATATTTAATCTGACATGGTCAACGCAATCAAATGTTTTATTTGAGATATTATAATGGTTAAAAAATAAAGAAAATATCCATATTATAGAAAAAAATGAATAAAATCAAACGCAGCTTAGTTGTTTTTGCAACCAGTTGGAGTGGTGCCTGGAACATTGTTTCAACTAATTGGAGTGGTATGTTCAGCTCAGAAAAGGAAGAGCGGGTTGAAAGACGTGGCTCACGATCGGAGATATTTTTAACATAATCGAGCCATACACAAACATTCTAATTAAAATGTTCGACGTGTAACACAAAATTTATAATGAAAATGTTGCACGTTTACAAAATTGAAATATGAAATTTGGAGTGGTCAATTAATGAAACTTTACCGTTAGAAACCAAAAGATGCACAAAAACTTGCCAATGCCGATCCTGAAGTTGAAATGCAATTTC
>JAXQQM020091174.1:90000-132500 GCA_034641835.2 Pinus albicaulis
GGCAGGAATTGATAGACATGTATAACGAATATACAACCATAAAAACTATTCTCTATCAAAACAACGTATAGTCATATTTCAACGTTAAACACCATTCAATTCTGAATAGAAATTAACAAACATGGTAGGGCGTAGAAACGTAACTAAGTAATAGGCGGAGTTATACGAGTTCACTATCGATTAATTATGGTACTATTTATTATCAACAAACGGTATAAAAACAAAACCCCATTAAATCATGACAGTCAAGACGACTCAAATACTAATTACATTTTAATGGAGAATTCGTAGCTCCCTACTCCGCCACTCCTTACGGCTTGTTAAGAAATGTCATAATTATAAACATTGATCTTTACAGATACCCTAGTGTGGAAATGTAACCACGTTTTAGGAATTTCCTTATACAATTAGAGGGCCGTAGCCATAATAGACAATAAAATCAAAATAAGGACTTTCGACAATTATGAAGATCATGATTTAAGTGAAAACTGGAGTACGTAGTAAGAAACTCTGAGTAAGCGATTGGGGAAACTGAGTACAACATGTACAAAGAGACGAGGAACAGAACATTAAGTCGACCTAACTTGCCGAAAACGCAGGAGACTAGCTGAGAACGAATGGGCATTCGAATGAAAACCATAATACCTGTAACAAACATTACGATCAATATTAGTGGTAGCATATAGGGTAATAACCACTCTCTTGCACAAAACGAGTAAACGCAGTTCAACGAAGGTAAGAATCGTATACCTGAGAAATAAAATGGGATGAATTCCTAAAACAAACGTAGTGGAACGATTAATCATTTCGCCCATAAGGAAAATACTATTAAGGTTACCAGGGTTAGGGTAACGAATCAAACCTGGACAACAATTGTGGACTGTCTCCTTGCCGGAATGCTAACCCTTCACGCATAAAGATTCTGGATGCCTGCACATCATCAGTTAAATATAAAAATGGAACTAACTCAATTGTGTTAACCAGATTACTTAAAGGAAAACCACGACGAACTATTAAGAAAACTAGATTAGCTGTTTACCCAGATCTATTGCTTGTTAGAAAAATGCCGACTCTGGAATAGTGACGTTGGAGGGAAAATAAGAACGATCATTTCACTACCTATCTCCAAAATTGGATGCGCTGTGAAATCAGGATGGACCTCAATGTGTCTTGCGCAAGCGTGGCCTTATGCACGACTGCCATTAGCAAGTCAATAAGAAATGAAATAACATATGCAGGAAGTAACCTTCACTGGGATTTCTTCGCAAGGAGGAAACGATTCATATGCTAACGCTGCTGACCATAGATTTAGAAATAAAACGCTTATCGTATGATTGCAGGAGTGAACATACAACTCGGCTGTAACATTCTCGGCATGCTCCATGGCGGAAGAATGGGAGTTGAACGCGAAGCGACAAGGTCAAATGAAACAAGAAAATGAATAACCGGAGATAATAAACGAACAACAAACCCTAGAGCCAGATGTTGAGAACCATCCACGTGTAAGGTAGAGTATCGGTGAAAACGAACCAGGGAGACGTGGGAAATATCCATCCACAACAAGGACAAGTAGAATCCCGAGAGCAATAGAGTAATAATGGTTGATAAGAAATATGGTACCGCCTGCGTAGCTGAATGGTTAAACCAAAAGCAAACGCCGAGCGAGTAGGTACAACCTCGTGGACCCGAGAGACTATGTAATCATAAGTGACTACAACACAACAAAACAAACATATAGTGAAATAGATATGATAGGATACGTGTAAGCCAGATGTATCGGGAAAACTAAGTTGAGTACCAGGGTAGTTGTAAACAAGAATCGAAATCAAGTCTCACCTCTATTTAGTGAAAAGGACTCTGTCCTTAATGATAGACAGCGTATCTCCGCGTGAAATAACCAGTGCTCGAGACATACTACGCATAACTTTAAATATGAAGTGGCATATGAGTGTTGGTCTCGTTAATATGGACAATCGATTTAACTTGTTTTAACCATATAATATGAAGTATTGACATTACAACACGTTTATCCCTAACGCACTACGTAAGGTGTATACAAGGTTATATATATGGTGTGGGAACATAAAAGCTATCAATATGGTATTACGTAGAGTTGTGAGAACATATACATGGGGCTTCATAAATGCTATATGTTATTATATATATATATATATATATATATATATATATAAGGTGATACACTGTTATATATATATATATGGTGATTGAGTAATATAAACAGAACCATATAATGGTGGGTTTACCCAAAGACTTATCCATAGGAAGTTGAGAAAGTATAAAAGCCTCTCGTTAATGTCTTAACATATATAGTGTTAGTTTTGGTTAAAGTGCATGGGGTTTTGACCAATGAAAGAATAAATAAATGAAGAAAAAAAATTTTTATATATTCTTTTGGTATAGAAAAGAGAGGTGTTAGAGGGAGGGAGAGAGAGAGAGAGGGAGTTAGAGGGAGAGAGAGAGAGAGAGGGAGAGAGAGAGAGAGAGAGGGGGGGGAGGGGAGAGAGAGAGGGGGGCGGGGGGGAGGGGAGAGAGAGAGAGAGGGGGCGGGGGGGGGAGGGGGAGAGAGAGGGGGGGGGGAGAGAGAGATAGTGTCTAAGAGAGACTAATTGTAATTCGAAAAATTGCTAATTGAAGTATTGAATCAAGAAAAAGTAATTGACACAACATAAAACAATTTCAAAGTCTAAAAGATTCATGCAATTTCAACCATTTATTTCCACACTCAGCTTTTAATTATTTTCAATTTAATTTAATTTTCAAAATTATAATTAAATGTCCTTTTAGAAAGTTTTTTTATTAGTAAATTACCTAGCTTGTGTTGTTATTCATTTTTTTTCAATTTAATTATTAGTTATTTGAATAAAAATAATTTACTTTTAAAATATATTTGAATAAGATGATCATTTTTACCTAAAAATAAATAAATAAATAATACTATGACCCTAATGGAGTAATTAAAAAAATGCTAAAAAGGAAATTTTTTTCATAATTTTTTTTCCAAACTTACTAGAAATTTCTCAAAAAAATATAGTTCAATGTGATGGATAAAAACTTAGTTCTTCTTAATCTTCACTTCTTCTTAATCTTAACCCATTTTCAAAAGGTTGAGATTATTGAAATTTTAAAAAATGAGCCTAGGAGGGAAAAAAAAAACTCTATTTTCGTTGTTTACTATTTTCATTCATGGCCCATTCCAAGTACGAAGTCGAATTCTAAGGAATAATATTTTTTATTTTAACGAATACTATTTTTCATTCTACTAATTTTCCTAAAATATCACTAAAAATTCTAGAATCTATATATAATTATTATAGATTAGAAGAATTTTACAATAATATTCTCAAACATTTGTGTCAATTTGAAAATAAGATTTTCTTTTACACTCATGGTATAAATATAAAATTTTAAAATTTTCCTATACTAAAACTAAATTCTTAAGTTTTTAGAAAAACAGATATAATTTTCACATTTGTCAATAGTATTCTTAATAAAGTTATTTGTCAATAATATCCTTAATCCTTAATAAATTTATCGGTGAAAACTAATTCACACCATCCAACATATTAAACTCTCCTATATATCAGTATAAATTTCTAAATATAAATTAATGTTAACGAATACTAATTGAACTATCGCCAGCCAAAATATTCAACTCTCCCATGCCTAAGTGAAACTATCTAAACACCAATTTTCTGTTTAAGAAAACTAGTTCAACTAACCCCTTGAATTAGACTATAATAATATTTTGTTATACATTATTTAAATTTTTAAATTTTAGGAAATGATAAAGTGATGAATGAGACAAATGATAATATATAATCAAACTGTAATTAGTAAATAAATAAATAAATAACCTCCCTTGAAATACTAGTCATATCAGTGGTCAAAGTGGAAACACCATCCATATATTTAGATTTTTATACTCATTTTATTAGGTATTTTATTTTTATATTTAATTCATTAATAAGTGCCAAAATTTGCATTTAAAATATTTTTTATTAATTATTTATATAAATTTAATTGAATATTATTAAATATTTTATTAATTATAATTTAATTTTAATATAAGTTGTTTTTAGTGTTATTTTTGAAAGTTTATGGACTTTTTTGGTTTAATTTTTTAAAATCCACACTCTACACTCTCTAGTTTTGAAGAAAGACATGTTGTTAACCATTAGGCTCACTTAAGTTGTATAATTATTATTATTATCATCCAATTTTAAGGTCATGACCAAACCAAACATTGATGTAGGAGTCCCCTTGTTTATGGAACAAGGGACTCACCTCCGCTCAACAATTATGTAAACCATTAAAACCCATAGGGTCAAGCCAACCCATATATAAAACAATTATTTTAGGAATTAATATAGATATGTTTTAAGCACTGATCTAACTTGAGCCAAGAGGGATCAAATTTCTTCTATGTAATTTTTCATTGTTTAAATCTTATTTTTGAATGCTATAGAGGTTACAAAAGATGTGCATTGAAATAGTTTTTTGGTTATTACTATATTTTCAAGTATAAGTGAATATTAATTTACATTAAAATATTTGATTCATAACCCACATGAGGCATTTTATTTTATAATATTTTAAAAAATATTCTTTTAACATTTTTCTCATTGTAGATATATATGAAGTTGTTATTACCTATTCACATATTTTTTTAAATATATCAGGTTTAAAAATTGTACTCACATAATTTTTTTGTTTACTACTAATTAGTTTTCATGAAATTTTATTAGGTCATATGGACAACTAATTAAGCGTGCATATCATATTTCTTTTTTATTTTTTATTATAGCTCACAGTGTTTTTCTATTTAGAGTATATTGTATTCATATTTTAAGAGGTAACATGTATCAACTCCATGTTGAGTAAGGACATGCTTACACATTGCCTTCAGACTCCCAAAAGAATGAGTCTCTTTGTCACGCCTCCATTACACCAAATTTTTTTTTTTTTTTTTTGGGTATTCTAAATGTCAGAATTTATCTCACTAAGGTATGGCATACAAAAATTTATATTGTGTCCTGGTTCGAATCATATTTCTGCCTCTATAGGATATAATTATACCCCTCTATTTAATAAGCTAAATTTTAATATCTTACATTTAATAAAGAGGAGCTTATCTTATTGGCTAAGTGGATTCGCACCACTGACCCACTTACCATAAAGGTTATCCTGGTATGATTTATATATCACATGTGTATTGATTTACTTGCCTTTGTTGATGTTAATCTAAGTAGTAGGCTTATCGTGGTATTCGAATATCATATTCGCATCAATTATTGTAACCAATATACTCTATCATTCGAATTCATTTACGTGTGGTCAAATGTTTATAACTATTGGTTTGATTGATTTCAAAGATCTCATAGCTCCGTATACATTGAGCGTGTGGATATTTACTGATCTGTGAATCATGAATTTCTCACCAAGTGTAAGTCACGTTCTCACTCGTTTATTTTATATGCCGTGAAATTCGAAAAGCATGTGAATGTAGACGTGTCAGTTGATTTTTTTCTAAGTACAGCTTCTTGGCAAGTTAGGTGTTGATATGGGAATTGATATGTTTTTACCAGTCTCCATGTCATCGTGTGTAAAATTCTGAAGCTCATTCCCTTCTCATGCATGCGTTATGGATCCAGCGTGTCATGGGTCATGGCCACGCCATACGACTCTGAAATCTAAGCATTCAATACTACACGAGTATAGATGCCGTGGCTTTCTTTGCTAGCTGGAAATTTAAATGTCGATTGACTGGTTTTATTGCACCTCTTGTACTTTCGATCCATGGCTTCTTCATGGATCTTTTTCCATCTAGACGACTGAGGTTTCAATGGTACCATTAGGGTTTCGAATTTGGGTTTTTGGTATATCTCATGCACTTAGTTTTTTCCAACTTTTCTTTCTCCCTTCGTTTGGGTTTCTCCTTGTTAATGGTGGTCCCGAGCCTCTACGCACTGAAGACACACGAATTCATACCGTTCAGACGTATACATCACCCTACAGGTAATTTCTGGTAAGCATCCGTTGCATTAACCTCAGACTCTGTTATTGATTTTTGTTTTGGGCATCGAAATACCTGTAAATGGAAGAAATTTGCCTATGTTTTATTCACACCCTTTTTGTTGTCCTGCGTCTGCTTATTATCATAGATAATGGCCTTGGGTTTCCTTACCCATATATTTTTAGAAATTTCATTATGTTGCATCTTCTTTTTTTTATTAGCCACCCTCATGATTTTATTTGGTGAATGACTAACGAGAAAAATATCAACATGTCGGCGTTCCTGAATAGGAAAAATCCTACTTGTCTTTTGGCCTCGGCGAGATGGTGGCTTGATTTCCCACGTCTTCTGTCTAGCTAGGTAAAATCGATTGGGATTTTCTATCAGTAGAGATATTTTCTCCAATTTTTTTCTATTTCCATATGGTGTTCAATTTTTTTTTCATTCTAGTTCTACAGTTGTGGCAGACTTTGTTGGAGTGAGGAACGATTTCCTTAGTTAGTTATGGCATTATTTCTCTTCAAAAGTTTATTTTATTTTTACTAAATTTCCTTCTATCAATTTTCTAAATGAATTTATGCTGCCCTGTATGTATGCAGGTATGGAAGATGCCGTGAAATTTTCGTTCTTAGCCAGATCTGAAATAAACATGTCAAATTGTATTAATTTCCATGGCACTTGATTTTTTTCCGAGGTTGTTATACTCACGGACGGAAGGGAGCCCTTCTCTCATAGCATTTTTTTTCGTCATACTTTTGCACCTTCGTTAATGTCTCTTAGAATCTTAGATAGAGTTAATTGAAGTCCTATACCTTGACAGAGACTGAGTATTAATTAAGTTCAGTCGGATAGTATTGTTCTTCGATTTATTTAAACTTGTGGACTGAGACCACGATCTAAGTTCTGGTCGAGAACAAGAGAGCTCGATCCCTGTGGTTTTTATGTGGTTGGGTACCGAATGTGTTTGTTTCTGCATCCTGACAAATTTTACTTCCCATAGAATGTTTGCAACCTACAGATTATAATTTTATGGTTGTATTTATGCTACTACGTATGAAATGTGTTGTTTACTACGATTTAAAATAATGAGTTACCCCTCATTTAAATGGTTTATCATCGTCATGACTGTTAGTCGATTTTTGTAAATTTTGCGGTCACTCAAGGCTACTTGTTATAATTATATTTTATATAGCCTTCATGAAGACCTCTCAAGAATTGTGGAGAGTTCTAATTCTAATTGGACTTTGTATGCAATTTTTTTTTTTTTTTTTCATGTAGATAAATGCTTCTGATTTCTTTTGCTATATATTTACCATGAGATACCAGTCTCACCATACTTATTTTTAGACCGAATTTCTGTATTGATACCTACCTATAGATATATTTTCATGCATGAGGTTTGTGTGTACCCATTCTCCAATATACATATATATTTATTTAAGCCTGTATGAAATACATGTACTACTTTGTTTATAGTTTTCTTTCCTACACATCTATTTGTTCATATTGTGTAGTTCCCTAGTGATGTATAATAAATATACACTAATAAAAAAATTGTATATTCTTTCATACAATCCTTATTAAAGGGAATAAAAATAAATTTAAATGTTAAAATACTCAGCTGTTGAAATTTTCTCTCTTAACTCTCTGTTTTTCACTTAATAAGTATTGAAATGAATATTTTTGTACACTGTATCCTTACATTGTGGACTAATTGTATCCCTTTTTCAAGAAAAACAGATTAAAGCTACAATTTTGTAATTTAGGAGATACTATAAATACCCAGATCTAAAATTAGATATTTATTTAGAGATTCTGGAGGATTCCTCCTCATTGTTATAATTTCTACAACTATGCAGACTTGAGAAGGTTAATTTCTTTCTTGAATCTGTAATGGTATGGAACAACCTTCAATATTTAGGAAACAATATAATGAACTCTAATTGGTTCCATCTCAATTAAATATTTAACTATTAAAATTTTCTGTAAGCATCACAATTTGATTAGGAGTAGTTTACAGTTAAATTATCTGTAGAGGAATATGTATCCTCAGATTTAAACCAACCTTGGTTTAGAGATTCTATTGGATTCTGCTCTACATATTTCTTTTCTACAACTATACAGAATTAAGAAGGTGAATTCCTGGTGATTAATTCTGTTAAATGTAGCATTTACAATTCTAATATACAATCAACTTTTATATGTAGCCAATTCATACTATATGATGTAAACACATCAATAATTTTAAAGACATACCACTCATGCAGTCGACCAACCTCCCAACCTTAGAGTCCTTCTGTCTCCCAAAACTCACCCCCGAGTTGAGATCACCTCCTAGAACAGATCAATCTCTAATCTGTTTAGGAGCAGCTTATTTAAGCTATTGTTCACCAAAGCATGTTTCTAATTCTGCGTCCAGAATCTCAGGATGCTTTTCTTCCTGTTTGCCTAGGCTTCCCATTTTAGGGATTCTTTAAAGCTGTTTTATGCTTTTCCCAACTTTTCTAGCTTTTTACGTCTTCCCAACTACTTTCCTCATCATTGGGGAATTTAGATTATTCCTCAAAAATCTAAATTAGAATTAATTTCTTTCAAGGATTTTTGAAAGATTGTGGGGAAATAGTTGCCTTATCCATCCTCATGGATTTAGCAAGTGATCTCATAAATATCATTTTGGTCAATCTGCACACAATCATTTTATTCATTTCCTCAAATTAAATATTTAATTACATTCACAGAATACTTATCCTTTGGGGTCCACTCCCCTTAGGATTAAAGTTCAAATGTCTAGCTTTGAAATTCAAACACATAAATGGGGGGTGTTACATATTCCCCTTCTCAAAATAAACACCGTCCTCGGTGTTGTTATTCAACTACTAGAACTCATTGTTTTTCAAACAAAAATGGATATCTTTCGATCATTTCAGCTTCTCTTTCCCAGGTAGCTTCTTCAGCAATAAAGTGCTTCCACTGCATCTTTACTCTTGCTACCGTTCGGTTCCTCAATTCAATTTCTTCCCGCTCCAATATTTGAAGCGGTTATGGCAGAAACTCCCCTTCTCGTTCCACCTGTACAACATTCCAATCAACTATGTGAGAAGCACCATGCACATATCTTTTTAATAACGAAACATGAAACACATCATGAAATCTAACATGGGGTGGTAAGGCCAGCTTGTAAGCCACTGGTCCCACCCTCTCTAATCCTTCAAAAGGACCACAATATCTATGAACCAGTTTTGCACAACTTCCAGCATAAAGTGTGCTCTTTTTAGGTTTAATACGTAAGTATACATGCTCTCCCACTTTAAATTCTCGGTGTACTCTCTTCTTATCAGCATAGTTCTTCTGGCGATCTTGTGCTGTCTTGATGTTTATTTGTATCTGTTTGAAAATTCTTTCCATTTCTTGTAAAGCATCTGGCCCTAACATCAATTTATCCTCTGGTTGACTCCAGCTCAAAGGAGTATGACACCTCCTTCCATATAGTGTGTCAAACGGACTCATTTTGATGGAGGATTGGTAGCTGTTATTATAGGAAAATTTAGCTAAATGTAAGTAATCTTTCCACTTTGATGGTCTATCCATCACATACATTCTCAGCATGTCCTCAAAAACTTGATTAGTTCTTTCTGTTTGACCATATGTCTGAGGGTGGTAAACAATGCTAAAACTCAATTTAGTACCCATCCCTCCAAACAGCCCTTTCCAAAAAGCTGTTGTAAATTTAGCATCTCTGTCAGAAACAATCACCTTTGGGATCCCATGGAGTCTTACTACCTCCTTCAGGAATACATTTGCTACTTGAGTTGTTCCAAAGGTAGATTTCACTGGTATAAAATGGGCAGCTTTTGTTAAAGTGTCTACTACTACCATTACGGAATCATTCTGGTATTTGGTTTTCGGTAATCCTATTATAAAATCCATGGAAACTGTGTCCCATTTCCATTCTGCAACCGGCAAAGGGTTTAAAAGACCAGCAGGATGCTGATGCTCAACTTTAACTAGTTGACATTCCATACATTTAGTTAAATATTCTACTACATCTCTCTTCATTCCTGGCTAGAACAACTTCTTTTTCAGAGTTGTTAACATTTTCTGATATCCTGGATGTCATGCATACAGCTGTTTGTGATATTCATCTAAAATTTCCCTCTTTAAGGACTCTACATTTGGAATATATAATCTGTTCTTATAACAGATTAGCCCTTTTTGGTTTTGAGTGAAATTAGCCATCTCCTTCTTTCGAATTTTCACTTGTATATTCTCATAATTGGGATCCTGGTCTGCTGCCTATTTCACTAACTCTTCCAAATCAAATTGGGCACTACTTTCACTGATACTTGAAATTTGGAAAGCATTTCTACTTAAAGCATCAGAAATTTTATTTTATTTCCCCCTAATATGCTTTATATCCATGTCAAACTCACTTAGAAAAGACATCCATTTGGCTTGTCTAGCATTCAAATCAGTTTGGGAAAAGAAATATTTGAGACTAATATGATTAGTCATCAATGTAAATTTTTTTCCAAGGAGATAGTGTCGCCACATTTTCAAAGCATGGATAACAGCTGCTAACTCTAAATCATAGGCACTATAATTCTGTTCATGTACCTTCAGTTTCCTGGATTCATAGGAAATAACTGAATTTTCCTGCAAAATAATTCCTCCCAATCCCTCTCTACAGGCATCTGTACATACCACAAACTCTTTATCAGGATCTGCAATATTCAGTATAAGGGCTGTAGTAAGCTTTAGTTTTGATTGGTCAAAAATGTTTTGGCATTTTTCAGTCCATTCAAATTTGACACCCTTTCTTTGTAAGGATGTTATGGGATGTGCTATGGCAGAAAACCTCTCCACAAATCTTCGATAATAGCCTGCAATCCCCATGAATGATCTCACTGCTGAAACAGCCGTTGGTACAGGCCATTCTTTTATAGCCTTTATCTTTTCAGGGTCAACAACAAGGCCTTGTTCAGAAATAATATGACCCAAATATTGGATCTTATCTTTATAAAATTCACATTTGCTAAACTTGGCATATAGCTGATTTTCCTTCAGAGTTTGCAATATTATCCTCAAGTGTTCTTTATGTTCCTCCTCACTTTTTGAGTAGACTAAGATATCATCTATGAACACAAGGACAAATTTGTCCAAGCACTTTTTTAACACACCGTTCATTAGGCACATAAATGTGGCAGGGGCATTTGTCAAACCAAAAGGTAGGACTACAAATTCGTAATGCCCATACCTGGTTCGAAAAGCTGTTTTGCTGATATCTTCTTCCTTGATTCTGAGCTGGTGATAACCAGTCCTTAAATAAATCTTCAAAAAGACTGAAGCTCCCCTCACTTGATCAAAAATATCATCAATTCTAGGCAAAGGGTATCTATTTTTAATGGTGAACTTATTCAACTGATGATAATCAATGCACATCCGAAAAGTTCCATCTTTCTTTTTCACGAACAGCACCAGTGCTCCCCAAGGAGACACACTCGGTCTGATATACCCTTTATCTAACAGTTCTTGCAATTGCATTTTTAGTTCTATAAGCTCAGGGGGACTCATTCAATAAGGGGCTCGAGAAACAGGTACTGCTCCCGGCACCAGATCGATTAAAAAGTCAATCTCTCTTTTGGGGGGAAGATGAGGGATCTCATCTGGAAAAACTTATTTAAATTCCCTTATCACTAATAATACATCTAGTAGGTTTTCTTCAGTGTTCTGTTCTATTTCTTCCACCTGTACTGCATAAACTTGATATCCTTTTCTAGCTGTTCTTTTTAATTGCAGTGCTGATATTTGTCTTACAGATATAGGTTTTGGTTTTCCTTTGAGAATAAAAGGTTTCCCTTCCTCATCTACACAATGCAAAGTCTTATCCCAGTAGTTCATCAAAGCTTTCTTCTTTTCCAGCCAGTCCATTCCTATCAGTAGATCATATGAACCTAAGGGCAGAATGTTCAAATTTACTTCTGTTTGAAAATCATTTAATTTAATTACTGTTTGGGGCAATTTATGTGTTACCTTTCTCTTGGTTCCAGTGGCCAACTCAACCAACCATGACTGCTAAAATTTTTCAGCTTTTAAGGTACATTTTTCTACAATCTTTGGACTAATATAACTCAAAGAAGCACCCGGATCAATCAGAATAGTAACAGACAGGTCAGAAATCTTACCCTCCATTTCCACCATGGTAGCTTGATGTTCTGCTTGCCGATTTTCCAAGGCTGCACTGATAGTTGGTATATTTCTGGCTATGTCATTTACTGTTGTAGCTTCTCGATCTCTCATGATCATCTGAATGTTTCGATGAGGAAAATCCCTCAGAAGATGGGGTTCTCCACAGCCCCAGCATTTCAAGTGTTCCTTCATTCTGACTATCCCTTCTTTTTTACTGTCTCCATCTATTCGTTTGGAAGCCACTTGGGACTGAGCAGTTTGAATTTCTTTGGGTTTATTAAACTTTTTCCGCTGATGATCTCTGCCAAAATTTTTCAAATAGGCTGGTTTCTGTTTCCTCCCTTTGAACTCATTCTTATTTACCTAGATTTTTCCGTGTTCAGTTTTTCCTTTGAACTGTTGGTAACATAATCTGGCTTTTCTAACAGCTTCGTCCATGGCTTTTGGGTTGTCAAACTCGATTTTATCTTTGTATACAGCAGGCAAACAATTCATAAACCTTTGTACTTTTGCCTTTTCTTCCCTTATATAGGGTACATATCTCAGCAGATTTGTAAACTTAGTAACAAACTCATCAATTGTGAGTTGTCCTAGTCTAAGTTTGTGAAATTCCTTGGCTTTATCATCATAGTAGCGTTCATTCAGGTAGCGGTTTTTGAACTTAACTTGGAAATCCTCCCAAGTAACTGTCTTTTCATCGATTGCATGGACCATTTTTGTCTCCTCCCACCACAAGGTAGCTTTACCTTGCAGCTGGTAAACAACTAATCTGGCCTTCAGATTTCTTTCATATTCATAGACCTGGAAGTACTTAATCATGTTCAGCAACCAAGCTCCCGCATCTTCCTCCTTCTCCCCATCATAGGAGGGAGGTTTTATCCTTCAGAATTCCCCTTGTAATTCATTTTTATGCTTATACTGATGCCTAACAGCATCATCATCCTCAGACTCATCAGTTTTCCTCTTTCTAGAACCTTCACCTTCTTGGCTGTTCCGCGAAGTTAATTCTCTGATGAGCTTTTCTTGCTCCTCACTGGCTAATGACAATCTGTCATTCTAGATTTTTATCTCAGCCAACTCTTGTTGCAATTTCCGCAACATAGCCATCATGGGCGCATTTGGATCTGGTGCATTATCCTCATCACGCAAATCAACATAGATTTCATCACCTTCTGCCATTTCAGCACCACTGTACACTACACAACACAAATCAGTCAAAATAAAAATATATATATATATATATTTTTTTTCGACAGAAATAAATTTATACAGTGAATACACAGCAACAGTGAGCACAATGTCACCAGCCCAGTTTTATAACTTGGGCTCTGATACCATTTGTCACGCCTCCATTAAACCAATTTTTTTTTCTTTTTTTGGGTATTCTAAATGTCAGAATTTATCTCAATAAGGTATGCCATACAACAATTTCTATTGTGTCCTGGTTCGAATCATATTTCTGCCTCTATAGGATATAATTATACCCCTCTATTTAATAAGCTAAATTTTAATATCTTACATTTAATAAAGAGGAGCTTATCTTATTGGCTAAGTGGATTCGCACCACTGACCCACTTACCATAAAGGTTATCCTGGTATGATTTATATATCACATGTGTATTAATTTACTTGCCATTGTTGATGTTAATCTAACTAGTAGGCTTATCGTTGTATTCAAATATCATATTCGCATCAATTATTGTAACCAATATACTCTATCATTCAAATTCATTTATGTGTGGTCAAATGTTTATAACTATTGGTTTGATTGATTTCAATGATCTCATAGCTTTGTATACATTAAGCGTGTGGATATTTACTGATCTGTGAATCATGAATTTCTCACCAAGTGTAAGTCACGTTCTCACTCGTTTATTTTATATGCCGTGAGATTCGAAAAGAATGTGAATGTAGACGTGTGAGTTCGTTTTTTTCTAAGCACAACTTCTTGGCAAGTTAGGTGTTGATATGGGAATTGATACGTTTTTACCGGTCTCCATGTCATCGTGTGTAAAATTCTGAAGCTCATTCCCTTCTCATGCATGCGTTATGGATCCAGCGTGTCGTGGGTCATGGCCACGCCATATGACTCTGAAATCTAAGCATTCAATACTACACGAGTATAGCTGTCATGGATTTCTTTGCTAGCTGGAAATTTAAATGTCGACTGACTGGTTTAATTGCACCTCTTGTACTTTCGATCCGTGGCTTCTTCATGGATCTTTTGCCATCTGGACGACTGACGTTTCAATGGTACCATTAGGGTTTCGAATTTTGGTTTTTGGTATATCTCATGTACTTAATTTTTTCCAACTGTTCTTTCTACCTTCGTTTGGGTTTCTCCTTGTTAATGGTGGTCCCGAGCCTCTGCGCACTGAAGACACACGACTTCATACCCTTCAGATGTATACATCACCCTACAGGTAATTTCTGGCAAGAATCTGTTGCATTAACCTCAGACTCTGTTATTGATTTTTGTTTTGGGCATCAAAATACCTGTAAATGGAAGAAATTTGCCTATGTTTTATTCACATCCTTTTTGTTGTTCTGTTTCTTCTTATTATCATAGATAATGGCCTTGGGTTTCCTTACCCATATATTTTTAGAAATTTCATTCTGTTGCATCTTCTTTGTTTTATTAGCCACCTTCATGATTTTATTTGGTGAATGACTAACGAGCGCAATATCAACATGCCGGCGTTCCTGAGTAGGAAGAATCCTACTTGTCTTTTGGCCTCAGCGAGATGGTGGCTTGATTTCCCACGCCTTCTGTCCGGCTAGGTAAAATCGATTGGGATTTTCTATCAGTCGAGATATTTTCTCAAATTTTTTTCTATTTCCTTATGGTGTTCAATTTGTTTTTCATTCTAGTTCTACGGCTGTGGCAGACTCTGTTGGAGCGAGGAACGATTTCCTTAGTTAGGTATGGCGTTATTTCTCTTCATAAGTTTATTTTATTTTTACTAAATTTCCTTCTATCAATTTTCTAAACGAATTTATGCTGCCTTGTATGTATGCAGGTATGGAAGACGCCGTGAAATTTTTGTTCTTAGCCAGATTTGAAATAAACATGTCAATTTGTATTAATTTCCACAGCACTTGATTTGTTTTCCAGGTTGGTATACTCACGGACGGAAGGGAGCCCTTCTCTCATAACATTTTTTTTCTTCATACTTCTACACCTTCGTTAATGTCTCTTAGAATCTTAGATAGAGTTAATTGAAGTCCTATACCTTGACAGAGACTGACTATTAATTAATTTCAGTCGCATAGTATTGTTCTTCGATTTATTTAAACTTGTGGACTGAGACCACGATCTAAGTTCCGGTCAAGACCGAGAGAGCTCGATCCCTATCGTTTTTATGTTGTTGGGTACCGAATGTGTTTGTTTCTGCATCCTGACAAATTTTACTTCCCATAGAATGTTTGCAACCCACAGATTATAATTTTATGGTTGTCTTTATGCTACTACGTATGAAATGTGTTGTTTACTACGATTTAAAAAAATGAGTTACTCCTCATTTAAATGTTTTATCATCGTCATGATTGTCAGTCGATTTTTGTAAAATTTGCGGTGACTCAAGGCTACTTGTTATAATTATATTTTATATAGCCTTCATCAAGACCTCTCAGGAATTGTGGAGAGTTCTAATTCTAATTGGACTTTGTATGCACAGTTAAATTTTTTTTTTTCATGTAGATAAATGCTTCTGATTTCTTTTGCTATATATTTACCATGAGATACCAGTCTCACCATACTTATTTTTAGACTGAATTTCTGTATTGATACCTACCTATAGATATATTTTCATGCATGAGGTTTGTGTGTACCCATTCTCCAATATACATATATATTTATTTAAGCCTGTATGAAATACAGGTACTACTTTGTTTATAGTTTTCTTTCCTACACATCTATCTGTTCATATTGTGTAGTTCCCTAGTGATGTATAATAAATATACACTAATAAAGAAATTGTATATTCTTTCATACAATCCTTATTAAAGGGAATAAAAATAAATTTAAATGTTAAAATACTCAACTGTTGAAGTTTTCTCTCTTAACTCTCTGTTTTTCACTTAATAAGTATCGAAATGAATATTTTTGTACACTGTATCTTTACAGTGTGGACTAACTATATCCCTTTTTCAAGAAAAACAGATTAAAGCTACAATTTTGTAATTTAGGAGATACTATAAATACCCACATCTAAACTTAGATATTTATTTAGATATTCTGGAGGATTCCTCTTCATTGTTATAATTTCTACAACTATGCAGACTTGAGAAGGTTAATTTCTTTCCTGAATCTGTAATGGTATGGAACAAACTTCAAGATTTAGGAAACAATATAATGAACTCTAATTGGTTCCATCTCAATTAAATATTTAACTATTAAAATTTTCTGTAAGCATCACAATTTGATTAGGAGCAGTTTACAGTTAAATTATCTGTAGAGGAATATGTATCCTCAGATTTAAACCAACCTTGGTTTAGAGATTTTGTTTTATTTTGCTCTACAGATTTCTTTTCTACAACTATACAGAATTAAGAAGGTGAATTCCTGGTGATTAATTCTGTTAAATGTAGCATTTACAATTCTAATATACAATCAACTTTTATATGTAGCCAATTCATACTATATGATGTAAGCACATCAATAATTTTAAAGACATACCACTCATGCAATCGACCAACCTCCCAACCTTAGAGTCCTTATGTCTCCTATAACTCACCCCCGAGTTGAGATCACCTCCTAGAACAGATCAATCTCTAATCTATTTAGGAGCATCTTATTTAAGCTATTGTTCCCCAAAGCATGTTTCTAATTCTGCGTCCAGAATCTTAGGATGCTTTTCTTCCTGTTTGCCTAGGCTTCCCATTTTAGGGATTCTTTAAAGATGTTTTATTCTTTTCCCAGCTTTTCCAGCTTTTTACCTCTTCCCAACTACTTTCCTCATCATTGGGGAATTTAGATTCTTCCTCAAAAATCTAAATTAGAATTAATTTCTTTCAAGGATTTTTGAAAGATTGTGGGGAAATAGTTTCCTTATCCATCCTCATGGATTTAGCAAGTGATCTCATAAATCTCATTTTGGTCAATCCGCACACAATCATTTTATTCATTTCCTCAAATTAAATATTTAATTACATTCACAGAATACTTATCCTTTGGGGTCCACTCCCCTTAGGATTAAAGTTCAAATGTCTAACTTTGAAATTCAAACACATAAATTGGGGGTGTTACACTCTCTACCCAATTATACATAAATAAAATAAATTATTCTCTCATTTAACATATCTACAACTTAACCTCTTACTTACGAAAACAATTAAATGATAGAATTATAATAACATGTCCTCAAATTTATGCATTACATATGTTTAATTAGTTTGATTTTATATATTTTTTATTAAAAAGTTAAAGTTATAATGATTATGAATATGTCGTTAATTAATATGTAATGTGAATAAAAAAAAGGATTCTTATTGGTTATTGTATGTCTTAAAATTATGAAATACATATATATTAACATAGTTTATTAAATTAAACAAACATTGGTTCATAATAAGCATCAAAACATTTAGTTTATGATATACTTATATTATCCAAAAATAATAATAAAAAATAAATAAATTATAACTTTATTTTATATTATTATTATTAATTGTAAAAAATTAATATATAATTTAAAAATAAAACATATCATAAGCATTTTAATCATAAAAATTCAATCACACTTTGCAAATATATTTGAAAAAAAAAGTATTTAGCATTTATGCAATTGATTATACCTATTGTTTTTTTTTTTCTAAGTAAATCTAAATCTATTATGGAAACATATGGTACATAGCATTCATGGCCTCCATGAGGCTTACTGTCAGCAGAATAGCAAAAAATTGAGCCGCCATTGAAGGAAACTGGCCCGAACAGAGTTTGAGTGCCGCCTCATCCGAGGAAACCGGCTTATACAAGTACAGTTTAACAACAAAAAAAACAGAGCTGCCCTCTAAGGGAAACCGACTCATTCTGAACTCTTGCATAGCCTCAAGGGATGTAGTTGACTTGACATGAAGAGACCTATTGGAGCCAAAAACAGCAAAAAGGCAATGAGACAGCAATGAGACAGCAAAAAACATAGAGACCGAGCATAATTACTTGTGCGAGGAGCGCATCTAGAGACCATAGTCACCCGAAGGCATTTCTTCTTCGATTCTGCACCATCCAGCTTCTTCGTTGTTGTGGCTCGGACTGCTATGAGCTGCAACAGTGCTAGCATCGCGAACGCCCTCCTAAATTCTTTCGTCCTGAGGCAAACTAGAGCTACCTTCCCCTCCTTTGCAAGAGGGAACCATACCTGTAGACAGAGTAGGGTGCAGCGCAGAAAGAGGCACATGCAAATTATCCGTATGAGCAGCTGGGTGGGAGGCAGGAGTTATCTCAGAGATTTCTTTGAAGGAGACGGTAACAGTAGAAATGACAAGGGGACTATTAGAATTGCTCTGGAAATGGAAGATAGCGGTGGAGGGCTTCTGGAGGGGAGCAGACGGAGCAGGGCATGGCTCAACAGGCGTTCTAGGGGCAACAGAGCCTCGCCTGGAGGAGGGAGAGGCGTCATGCCCATGCTCTTGAATATGCTAGACGCGTGCCCGGGGAGGCTGCTCATAGAGATGTCCGGAGGATGACGAAGTCGAGATGGCTAAATGAGAGCAACGACGGCTCGAGGAGGGGCCATGCGAGCTGCCTCGGCGGCATCTGAGCCTATGTCTGAGACGAGGCATAGAATCCCGAAGACTGAAGGGGAAAACTGAAGAAGGGCACGACAGTAGGGGGGAATGGGGATCAAAGAACTCAAGCGGGGTCGTAGAGAGACGGGGGCAGCAGGGGCTGTGGGAGAAATTCAAATCTGGCAAGAAGTCGATGCAGTAGCCTAGCTGAGAACGCCTGCCCACATGAGTGCGAAAACTAGGCGAATTATCCTCCTTAGAGCATCTGAAATGAATGGGCCGAAGCTGCATCGGCATGGAGCTCAGCTGTCTGTAGCAACAATTCGTAGAGAAAAAATAGAGTATGGTGAGGAATAACCAAATGCGGATGGGGAGCGAGCTGAACCGGTACAAAATGAAAGGATTTCCGTCTCGACCATCCCACCAGCATAAATGTCACGTAGGGTGGTGGACTGGCGCAGAACTCACATCAACGACAATTAAATTTCGCCTGCGGGAGCCCATGTGGCTTGGCCACGCGCCAACCCGCGGTGTCCCTCCAGTCATATCAGCTTTGATCACCCGCATCCGGGTGATTATACCTATTGTTAATAGATACTCAAATACCAATTTTATAATTTACAAACATAACTACATTTTACAACATGAGAAATATTTAGTTTATTTTATTGTAAATATATACTCAGATACCGATTTTATAATTTACAAATATAACTATATTTTACAACATGAGAATGCATTACATAATTTATGCATTACATATGTTTAATTAGTTTGATTTTATATATTTTCTATTAAAAAGTTAAAGTTATAATGGTTATGAATGTGTTGTTAATTAAGATGTAATGTGAATAAAACAAAAGGAAACTATTAGATTCTTATTGGTAGTCTCTCTACTCAATTATACATAAATACAATAAATTATTCTCTCATTTAACATATTTAGAACGTAACCTATTACTTACCAAAACAATTAAATGATAAAATTATAATAACATGTCCTCAAATTTATGCATTACATATGTTTAATTAGTTTGATTTTATATATTTTTTATTAAAAAGTTAAAGTTATAATGGTTATGAATGTGTTGTTAATTAAGATGTAATGTGAATAAAAAAAAAGGAAACTATTAGATTCTTATTGGTAAGTACATTAGCATAGTTTGTTAAATTAAATATTCAATAATATTTAGCAAACATTGATTCATAATAAGCATCAAAACATTAAGCTTATAATATACTTATATTATCAAAAAATAATAATAATAAATAAATAAATTATAACTTTATTTTATATTTTTATTATTATTAATTGTAAAAAATTAGTATATACTTTTAAAATAAAACATATCACAAGCATTTCAATCATAAAAATTCAGTCACACTTTGCAAAAATATTTGAAAAATAAATAAATTAAAAAAATTAGCTCTTATACAATTGATTATACCTATTGTAAATAGATACTCAAATACCAATTTTATAATTTACAAACATAACTACATTTTACAATATGAGAAATATTTACTTTATTTTATTGTAAATAGATAATCAAATACCAATTTTATAATTTACAGATATAACTATATTTTACAACATGAAAAATATTTACTTTTTATAATTTACAAATATAGCTACATTTTACAACATGAGAAATATTTACTTTATTTTCAACATATGATTAATTTTATACGAAATATATAAATATCTTTCTCATAATTTATAAATGAAAAAATGAAATAGTGGGTGATTAAAAATTTTAAGTATTTTTTATTTTAAATATTAAAATAATAAGCATATAATTATAATATTTCCAAAATAATTAGTAACATTCTTCAAAATTTTAAGCATATTCAATACTAAATGATATGCTCTCTAAAATGGCAGGTTGAATATCTAATCTGACATGGTCAACGCAATCAAATGTTTTATTTAACATATTATAATGGTTAAAAAATAAAGAAAATATCGATATTATAGAAAAAAATAAATAAAATCAAACACAACATTGTTTGAACAATTTGAGAGATTAGTTGTTTTTGCAACCAGTTGGAGTGGTCCGTGGAACATTGTTTAAACTAATTGGAGTGGTCTGTTCAGCTCAGAAAAAGAAGAGCTGGTTGAAAGACGTGGCTCACGATCGGAGATATTTTTAACATAATGCAGCCATACACAAACATTCTAATTAAAATGTTCTACCTGTAACACAAAATTTATAATGAAAATGCTACACGTCTACAAAATTGAAATATGAACGTTGGAGCGGTCAATTATTGAAACTTTACCGTTAGAAACCAAAAGATGCACAAAAACTCGCCAATGCCGATCCTGAAGTCGAAATGCACTTTCGAAATTTGAATTTCATCTAGTTGTTTCCTGTAAGAATATGCAAAAAAGCTCGTGGTGAAAAAAACAGCCTCAAGTTGAAATGAAATTTAAATTTCATTGTGGTTTAGATATGTCTCTCCACGTCTCTCCCACGCCATTTCAAATTTAAATTTCTTCTAGTTGTTTCTGTTAGACATGTCTCTCCACTTCTCTCCACCAGTCCATTGAGGATTTCTTTTGAATAAGGATGTTCCACCGCTTGAGAGGTAACATAGATTTCCAAGTTTCCATTTCAAATTTAAATTTCTTTTAGTTGTTTATGTTAGACATGTCTCTCCACTTCTCTCCACCAGTCCATTGAGGATTTCTTTTGAATAAGGATGTTCCACCGCTTGAGAGGTAACATAGATTTCCAAGTTTCCATTTCAAATTTAAATTTCTTTTAGTTGTTTATGTTAGACATGTCTCTCCACTTCTCTCCACCAGTCCATTGAGGATTTCTTTTGAATAAGGATGTTCCACCGCTTGAGAGGTAACATAGATTTCCAAGTTTTCGCCATTTCAGACAGCTGTATTGACAAAGCGTGAGCTGATTTACGGATATATTTCAATGAATTTTTTAAGTTGAAGGATATACTTGAATTATTAGGTTAATTTCATATAACAAATATCTGTTTGCAAAGATGTTTCTAATTAGTGTTAATAACACCATACTCATATTTCTGTTTGCATACTCCACTTCTTATCTAGGCGATGCCTCTGTTTACATATGAATATGGGATAAATGTGGGGAGAGATGAACAAAATGACAAATAAATAGAGAAAATTTTAAGGATAAATAGCTAGAGGGAGAATGGATAAATTAAAGGAGAGAGAGATAGGAGTGACACAGAGAGGTAGGAGACAGGAGGGAGAGAGAGAGATAAGTTGAGGGAACTAGTGAGAGAGAGAGAGGGAGGGTGAGCGGCACGATGGGTGGAGATAGAGAAAGAGAAAGAGGACGTCAAGGAGGGAGGGACAAAGGGAGAGAGAGAGAAAGCGAGAAAGAGAGAGAGGGAGAGAGAATGATAGGGGGAGAGAGAGAGAGAGAGAGGTAGGGAGTGGGAGGCAGAGAGCGAGAGGGAGAGGGAGGGAGATAGAGAATCGGAGATGGAGGGACATAGTGGGAGGGAGAAGAAGGGAGGGAGAGAGAGAGGGAGGGGGACAGAGATGGAGAGGGAGAGAGTGAGAGAGAGAGAGAGAGAGGGAGCATGAGGGAGAGAGAGGGGGAGAGAGAGAGGGAGGGAGGGAGAGAGGGAGGGGGAGGCGGGGAGAGAGCAAGAGGGAGGGGGAGGAAGATAGAGCGAGGGAGGGAGGGAGAGGGAGGCAGGAGGAGGAAGGGAGATAGAGGCAGGGGGGAAGAGAGGGAGGGGGAGGAGCAGAGAGAGGGAGGGAGCAGGAGGGAGAGAGAGAAAGAGAGAGAGAGGGAGGGAGGGAAAGAGAGAAAGCAGGAGAGAGAGCGAGTGGGAGGGAGAGAGGGAGAGAGAGAGATAGGGAGAGGGAGGGAGAGAGGGAAAGAGAGAGAGGGAGTGAGAGATAGGGAGAGAGAGGGAGAGGGAAAGGGAGGGAGATAGAGGGAGGAAGATACAGGGAGGGAGGGAGGGAGAGAGGAATTGAGATAAAGGGAGGGAGGGAGAGAAGAAGGGAGAGAAAGAGAGGGGGAGAGAGATGGAGGGAGAGAGGGAGGGAGGTAAAGGGAGGGAGGGAGAGAAGAAGGGAGAGAGAGGGAGAGGGAGAGAGGGAGGGAGAGAGAGAGGCAAGAAGGGAGAGGGAGGGAGGGAGATAGAGGGAGGGGGAGGGAGGGAGATAGAGGGAGGGGGAGGGAGGGAGATAGAGGGAGGGGGAGAGAGAGAGAGAGAGGGAGAAGGAAGGGGAGAGAGAGAGGGAGAAGGAGGGAGTCGAACGGAGTGGGAGGGAGAGAGAGAGAGAGAGGGAGTGGGAGGGAGAGATAGAGAGATAGGGAGGGAGGGAGAGAAAGAAAGAGGGAGCAGGAGGGAGAGAGAGAGAGAGACCGAGGGGGAGATAGAGGGAGGCGGAGCAGGAAGGAGAGAGAGAGAGGGAGAGGAAGAGAGTTGGAGAGAGATAGGGGTAGGGGGTCAGAGAGAGAGGGAGCGGGAGGGAGGGAGAGAGAGAGGGATGGAGAGGGAAGGAGAGAGAGATGGATGGAGGGAGAGAGAGATAGGGAGGGAGCGGGAGGGAGGGAGAGAGAGAGAGGGAGAGGGAGGGAGATAGATGGAGGGAGGGAGAGGGAGGGATATAGAGGGAGGGGGAGAGGGGGGGATATAGAGGGACTAAGAGTGAAAGGGGTAGAGAGAGAGAGAGAGAGAGAGAGAGAGAGAGAGAGAGATAGAGGGAGATAGAGAAAGAGAGAGAGAGGGAGGGAGAGAGGGAGAGGGAGAGGGAGAGGGAGAGGGAGAGAGAGAGAGAGAGAGGGAGAGGGAGAAGGAGAGAGAGATACAGAGAAAGAGAGAGAGAGAGAGAGAGGGAGAGAGAGAGAGGGAGAGGGAGAGAGGGAGAGGGAGACAGGCAGAGAGGGAGAGGGAGATAGAGGGAGAGGGAGAGGGAGAGGGGGAGAGGGAGAGGGAGAGTGTGAGAGGGAAAGTGAGAGAGACAGAGAGAGAGGGAGAGGGAGAGGGAGCGGGAGAGGGGGAGAGAGAGAGATAGAGAGAGAGAGAGAGAGAGAATAATAAAGAGAGAGAGAGAGAGAGAGAGAGAGAGATAATGTCAGAGAGAGAGAGAGAGAGAGAGGAGGAATAAGGAGAGTGAGAGATGGAGGGAGAGGGAGGGAGGGAGAGATAGAAGGAGGGAGAGGGAGGGAGAGAGATAGAGGGGGAGAGGGAGGTAGAGAGATGGAGGGAAGGAGAAGGAGGGAGACAGAGGGAGGGGGAGAGAGTGGGAGGGGTAGTGAGAGGGAAAGGGATAGGGAGGGAGAGAGAGAGAGAGGGAGAGAGAGAGGGAGAGGGAGAGAGAGAGGGAGAGGGAGAGAGAGGGAGAGAGAAAGAGAGGGAGCGAGGCAGAGAAAGAGGGATGGAGAGGGAGAGAGAGAGAGAGAGAGAGAGAGAGAGAGAGAGAGAGAGAGAGAGAGAGAGGGAGTGGGAGAGAGGGAGAGAGAGAGAGAGAGATAGTGTCCAAGAGAGACTAATTATAATTCGAAACATTGCTAATTGAAGTATTGAATCAAGAAAAAAGTAATTGACACAACATAAAACAATTTCAAAATCTAATAGATCCATGCAATTTCAACCATTTATTTCCACACTCAAATTTTAATTATTTTCAATTTAATTTAATTTTCAAAATTATAATTAAGTGTCCTTTTAGAAAGTTTTTTTTATTAGTAAATTACCTAGCTTGTCCCTTGCTCCTTTTATGTGATTTTATTCATTTTTTTCCAATTTAATTATTAGTTATTTGAAGAAAAAATATTTACTTTTAAAATATATTTAAATAATATGATCATTTTTAGCTTAAAATAAATAAATAAATAATACTGTGATTCTAATGGAGTAATTTAAAAAAATGATAAAAAGGAAATTTTTTTGATAATTTTTTTCCCAAACTTACTAGAAATTTTTCAAAAAAATATAGTTCAATGTGATGGATAAAAACTTAGTTCTTCTTAATCTTATTCCATTTCTTCTTAATCTTAACCCATTTTAAAAAGGTTGAGCTTATTGAAATTTTAAAAAATGAGCCTAGGAGGGTAAAAAAAAAACTCTATTTTCGTTGTTTACTATTTTCATTCATGGCTGATTTCAAGTACCAAGTGGAATTCTAAGGAATAATATTTTTTATTTTAACGAACACTATTTTTCATTCTACTAATTTTCCTAAAATATCACTAAAAATTCTAGAATCTATATATAATTATTATAGATTAGAAGAATTTTACAATAATATCCTCAAACATTTGTGTCAATTTAAAAATAAGATTTTTTTTTACATTCATGGTATAAATATAAAATTTTAAAATTTTCCTATACTAAAACTAAATTCTTACATTTTTAGAAAAAATTGATATAATTTTCACATTTGTCAATAATATTCTTAATAAATTTATTTGTCAATAATATCCTTAATCCTTAATAAATTTATAAGTGTAAATTAATTCACGCCATCCAAAATATTAAACTCTCCTATATATAAGTATAACTTTCTAAATACAAATTAATGTTAACGAAAACTAATTGAAGTAACGCCATCCAAAATATTCAACTCTCCCATGCCTAAGTGAAACTACCTAAACACCAATTAATGTTAAAGAAAACTAGTTCAACTAATCCCTTGAATTAGACTATAATAATATTTTGTTATACATTATTTAAATTTTTAACTTCTAGGAAATCATAAAGTGATGAATGAGACAAATGATAATATATAATCAAAGTGTAATTAGTAAATAAATAAATAAATAAATAACCTCCCTTGAAATACTAGTCACAGTCGTGGTCAAAGTGGAAACACCCTCCATATATTTAAATTTTTATACTCATGTGTAATTAGTAAATAAATAAATAACCTCCCTTGAAATACTAGTCATAACGGTGGTCAAAGTGGAAACACCCTCGATATATTTAGATTTTTATACTAATTTTATTAAGTATTTTATTTTCATATTTAATTCATTAATCAGTGTCAAATTTTTCATTTAAGATATATTTTTAATTATTTATATAAATTTAATTTTTTAATTATTTATATAAATTTAATTGAATATTATTAAATATTTTATTAATTATAATTTAATTTTAATATAAATTGTTTCATTTTTGAAAGTTTGTGGATTTTTTTGGTTTATTTTTTCTAGACATGTTGTTAACAATTAGGCTCGCTCAAGTTGTATAATTATTATTATTATCATCTAATTTTAAGGTCATGACCAAACCAAACATTGATGTAGGAGTCCCCTTGTTTATGGAACAAGGGACCCACCTCCGCTCAACAATTATGTAAACCATTAAAACCCCTAGGGTCAAACCAACCCATTTAAAAACTCCTAGGGTCAAGCCAACCCATATATAAAACAATTATTTTAAGAATTAATATACATATGTTTTAAGCACTGATCTAACTTGAGCCAAGAGGGACAAATTTCTTCTATGTAATTTTTCATTGTTTAAATTTTATTTTTGAATGCTATAGAGGTTACAAAAGATGTGCATTGAAATGGTTTTTTGGTTATCACTATATTTTCAAGTATAAGTGAATATTAATTTACATTAAAATATTTGATTCATAATCCACATGGGGCATTTTAGTTTATAAAACTTTAAAATATATTCTTTTAACATTGTTTTCATTATAGATATATATGAAGTTTTTATCACCTGTTCACATATTTTTTTAAATATATAAGGTTTAAAAATTTTACTCACATAATTTTTTTGTTTACTTCTAATTACTTTTCATGAAATTTTATTAGGTCATATGGACAACTAATTAAGCATGCATATCATATTTCTTTCTTCTTTTTTATTATAGCTCAGATTGTTTTTCTATTTAGAGAATATTGTATTCATATTTTAAGAGGTAACATGTGTCAACTCCATGTTGAGTAAGGACATGCTTACACATTGCCTTCAGGCTTCCAAAAGAATGAGTCTCTCTACCCAATTATACATAAATAAAATAAATTATTCTCTCATTTAACATATTTACAACTTAACCTCTTACTTACCAAAACAATTAAATGATAAATTATAATAACATGTCCTCAAATTTATGCATTACATATGCTTAATTAGTTTGATTTTATATATTTTTTATTAAAAAGTTAAAGTTAGAATGGTTACGAATATGTTGTTAATTAAGATGTAATGTGAATAAAACAAAAGGAAACTATTAGATTCTTATTGGTTATTGTATGTCTTAAAATTATGAAATACATATATATTAACATAGTTTATTAAATTAAATAGTTAATAATATTTAGCAAACATTGATTCATAATAAGCATCACAACATTTAGCTTATGATGTACTTATATTATCCAAAAATAATAATAATAATTAAATCAATTACAACTTTATTTTATATTATTATTATTATTAATAGTAAACAATTAATATATAATTTAAAAATAAAACATATCACAAGCATTTTAATCATAAAATTCAATCACACTTTGCAAAAATATTTGAAAAAAAATAAAAAAAATATTTAGCTTTTATACAATTGATTATACCTATTGTAAATAAATACTCAAATACCAATTTTATAATTTACAAACATAACTGCATTTTACAATATGAGAAATATTTACTTTATTTTATTGTAAATAGAAACTCAAATACCAATTTTATAATTTACAAATATAACTATATTTTACAACATGAGAAATATTTACTTTTTATAATTTACAAATATAACTACAGTTTAGAACATGAGAAATATTTACTTTATTTTCAAAGTATGATTAATTTTATACCAAATATATAAGTATCTTTCTCATAATTTATAAATGAAATAACGGGTGATTAAAATTTTTAATTATTTTTTATTTTAAATGTTAAAATAATAAACCTATAACAATAATATTTCCAAAATAATTAGTAACATTCTTCAAAATTTAAAGCATATTCAATACTAAATGATATGCTCTCTAAAATGGCAGGTTGAATATTTAATCTGACATGGTTAACGCAATCAAATATTTTATTTAAGATATTACAGTGGTTAAAAAATAAGAAAATATCCATATTATAGAAAAAAATAAATAAAATCAAACGCAACTTAGTTGTTTTTTCAACCAGTTGGAGTGGTTCGTGGAACATTGTTTCAACTAATTGGAGTGGTTTGTTCAGATCAGAAAAGGAAGAGCTGGTTGAAAGACATGGCTCGCGATCGGAGATATTTTTAACATAATCCAGCCATACACAAACATTCTAATTAAAATGTTCGACGTGTAACACAAAATTTATAATGAAAATGCTGCACGTCTACAAAATTGAAATATGAACGTTGGATGGTCAATTACTGAAACTTTACTGTTAGAAACCAAAAGATGCAAAAAAATTCGCCAATGCCGATCCTGAAGTTCAAATGCAATTTCGAAATTTGAATTTCATCTAGTTGCTTCCTGTGAGAATATGCAAAACAGCGGGTGGTAAAAAAAACAGCATCAAGTTGAAATGCAATTTAAATTTCATTGTGGTTTAGATATTTCTCTCCACTTCTCTCCCATGCAGCTTCCTGCGCTCTCTGTTTATATGTGTGCAGTGGGAACAGTCTATGATGGGTTGTATTTGGTAGCGGCAACGAGAGTCCATGGTGGGTTACGTTTGGTGGAGGGAACACCAGTCCATTGAGGATTTTCTTTTGAATAAGGATGTTCCACCGCTTCAAAGGTAACATTGAGGAAGACCATTGATCACAAGACCATAGGCCGTCCGTTGTATGGACAAATCATGAGCTGCAATCAATGTTATTAATGTAAGCACAAGTTGCCTAAGCTATTGTCATTTTCTACACGCTTCACTAAATTTATTTTGAAATTGAAGGATATATTTCATTGATTTTTTTGAAGTTGAAGGATACAGTTAAAGATTTAGGTGTTGAAATTGTTCTTTATACACTTCACTGAATTTTTTTTTAAATTTAGGGATATATTTCAATGATTTTTTTAGGTTGAAGGATATACTTGAAGAATTCAGCATTGAAATAGTTCTTTATAATTTTAATGGTAAAGAATTACAAGGATTGTTGAATTAAATTTATTAAGTTAATTTCATATAACAAATTTCTATTCGCAAAGATGTTTCTAATTAGAGTTGATAACACCATACTCAGATTTCAGTTTGCATACTCCGCTTCCTAGTTAGGCGATGCTTTTGTTTACATATGATACTCAGATTTCTGTTTGCATATCTTGGCTTTGCTAGAATTTTGTTCTTACCTTTTTTCCCAGCCATGGCCATCCCCATGTCGTGCCTGTATTTTCTATTCCCAGATTTGTTAGAGTAGATTCATGATGTTCCATCTGCCTAAGCATACCTATGAGGTTTTTCTTCTTTTATCCATTCACATATTTTATTTTTTATTATATATCTTTTACATAAAGTATGGTCCATGTGTTCTTTTAAATTCACTATTTAAAAAAATAATTATAAAAAAAAAAGTTATAATGTATTATACGTTTTATTAGAGCAATTATTTTATGATTTTTAGTTTTATTTATATTTATATTTTAATATCTTAAAATGGATTTTTTTTCTTATTTTGTAATATTGCACCTTTTAAAAGTGGACGGGGAAGAAAGTGACCTAGTAAGAGAGAGAAACACACACAAAGTGAGTGTGGAAGGGGACGCAAGGGGTAGAGGTAAATAGAGAGAGAAAAAGGGAGTAAGTGAAGGAGAAAGAGGTAGAAGGAGACTAGAGAAATTGAAGGAGAGAGGGGTAGGGTGCGCAAGAGAGAGATACACACACAAAGTGAGAATTAAAGGGGATACATGTGGGGAGAGATGAACAAAATGAGAGGGAAATAGAGAAAATTAAGGATAAATAGCTAGATGGAGAATGGAGAAATTAAAGGAGACAAAGATAGGGGTGAGTGGCACGATGGGCGGAGATAGCGCAAGAGAAAGAGGATGTCGAGGAGGGAGGGACAAAGGGGGAGAGAGAGAGAGAGAGAGAGAGAGGGAGGGAGGGAGGGAGAGAGGGAGGTAGGGAGAGATGGAGTAAGAGAGAGAGGGAGGGAGGGAGGAAGGAAGAGAGAGAGAGAGGAAGTAGGAGGGAGAGAGGGAAAGAGTGAGAGGGAGAGAGAGATAGGGATAAGGAGGGAGAGAGTGATAGGGAGACGGAGGGAGATAGAGGGATGAAATGGAGGAAGAGAGAGAGAGAGAGGAAAGGGAGGGAGATAGCGAGAGGGAGCGGGAGAGAGAGAGAGAGGGAGAGAGAGAGAGAGAGGGAGGCAGAGATAGAGAGAGGGAGGGAGCTAGAGGGAGAGAGGGATGGAGAGGGAGGGAGAGAGAGGGAGCAGGAGAGAGAGAGAGAGAGAGAGAGAGGGAGAGAGAGGGCGAGACAGAGATAGGGAGAGGGAGGCAGATAGAGGGAGGGAGGAAGGGGGTTAGCGGGAGGGAGAGAGAGAGGGAGGGAGTAGGAGAGAGAGAGAGAGAGAGAGGTAGCAGGAGGGATAGAGGGAGGGACCGTGAGGGAGGAAGAGAGAGAGAGAGAGAGAGGGAGCGAGAGGGAGAGAGAGAGAGAGAGAGAGAGAGAAAGAGAGAGGGAGAGAGAGAGGGGGAGAGGGAGAGGGAGGGAGATATAGGGAGGGGGAGAAAGTGGGAGAGAGAGAGAAGGAGATATACGGTGGGGGTGACAGAGGGAGAGGGAGAGAGAGAGGGAGAGAAATGGAGGGAGAGAGAGAGGAAGAGAGAGAGAGAGAGAGGGAGAGAGAGGAAGGGAGAGGCAGAGGGAGAGGGAGAGAGAGAGAGAGATGGAGAAGGAGAGATAGAGCGGGAGAGAGAAGGAGGGAGAGGGGGGGAAGGAGATAGAGGGAGGGGGAGAGAGAGAGGGAGTGGGAAGGGGAGAGATAGAGAGGGAGCGGGAGGGAGAGAGAGAGGGAGTGGGAGAGAGAGAGAGAGAGGGACAGGGAAGGAGGGAGAGGGAGGGAGGGAGATAGAGGGAGGAGGAGTGGGAGGGAGAGAGAGAGAGAGGGAGAGGAAGAGAGTGGGAGAGAGATAGGGGTAGCTGGTGAGAGAGAGAGGGAGGGAGCGAGAGGGAGAGAGAGATAGGGAGGGAGCAGAAGGGAGCGAGAGAGAGGGATATAAATAGAGGGGGGAGAGAGAGGGAGTGGGAGTGAGAGTGAAAGGGAGATAGAGAGAGACAGAGGGAGAGAGGGAGATGGAGAGAGAGAGGGAGGGAGAGAGAGGGAGAGGGAGAGGGAGAGAGGGAGAGGGAGATGCACAGAGAGGGAGAGGGAGATAGAGGGAGAGGGAGGGAGGAAGGGGGAGAGAGGGAGGGAGCGGGAGGGGGTCGAATAGAATGTGAGGGAGAGAGACAGAGAGAGAGAGGGAGTGGAAGGGAGAGAGAGGGAGGGAGGGAGAGAAAGAAATAGGGAGCGGAAGGGAGATAGAGAGAGCAAGGGGGAGATAGAGGGAGGAGGAGCGAGAGGGAGAGGGAGAGGAAGAGAGTGGGAGAGAGATATGGGTAGGGGGTGAGAGAGAGAGGGAGCAGGAGGGAGAGATAGAGGGAGGAAGCGGGAGGGAGAGAGAGATAGGGAGGGAGTGGAAGGGAGGGAGAGAGAGAGAGCGATATGGAGGGAGATAGATGGAGGGAGGGAGAGGGAGGGATATAGAGGGAGGGGGAGAGGGATGGATATAGAGGGAGGGTGAGTGATAGGTAGTGGGATTGAGAGTGAAAGGGAGAGAGAGAGAGAGAGGGAGAGAGGGAGATGGAGAGAGAGATGGAGGGAGAGAGAGGGAGAGGGAGAGGGAGAGAGGGAGAGGGAGAGGGAGATAGAGGAAGAGGAAGAGTGAGAGAGGGAGAGAGAGAGAGAGAGAGAGAGATAATGTCAGAGAGCGAGAGAGAAGGAGAGAGAATGTCAAAGATAGAGATACAGAGAGAAATATAATGTCAGAGGGAGAGAGAGAGAGTCAGAGACGAGAAATAAGGGGAGTGAGAGATGGAGGGAGAGGGAGGGAGGGAGAGACATAAAGATGGAGAGGGATGGAGAGAGAGAGAGAGAGAGAGGGAGATACGGAGGCAGATAGATGAAGGGAAGGAGAGTGAGGGACACAGAGGGAGGGGGGGAGAGCGGGAGGGGTAGTGAGAGGGAAAAGGATAGCGAGGGAGAGAGAGAGAGAGGGAGACAGAGGGAGATATGGAGAGAGAGAGGGGGGGAGGGAGATAGAGAGAGGTAGGGGTGGTGGGAGAGAGCGAGGGAGAGAGAGAGGGAGGGAGAGGGAGAGAGAGAAAAAGAGGGAGAGGGAGAGAGGGAGAGAGGGAGAGAGAGAGAGAGAGAGTGACAGAGAGAGAGAGAGAGCGAGAGGGAGAGAGCGCGAGGGAGCGTGAGGGAGAGGGAGAGAGAGAGAGAGAGAGAGGGAGAGAGAGAGAGAGAGAGAGAGAGAGGGAGAAAGAGAGATAGTGTCCGAGAAAGACTAATTTTAGTTCTAAACATTGCTAATTGAAGTATTGAATCAAGAAAAAGTAATTGACACAACATAAAACAATTTCAAAATCTAATAGATTCATGCAATTTCAACCATGTATTTCCACACTCAACTTTTAATTATTTTCAATATAATTTAATTTTCAAAATTATAATTAAATGTCCTTCTATAAAGTTTTTTTATTAGTAAATTACCTAGCTTGTGTTGTTATTCATTTTTTTCCAATTTAATTATTAGTTATTTGAATAAAAATAATTTACTTTTAAAATATATTTGAATAAGATGATCATTTTAAGCTAAAAATAAATATATAAATAATACTATGATCCTAATGGAGTAATTAAAAAAAGATTGAGATTATTGAAATTTTAAAAAATGAGCCTAGGAGGGAAAAAAAAGAAACTCTATTTTCATTCATGGCACATTCCAAGTACCAAGTCGAATTCTAAGGAATGATATTTTTTATTTTAACGAATACTATTTTTCATTCTACTAATTTTCCTAAAATATCACTAAAAATTCAAGAATCTATATATAATTATTATAGATTAGAAGAATTTTACAATAATATTCTCAAACATTTGCGTCGATTTGAAAATAAGATTTTATTTTACACTCGTGGTATAAACATAAAATTTTAAAATTTTCCTATACTAAAACTAAATTCTTAAGTTTTTAGAAAAAACTGATATAATTTTCACATTTGTCAATAGTATTCTTAATAAATTTATTTGTCAATAATATCCTTAATCCTTAATAAATTTATTGGTGTAAACTAATTCACGCTATCCAAAATATTAAACTCTCCTATATATAAGTATAACTTTCTGAATACAGATTAATGTTAACGAAAACTAATTGAACTAACGCCATCCAAAATATTCAACTCTCCCATGCCTAAGTGAAACTATCTAAACACCAATTAATATTAAAGAAAACTAGTTCAACTAATCCCTTGAATTAGAATATAATAATATTTTGTAATACAATATTTAAATTCTTAAATTCTAGGAAATGATAAAGTGATGAATGAGACAAATGATAATATATAATCAAAGTCTAATTAGTAAATAAATAAATAAATAACCTCCCTTGAAATACTAGTCATAGCAGTGGTCAAAGTGGAAACAACCTCCATATATTTAGATTTTTATAATCATTTTATTAGGTATTTTATTTTTATATTTAATTCATTAATAAGTGCCAAAATTTGCATTTAAAATATTTTTTTTTAATTATTTATATAAATTTAATTGAATATTATTAAATATTTTATATAAGTTGTTTTTAGTGTTATTTTTGAAAGTTTGTGGATTTTTTTGGTTTATTTTTTCTAAAATCCACACTCTACACTCTCTAGTTTTGAAGTTGCGACTTCTTAGGAAGAAAGACGTGTTGTTAACCATTAGGCTCACTCAAGTTGTATAATTATTATTATTATCATCCAATTTTAAGGTCATTACCAAACCAAACATTGATGTAGGAGTCCCCTGGTTTATGGAACAAGGGACTCACCTCCGCTCAACAATTATGTAAACCATTAAAACCCCTAGGGTCAAGCCAACCCATATATAAAACAATTATTTTAAGAATTAATATAGATATGTTTTAAGCATTGATCTAACTTGAGCCAAGAGGGATCAAATTTCTTCTATGTAATTTTTCGTTGTTTAATTCTTATTTTTGAATGCTATAGAGGTTACAAAAGACGTGCATTGAAATGGTTTCTTGGTTATTACTATATTTTCAAGTATAAGAGAATATTAATTTACATTAAAATATTTGATTCATAACCCGCATGGGCCATTTTATGATATAATACTTTAAAATATATTTTTTAACATTTTTCTCATTATAGATATATATGAACTTGTTATTACCTGTTCACATATTTTTTTTAAATATATAAGGTTTAAAAATTCTACTCGCATAATTTTTTTGTTTACTACTAATTACTTTTCATGAAATTTTATTAGGTCATATGTACAACTAATTAAGCGTGCGTATCATATTTCTTTTTTCTTTTTTATTATAGCTCACAGTGTTTTTCTATTTAGAGTATATTGTATTCATATTTTAAGAGGTAACATGTATCAACTCCATGTTGAGTAAGGACATGCTTACACATTGCCTTCAGACTCCCAAAAGAATGAGTCTCTCTACCCAATTATACATAAATAAAATAAATTATTCTCTCATTTAACATATTTACAACTTAACCTCTTACTTATGAAAACAATTAAATGATAGAATTATTATAACATGTCCTCAAATTTATGCATTACATATGTTTAATTTGTTTGATTTTATATATTTTTTATTAAAAATTTAAAGTTATAATGATGATGAATATGTCATTAATTAAGATGTAATGTGAATAAAAAAAAAAGAAACTATTAGATTCCTATTGGTTATTGTATGTCTTCAAATTATGAAATACATATATATTAACATAGTTTATTAAATTAAATAGTTAATAACATTTAGAAAACATTGATTCATAATAAGCACCAAAACATTTAGTTTATGATATACTTATATTATCCAAAAATAATAATAATAAAATAAATAAATTATAACTTTATTTTATATTATTATTATTAATTGTAAAAAATTAATATATAATTTAAAAATAAAACATATCATAAGCATTTTTATCATAAAAATTCAATCACACTTTGCAAATATATTTGAAAAAAAAAGTATTTAGCTTTTATGAAATTGATTATACCTATTGATTATACCTATTGTTAATAGATACTCAAATACCAATTTTATAATTTACAAACATAACTACATTTCACAACATGAGAAATATTTACTTTATTTTATTGTAAATACATACTCAGATACCTATTTTATAATTTACTAATATAACTATATTTTACAACATGACAATGCATTACATAATTTATGCATTACATTTTGAGATTTTCTGTTTCGGATAAAATAGGAAAAATCTCAGTAGGTGACAAAAATTAGGAATTAGTTCCTAGATTAGCTCCAGTTTGTTGGGAGGGAGTTAATGCATCCTAAATTTGAGTTGAGAGGATTTATAAGGCTGTTAGATTCTCCTGCTATATAACATGTATCCATACGTTTGTTTTGGAGAGTGTGTGGGTGTGTGAATTATGTAATCTCCTGTTTGAATTAATAAGATTGCCAATGCCCTGTTGTGTGGACGTAGCCCAGGAGGTTTGGGTGAACCACGGTAAAATCACTGTGTCTTCTTGTGCATGATTTATGTGTTGCGTATTTAATTGTTTTGCTGTGCATGATCTCCAACAATTGGTATCAGAGATTCTGTTGGAGTGCGTTGAACGCTGGTGCGTAGAGTGCGTGGAGTGCGCCGGTTGAACGCTGGTGTTGCTGCTGAACACACAGTGATATATGCTGGTGGAGATCAGCATATAGGTCGTTTACCAAAATTGCGTGGTAAATTTTGTGAGCGGACTCGTTGTCAGGCCGGAAGCCGTGAGCTCGGAGGATCTGGCAGTGTTAATGTGTTGATCTTCGTGCTGCATGGTTGCTGGAGGTAGCCGTGGACTTGGCAGTGTCAGCGCAGAAGCCGAGTTTGAAAGGATTGCAGAGCTGAATTCTGCAGCGTTGAATCATTGCAGTGTTGAATCTTGGTGGCAGCGGCGCTGGCAGAGCCGTGGGTTGAACTTCCTCAGAGATCATACTCAGAAGCCATGGGTTGAATTGCTCCAAAAACAGCGTATGCCATTTTTTTTAACCATGTGCGTTGAATAGCGTTGAATTTTAAGTCGTCATGCAGTATTTATACCGCTGGTTTTTTATGCCTTTGAACAAAAAATACAAATCGATTTTGAGTTAATGCCGTCACATTAAATCAATATGCATTAATACATTTAAAATCGATTTATGTTCGAATCGATTTGAAGTTTTTTGCATATGATAAAACAAAACAAAAATTATGTCGATTTGAAGTTTGAAAATCGATTTGTATTGGCTTTTGGAGTGGTGTTTTTTAAAAAAAACATGAAATCGATTATATTAAAAAAAAGGGTGGCATTTAAAAAAATCGATTTATACAAATGTTTTTTGAAAAAAATCGATATGTAAAAGTCGATTTGTATGGTGGTAAACAAAAATCGATTTGAGGGGGTGGCACTTTATTTATATTGAAAAGAAGGGTGGCCATTATAAGGTAATTTGTAATTTGAATATTAAATTACCATTTGCATATGGTAAAAGAGTAAAGTTTTTTATGAATTCTTTTAATAAGGAGGCATTTCATTAAAAGGGCAATTTTTTTTTTAAAGGCATTTTTTAATTAAAATGGGCATTCTTTATTTTGAAAATTGGTTCTGGAGATTACTGTGTTTTTTGCTGAAACAAGATGGCGAAAACTCAAAATTCCCGGTTTGAAATTGAGAAGTTCAATGGCAGAAACAACTTCGAGATCTGGAAGGTAAAGATGCATGATCTCCTGGTTCAACAAGGCGTGGCGAAAGCGTTGTTGGGGAGGAGCAAAAGGCCTTCTTCCATGACGGAGGATGAATGGGATGAGTTGGATGACAGAGCTCTAAGCGCAATTCGGTTATGTCTGGCAGATGACGGCTGTTCAACATTGTGTCAGAGAAGACCGCCGCAGGCTTGTGGATCAAGCTTGAAAAGCTCTACATGACGAAATCCTTGACAAATCAGATTCTCCTGAAGCGGCAGCTATACAGTTTGCGGATGAAGGAAGGTACCTTGGTTACTGACCATCTGAATGTTTTCAATACTCTATTGGTACAATTACAAAGTCTAGATGTAAAATTTGATTCAGAGGATAAGGCAATAACTCTATTGTGTACATTGCCTTAATCGTGGGATCACTTTGTTACTTCCATAAGCTTCAGTAATGCAGCTGTCCTTGAGTTTGACGATGTGGTTGGAGCCATGTTGTCCGAAGAGACCAGGAAGCGGTCGAATGCTGACACCTCTACATCAGAGGCAATGATGGCTAGAGGTCGTTCTAGAGAAAGACGCTCTGGTAAGCGCAGCGATTCACGTTCAAAGTCGAAAGGGAAGAAGAGAAAAGTGAAGTGCTGGTTTTGTGGCAAATCGGGGCACTTGAAGAAAGACTGCTGGAAGAGACAGCAAACAGAGAAGAAAGGAGACTCTTCGACAGAGAAGAAGGAAGCAAACACGACAGATACAGGTTCGGCATCTGGTTCAGGTATGAGCGACGAAGTGTTGTTTGTTAATATGTCAAATCATGATCAACATTGGTTGTTAGATTCCGGTGCATCAAACCACATGTGTATTCATAGAAAATGGTTTAAGACGTATAGATCTGTTGATGATGGCGTCGTGTACATGGGTAATGATGTTACTTGCAATATTGTTGGGATAGGAAGTATACAACTGCAAATGTTTGATGGCACAACTAGAATATTAACAGATGTGAGACATGTTCCAGACTTAAGGAAAAATCTAATTTCTTTAGGAGCATTGGATACGAATGGATATAAAACTGTAATTCAAGGTGGAGTTATGAAAATCTATAAAGGTATTTTACTAGTAATGAAAGCTAATAAAGTAGGAAATTTGTTTCAGTTAGAAGGAAGAACAGGGTCAGTTCATGTGTCTACTATGTCTGAACATGACAGTAGTTCCATTCACTTATGGCATCAAAGATTAGGGCATATGAGTGAAAGGGGGTTGAAAATTTTGGCTGATCGCAAGTTACTTCCTAATCTAAGGTCTGGAAAGTTAGATTTCTGTAAACATTGCTTGTTTGGAAAACAAAGTAAACAAAAATTTAAAACAGGCAAACATACTAGTAAAGGGATACTTGATTATATTCATTCAGATGTTTGGGGTCTAGCTCCTACAGCGTCATATGGTGGTTCGTTGTATTTTGTATCATTTATTGATGACTTTTCTAGGAAGGTGTGGGTCTACATGTTGAAAAGGAAGTCTGATGTTTTTTCAGTTTTCAAACAGTTTAGAGCATTGGTAGAAAACAGCACTGGTAGAACAATAAAGTGTTTAAGAACTGGCAATGGTGGTGATTTATATAGCAGGAGAATCTAACTATTTGTTTGATTTAGAGTTACAGCAACTAGATGTTAAGACTGCTTTTCTACATGGAGATTTAGATGAGGAAATTTATATGGAACAACCGGAAGGGTTTGTTCAGCATCGCAATGAGAAATTTGTCTGCAGGCTCAAGAAGTCATTATATGGCCTGAAGCAGTCGCCTCGGCAGTGGTATAAGAAGTTTGATTCTGTCATGTTGAGTCAGAAATATGTTAGAAGTGAATATGATCATTGTGTGTATTTCAAGCAATTGAAAAATGGCATGTTCATTATCTTAGTGTTGTATGTTGACGATATGATTTTAGCAAGCAAAAGCATTGATGAAATCAACAGGTTGAAGACTCAGATGGCAAGGACATTCGATATGAAAGATCTAGGAGCAGCAAGACAGATTTTGGGCATGGAGATTTTCAGAGACAGGAGTAATGGTAAGTTGTGGCTATCACAACAGAAGTATGTTGAGAAGATACTTTTGAGATTTGGTATGAATAATGTGAAGCCTATGTCAGTCCCTTTAGCTTCCCATTTTAAGCTTTCTTCGAGTTTATGTCCTAATACAGATGAAGAAAAGGATTATATGTCTCGAATTCCATATGCCAATGTAGTAGGGTGTTTAATGTATGCGATGGTTTGTACTCGACCAGATATTTCACATGCAGTTGGGGTTGTCGGCAGGTACATGGCAAATCCGGGTAAAGAACACTGGTCAGCAGTGAAATGGGTGCTTCGGTATTTGAGAGGCACAAGTAGTTATTGTATCACTTACAATAAGAGCAGTGAATATGTTTGTGGATATGTTGATTCCGATTTTGCAGGTGATTTGGATAAGAGAAGGTCAACTTCAGGGTACGTCTTTACTCTTGCAGGTGGAGCTATCAGCTGGATGTCAAAGCTACAGAACATTGTTGCCTTATCCACTACTGAAGCAGAATACATTGCTGCTTCTCATGCTTGCAAAGAGGCGGTTTGGTTGAAAGGTTTGCTTGGTGAGTTTGGTAGGTTACAGGACAACATCAGGTTACTTTGTGATAGTCAAAGTGCAATACATTTTGCTAAGAATCCGGCCTATCATAGTAAATCAAAGCATATTCCAATTAAGTACCATTTTATAAGACAGGTTATCACTAAAAGGGGAGTCTCTCTTGAAAAGGTGCATACAAAGGAGAATTGTGCAGACATGTTCACGAAACCAGTTTTGTTGGAGAAGCTGCGTTGGTGTTTGGCTTCTCTTGGCTTGCAGAAAAGATAAAATAATAAAGAACAGGGCATCAGGCTAATTTTTGTCAAGGTGGAGATTGTTGAGATTTTCTGTTTTGGATAAAATAGGAAAAATCTCAGTAGGTGACAAAAATTAGGAATTAGTTCCTAGATTAGCTCCAGTTTGTTGGGAGGGAGTTAATGCATCCTAAATTTGAGTTGAGAGGATTTATGAGGCTGTTAGATTCTCCTGCTATATAACAGGTATCCATACGTTTGTTTTGGAGAGTGTGTGGGTGTGTGAATTATGTAATCTCCTGTTTGAATTAATAAGATTGCCAATGCCCTGTTGTGTGGACGTAGCCCAGGAGGTTTGGGTGAACCACGGTAAAATCACTGTGTCTTCTTATGCATGATTTATGTGCTGCGTATTTAATTGTTTTGCTGTGCATGATCTCCATCATTACATACGTTTAATTAGTTTGATTTTATATATTTTTTATTAAGAAGTTAAAGTTATAATGGTTATGAATGTGTTGTTAATTAAGATGTAATGTGATTAAAACAAAAGGAATCTATTACATTCTTATTGGTAGTCTCTCTACTCAATTATACAAAAATAAAATAAATTATTCTCTCATTTAACATATTTAGAACTTAACCTATTACTTACCAAAACAATTAAATGATAAAATTATAATACCATGTCCTCAAATTTATGCATTACATATGTTTAATTAGTTTTATTTTATATATTTTTTATTAAAAAGTTAAAGTTATAATGGTTATGAATGTGTTGTTAATTAATATGTAATGTGAATAAAACAAAAGTAAACTATTAGATTCTTGTTGGTAATTGTATGTCTTCAAATTATGAAATACATGTACATTAGCATAGTTTGTTAACTTAAATAGTTAATAATATTTAGCAAACATTGATTCATAATAAGCATCAAAACATTTAGCTTATAATATACTTATATTATCCAAAAATAATAGTAAAAAATAAATAAATTATAACTTTATTTTATATTTTTATTATTATTAATTGTAAAAAATTAGTATATAATTTTAAAATAAAACATATCACGAGCATTTTAATCATTAAAATTCAATCACACTTTGCAAAAATATTTGAAAAAAAAAAAATAGCTTTTATACAATTGATTATACCTATTGTAAATAGATACTCAAATACCAATTTTATAATTTACAAACATAACCACATTTTACAATATGAGAAATATTTACTTTATTTTATTGTAAATAAAAACTCAAATACCAATTTTATAATTTACAAATATAACTATATTTTACAACATGAGAAATATTTACTTTTTATAATTTACAAATATAACTACATTTTACAACATGAAAAATATTTACTTTATTTTCAACATATGATTAATTTTATACCAAATATATAAACATCTTTCTCATAATTTATAAATGAAGTAACGGGTGATTAAAATTTTTAATTATTCTTTATTTTAAATATTAAAATAATAAACATATAACTATAATATTTCCAAAATAATTAGTAACATTCTTCAAAATTTAAAGCATATTCAATACTAAATGATATGCTCTCTAAAATGGCAGGTTGAATATCTAATCTGACATGGTCAACGCAATCAAATGTTTTATTTAAGATATTTTAACAGTTAAAAAATAAAGAAAATATCCATATTATAGAAAAAAATAAATAAAATCAAACGAACAACTTGAGAGATTAGTTGTTTTTGCAACCAGTTGGAGTGGTGCGTGGAACATTGTTTCAACTAATTGGAGTGGTCTGTTTATCTCAGAAAAGGAAGTGCTGGTTGAAAGACGTGGCTCACGATCAGAGATATTTTTAACATAATCCAGCCATACACAAACATTCTAATTAAAATGTTCGACGTGTAACACAAAATTTATAACGAAAATGTTGCACGTCTACAAAATTGAAATATGAACGTTGGAGCGGTCAATTACTGAAACTTTACCGCTAGAGACCAAAAGATGCACAAAAACTCGCGAATGCCGATCCTGAAGTCGAAATGCAATTTCGAAATTTGAATTTCATCTAGTTGTTTCTTGTGAGAATATGCAAAAAAGATGGTGGTGAAAAAAACAGCCTCAAGTTGAAATGCAATTTAAATTTCATTGTGGTTTAGATATGTCTCTCCACGTCTCTCCCACGCTATTTCAAATTTGAATTTCTTCTAGTTGTTTCAGTTAGACATATCTCTCCACTTCTCTCCCACACAGCTTCCTGCGCTCTCTGTTTATATGTGTGCAGTGGGAAGAGTCTGTGATAGGTTGTGTTTGGTAGCGGCAACGAGAACACTAGTCCATTGAGGATTTCTTTTGAATAAGGATGTTCCACCGCTTGAGAGGTAACATAGAGTTCCAAGTTTTCACCATTTGAGCTGCAATCAATGCTATTAAGGTAACCACACGTTTCCTATGCTATTGTCGTTTTTTACACGCTTTACTAAATTTATTTTGAAATTGAAGGATATATTTCATTGGTTTTTTTGAAGTTGAAGGATATAGTTAAAGATTTCAGTGTTCAAATAGTCCTTTATACACTTCACTGATTTTTTTTTGAAATATACGGATATATTTCGATGAATTTTTTAATTTGAAGGATATACTTGAAGATTTCAGCGTTGAAATAGTTCTTTATAAATTTAAAGGTAAAGAGTTACAAATATTGTTGAATTAAGTTTATTAGGTTAATTTCATATAACAAATATCTTTTTGCAAAGATGTTTCTAATTAGTGTTAATAACACCACACTCAGATTTATGTTTGCATACTCCACTTATTATCTAAGTGAT
>JAXQQM020091174.1:135000-150000 GCA_034641835.2 Pinus albicaulis
AATGATTTAATTTTAAAATATATTTAAATAAGATGATCATTTTTAGCTAAAAATAAATAAATAAATAATACTGTGATTCTAATGGAGTAATTAAAAAAAATGATAAAAAGGAAATTTTTTCATAATTTTTTTCCCAAACTTACTAGAAATTTCTCAAAAAAATATAGTTCAATGTGATGGATAAAAACTTATTTCTTCTTAATCTTATTCCATTTCTTCTTAATCTTAACCCATTTTAAAAAGGTTGAGATTATTGAAATTTTAAAAAATGAGCCTAGGAGGGTAAAAAAAAAACTCTATTTTCTTTGTTTACTATTTTCATTCATGGCTCATTTCAAGTACCAAGTTGAATTCTCCGGAATAATATTTTTTATTTTAATGAATATTATTTTTTATTCTACTAATTTTCCTAAAATATCACTAAAAATTCTAGAATCTATATATAATTATTATAGATTAGAAGAATTTTACAATAATATTCTCAAACATTTGTGTCAATTTAAAAATAAGATTTTTTTTTACACTCATGGTATAAATATAAAATTTTAAAATTTTCCTATACTAAAACTAAATTCTTACAAATGTATTCTTAATAAATTTATCAGTCAATAATATCCTTAATCCTTAATAAATTTATCGGTGTAAATTAATTCACGCCATCCAAAATATTAAACTCTCCTATATATAAGTATAACTTTCTAAATACAAATTAATGTTAACGAAAACTAATTGAACTAACGCCAACCAAAATATTCAACTCTCCCATGCCTAAGTGAAACTACCTAAACACCAATTAATGTTAAAGAAAACTAGTTCAACTAATCCCTTGAATTAGACTATAATAATATTTTGTTATACATTATTTAAATTTTTAAATTCTTGGAAATCATAAAGTGATGAATGAGACAAATGATAATATATAATCAAAGTGTAATTAGTAAATAAATAAATAACCTCCCTTGAAATACTAGTCATAGTCATGGTCAAAGTGGAAACACCCTCCATATATTTATATTTTTATACTCATGTGTAATTAGTAAATAAATAAATAACCTCCCTTGAAATACTAGTCATAGCAGTGGTCAATGTGGAAACACCCTTGATATATTTAGATTTTTATACTCGTTTTATTAACTATTTTATTTTCATATTTAATTCATTAATAAGTGTCAAAATTTGCATTTAAAATATTTTTTTAATTATTTATATGAATTTAATTGAATATTATTAAATATTTTATTAAATAATAATTTAATTTTAATATAAATTGTTTTCAGTGTCATTTTTGAAAGTTTGTTGATTTTTTTGGTTTGTTTTTTCTAGACATGTTGCTAACCATTAGGCTGGCTCAAGTTGTATAATTATTATTATTATCATCCAATTTTAAGGTCATGACCAAACCAAAGATTGATGTAGGAGTCCCCTTGTCTATGGAACAAGGGACCCACCTCCGCTCAGCAATTATGTAAACCATTAAAACCCCTAGGGTCAAACCAACCCATTTAAAAACTCCTAGGGTCAAGCCAACCCATATATAAAACAATTATTTTAAGAATTAATATAGATATGTTTTAAGCACTGATCTAACTTGATCCAAGAGGGATCAAATTTCTTCTATGTAATTTTTCATTGTTTAAATCTTATTTTTGATTGCTCTAGAGGTTACAAAAGATGTGCATTGAAATGATTTTTTGGTTATTACTATATTTTCAAGTATAAGTAAATATTAATTTACATTAAAATATTTGATTCATAATCCACATGGGGCATTTTATTTTATAAAACTTTAAAATATATTCTTTTAACATTTTTTTCATTATAGATATATATGAAGTTGTTATCACATGTTCACATATTTTTTTAAATATATAAGGTTTAAAAATTGTACTCACAGAATTTTTTTATTTACTTCTAATTACTTTTCATGAAATTTTATTAGGTCATATGGACAACTAATTAAGCATGCATATCATATTTATTTTCTCTTTTTTATTATAGCTCACATTGTTTTTCTATTTAGAGAATATTGTATTCATATTTTAAGAGGCAACATGTATGAACTCCATGTTGAGCAAGTACATGCTTACACATTGCCTTCAGGCTCCCAAAAGAATGAGTCTCTCTACCCAATTATACATAAATAAAATATATTATTCTCTCATTTAACATATTTACAACTTAACCTCTTACTTACCAAAACAATTAAATGATAAAATTATAATAACATGTCCTAAAATTTATGCATTACATATGTTTAATTAGTTTGATTTTATATATTTTTTATTAAAAAGTTAAAGTTATAATGGTTACGAGTATGTCGTTAATTAAGATGTAATGTGAATAAAACAAAAGGAAACTATTAGATTCTTATTGGTTATTGTATGTCTAAAAATTATGAAATACATATATATTAACATAGTTTATTAAATTAAATAGTTAATAATATTTAGCAAACATTGATTCATAATAAGCATCAAAACAGTTAGCTTATGATGTACTTATATTATCCAAAAATAATAATCAAAATTAAATCAATTATAACTTTATTTTGTATTATTATTATTATTAATAGTAAACAATTAATATATAATTTAAAAATAAAACATATCACAAGCATTTTAATCATAAAATTCAATCACACTTTGCAAAAATATTTGAAAAAAAATAAAAAAAATATTTAGCTTTTATACAATTGATTATACCTATTGTAAATAAATACTTAAATACCAATTTTATAATTTACAAACATAACTACATTTTACAACATGAGAAAAATTTACTTTATTTTATTGTAAATAGATACTCAAATACCAATTTTATAATTTACAAATATAGCTATATTTTACAACATGAGAAATATTTACTTTTTATAATTTACAAATATAACTACACTTTAAAACATGAGAAATATTTACTTTATTTTCCAAGTATAATTAATTTTATACCAAATATATAAGTATCTTTCTCATAATTTATAAATGAAATAACGGGTGATTAAAATTTTTAATTATCTTTTATTTTAAACATTAAAATAATAAACATATAACAATAATATTTCCAAAATAATTAGTAACATTCTTCAAAATTTAAAGCATATTCAATACTAAATGATATGCTCTGACATGGTCAATATTTAATCTGACATGGTCAAAGAAATCAAATGTTTTATTTAAGATATTATAATCGTTAAAAAATAAAGAAAATATCCATATTATAGAAAAAAATAAATAAAATCAAACGCAACTTAGTTGTTTTTGCAACCAGTTGGAGTGGTGCGTGGAACATTGTTTCAACTAATTGGAGTGGTCTGTTCAGCTTAGAAAAGGAAGAGCTGGTCGAAAGACGTGGCTCACGATCAGAGATATTTTTAACATAATCCAGCCATATACGAACATTCTAATTAAAATGTTTGACGTGTAACACAAAATTTATAATGAAAATGTTGCACGTCTACAAAATTGAAATATGAACGTTGGATGGTCAATTACTGAAACTTTATCGTTAGAAACCAAAAGATGCACAAAAACTCGCCAATGTCGATCCTGAAGTTGAAATGCAATTTCGAAATTTGAATTTCATCTAGTTCTTTCCGGTCAGAATATGCAAAAAAGCTGGTGGTAAAAAAAGCAGCCTCAAGTTGAAATGCAATTTAAATTTCATTGTGGTTTAGATATTTCTCTCCACTTCTCTCCCACGCAGCTTCCTGTGCTCTCTGTTTATATGTATGCAGTGGGAAGAGTCTGTGATGGGTTGTATTTGGTAGCGGCAACCAGAGTCCATGGTGGGTTACGTTTGGTGAAGGGAACACCAGTCCATTGAGGATTTTATTTTGAATAAGGATCTTCCACCGCTTCAGAGGTAACGTTGAGGAAGACCATTGATCACAAGACCATAGGCCGTCCGCTGTATGGACAAAGCGTGAGCTGCAATCAATGCTATTAATGTAAGCACAAGTTGCCTAAGCTATTGTCATTTTCTACACGCTTCACTAAATTTATTTTGAAATTGAAGGATATATTTCATTGATTTTTTTGAAGTTGAAGGATACAGTTAAAGATTTCGGTGTTGAAATAGTTCTTTATACACTTCACTGAATTTTTTTTGAAATTTAGGGATATATTTCAATGATTTTTTTAAGTTGAAGGATATACTTGAAGATTTCAGCGTTGAAATAGTTCTTTATAATTTTAATGGTAAAGAGTTAGAAGGATTTTTGAATTAAATTTATTAATTTAATTTCATATAACAAATTTCTATTCTCAAAGATGTTTCTAATTAGAGTTAATAACACCATACTCAGATTTCTGTTTGCATTTCTTCGCTTCGCTAGAATTTCATGATGTTCCATTTGCCTGAGCATACCTATGAGGTTTTTATTCTTTTATCCATTCACATATTTTATTTTTTATTATATATCTTTTACATAAAGTATGGTCCATGTGTTCTTTTAAATTCGCTATTTAAAAAAATAATTATATAAAAAAAAGTTATAATGTATTATACGTTTTATTAGAGCAATTATTTTATGATTTTCAGTTTTATTTATATTTAAATTTTAATATCTTAAAATGGATTTTTTTTGTTATTTTGTAATATTTCACCTTCTAAAAGTGGATGGGGAAGAAAGTAACCTAGTAAGAGAGAGAAACACACACAAAGTGAGTGTGGAAAGGGACGCAAGGGGTAGAGGTAAATAGAGAGAGCAAAAGGGAGAAAGTGAAGGAGAAAGAGGTAGAAGGAGACTACAGAAATTGAAGGAGAGAGGGCTAGGGTGCGGAATAGAGAGATACACACACAAAGTGAGAATTAAAGGGGATACATGTGGGGAGAGATGAACAAAATGAGAGGGAAATAGAGAAAATTAAGGAGAAATAGCTAAAGGGAGAATGGAGAAATTAAAGGAGACAAAGATAGGGGCAAGAGAGGGAGGTAGGAGAGAGGAGGGAGAGAGAGAGATAAATTGAGAGAACTAGTGAGAGAGGGAGAGGGAGGGTGAGTGGCACGATGGGTGGAGATAGCGCAAGAGAAAGAGGATGTCGAGGAGGTAGGGACAAAGGGAGGGGGAGAGAGAGAGAGAGAGGGAGGGAGGGAGGAAGGGAGAGACGGAGTAAGAGAGGGAGGGAGGGAGGCATGGAGAGATAGATTAAGAGAGAGAGGGAGGGAGGAAGGAAGGGAGAGAGAGAGAGGAAGTAGGAGGGAGAGAGGGAAAGAGCGAGAGGGATAGAGTGAGAGGGATAAGGAGGGAGAGAGTGAGAGGGAGAGGTAGGGAGATAGAGGGATGAAAGGGAAGAAGAGAGAGAGAGAGAGGGAAGGGAGGGAGATAGCGAGAGGGAGTGGGAGAGAGAGAGATAGGGAGGGAGAGATAGAGAGAGGGAGGGAGCTGGAGGGAGAGAGGGATGGAGCGGGAGGGAGAGAAAGGGAGCATGAGGGAGAGAGAGAGAGAGAGAGAGACGGAGTGGGAGAGAGAGAGAGATAGAGAGAGGGAGGGAGAGGGCAGGATAGAGAGAGGGAGAGGGAGGTAGATAGAGGGAGGGAGGAAGGGGGGTAGCGGGAGGGAGAGAGAGAGGGAGGGAGCAGGAGAGAGAGAGAGAGAGAGAGAGAGAGAGAGAGGTAGCAGGAGGGATAGAGGGAGGGAGCGTGAGGTAGGAAGAGAGAGAGAGGGAGAGAGAGGGAGCGAGAGGGAGAGAGAGAGGGAGGGAGAGAGAGAGAGAGAGAGAGAGAGAGGGAGATATAGGGAGGGGGAGAAAGTGGGAGAGAGAGAGAGAAGGAGATATAGGGAGGGGGTGAAAGAGGGAGAGGGAGAGAGAGAGGGATAGAGATGGAGGGAGAGAGAGAGGAAGATAGAGAGAGAGGGAGAGAGAGGAAGGGAGAGTGAGAGGGAGAGAGAGAGAGAGATGGAGAAGGAGAGGTATAGAGGGAGAGAGAAGGAGGGAGAGGGGGGGAAGGAGATAGAGGGAGGGGGAGAGAGAGAGGGAGTGGGAAGGGGAGAGATAGAGAGGGAGCGGGAGGGAGAGTACCAAGTCGAATTCTAAGGAATGATATTTTTTATTTTAACGAATATTATTTTTCATTCTACTAATTTTCCTAAAATATCACTAAAAATTATAGAATATATATATAATTATTATAGATTAGAAGAATTTTACAATAATATTCTCAAACATTTGTGTCAATTTGAAAATAAGATTTTCTTTTACACTCATGGTATAAATACTAAATTTTAAAATTTTCCTATACTAAAACTAAATTCTTAAGTTTTTAGAAAAAACTGATATAATTTTCACATTTGTCATTAGTATTCTTAATAAATTTATTTGTCAATAATATCCTTAATCCTTAATAAATTTATCGATGTAAACTAATTCACGCCATCCAAAATATTAAACTCTGCTATATATAAGTATAACTTTCCAAATAAAAATTAATGTTAACAAAAACTAATTGAACTAACGCCATCCAAAATATTCAACTCTCCCATGCCTAAGTGAAACTATCTAACACCAATTAATGTTAAAGAAAACTAGTTCGACTAATCCCTTGAATTAGACTATAACAATATTTTGTAATACAATATTTAAATTCCTAAATTCTAAGAAATGATAAAGTGATGAATGAGACAAATGATAATATATAATCAAAGTGTAATTAGTAAATAAATAAATAAATAACCTACCTTGAAATACTAGTCATAGCAGTGGTCAAAGTGGAAACACCCTCCATATATTTAGATTTTTATACTCATTTTATTACGTATTTTATTTTTATATTTAATTCATTAATAAGTGCCAAAATTTGCATTTAAAATATTTTTTTTAATTATTTATATAAATTTAATTGAATATTATTAAATATTTTATTAACTGTAATTTAATTTTAATATAAGTTGTTTTTAGTGTTATTTTTGAAAGTTTGTGGATTTTTTTGGTTTATTTTTTCTAAAATCCACACTCTACACTCTCTAGTTTTGAACTTGCGACCTCTTAGGAAGAAAGACATGTTGTTAACCATTAGGCTCCAATTTTAAGGTCATGACCAAACCAAACATTGATGTAGGAGTCCCCTTGTTTATGGAACAAGGGACTCACCTGCGCTCAACAATTATGTACCAAGTCAAATACCGATTTCATAATTTACAAACATAACTGCATTTTACAATATGAGAAATATTTACTTTATTTTATTGTAAATAGATACTCAAATACCAATTTTATAATTTAAAAATATAACTATATTTTACAATATGAGAAATATTTATTTTTTATAATTTACAACTATAACTACATTTTAGAACATGAGAAATATTTACTTTATTTTCAACATATGATTAATTTTATACCAAATATATAAATATCTTTCTCCTAATTTATAAATGAAGTAACGGGAGATTAAAATTTTTAATTATTCTTTATTTTAAATATTAAAATAATAAACATATAACTATAATATTTCCAAAATAATTAGTAACATTCTTCAAAATTTAAAGCATATTCAATACTAAATGATATGCTCTCTAAAATGGCAGGTTGAATATCTAATCTGACATGGTCAACTCAATCAAATGTTTTATTTAAGATATTATAATGGTTAAAAAATAAGAAAATATCCATATTATATAAAAAAATAAATAAAATCAAATGCAACACTGTTTGAACAACTTGAGAGATTAGTTGTTTTTGCAACCAGTTGGAGTGGTCCGTGGAACATTGCTTCAATTAATTAGAGTGGTCTGTTCAGCTCAGAAAAGGAAGATCTAGTTGAAAGACGTGGCTCACGATCGGAGATATTTTTAACATAATCCAGCCATACACAAACATTCTAATTAAAATGTTCGACGTGTAACACAAAATTTATAATGAAAATGCTGCACGTCTACAAAATTGAAATATGAACATTGGAGCGTTCAATTACTGAAAATTTACCGTTAGAAACCAAAATATGCACAAAAACTTGCCAATGTCGATCCTGAAGTTGAAATGCAATTTTGAAATTTGAATTTCATCTAGTTCTTTCCTGTCAGAATATGTAAAAAAGCTCTTGGTGAAAAAACAGCCTCGAGTTGAAATGCAATTTAAATTTCATCGTGGTTTAGATATGTCTCCACGTCTCTCCGATGCCATTTCAAATTTGAATTTCATCTAGTTGTTTCTATTAGATATGTCTCTCCACTTCTCTCCCACGCAGCTTCCTGCGCTCTCTGTTTATATGTGTGCAGTGGGAAGAGTCTGTGATAGGTTGTGTTTGGTAGCGGCAACGAGAACACCAGTCCATTCAGGATTTTTTTTGGATAATGATGTTTCACCGCTTGGAGTTCCACGTTTTCGCCATTTCAGACAGCTGTATGGACAAAGCGTGAGCTGCAATCAATGCTATTAACGTAAGCCCAAGTTTCCTATGCTATTGTAGTTTTTTACACGCTTCACTAAATTTATTTTGAAATTGAAGGATATATTTCATTGATTTTTTTGAATTTGAAGGATACAGTTAAAGATTTCAGTGTTCAAATAGTCCTTTATACACTTCACTGATTTTTTTTTGAAATTTACGGATATATTCCAATGAATTTTTTAAGTTGAAGGATATACTTGAAGATTTCAGCGTTGAAATAGTTCCTTATAATTTTAAAGGTAAAGAGTTACAAATATTGTTGAATTTAATTTATTAGGTTAATTTCATATAACAAATTTCTGTTTGCAAAGATGTTTCTAATTAGTGTTAATAACACCATACTCAGATTTCTGTTTGCATACTCCACTTCTTATCTAGGCAATGCTTCTGTTTACATATGAATATGGGAACCCATCATTTCTTGGCTTTTCTGTTTCATTGATTTGTCATTGGTTCCCTAAATGTGAAAGGTTATTAGGGAAACGACCGCCATACTTTACCAATTAAGATATAGAGGGATTATGGACACCAACTACAATCAGAGGGATTTCTCAATTTTTGGGGATATCTCTGCTGGAAAATTGTGTTTAATTTGAAGTATGATAGCTATTATTTTTGTTTAGTGCATAACCGATTTTAGTACTTTTTTCTCTTTTGCAAACAACTCACTTCTACTCGGTTTTATTCTCCTTAATCATCATTTAGGCTAATCTTTTGTCAATGCAGCAACATGTTCTGGAAGGAAATTTAAAATTTAAGATGATCTTTGCAGTAGAAATATTGTTGTCATGTCCAAATGTTTTCTCCACTTTTAAATAGCATGCGACATTAAAAGAAAAAAAAAACTATTTCAATGATTCTTAAATTTGGTTTAGATCAACTTTGTTTCCCTTAAAAATCCTGAAATCCAATGGTATGCTTCTATGCTAGAAGTTGATAATGGCTGGCTAAGGGCTTTGCTAGAGTTTGTTTGCTAGAGTTTGTTTGCTATAATTTCGTTCTTTGCTTTTTTCCCTGCCATGGCCATGTCGTGCCTGTCTTTTCTATTCCAAGATTTGTTAGAGCATATCTATTTTCGTTCTTTCCTTTTTTCCCTCATAACCTCATGATGTTCCATCTACTTGAGCATATCTATTTTCATGGAGCAAGACTCTGTGAAAATGTTGTCTGTATGTAACATATTTGCTGTACATATGAACGACGTTTTATATCACCCATAATGAAAGAGATGTAGCGGCACATTAGTATGGTTATAATTCTTGACTCATTTAAGTTGTACTCCTCCTCGTTTGCTCTATCAGTTGTACCTGTTATATTGAAGATGTCGTCATGCATTTTTGTTCTTTTTAAGTTTATATGCGGTTATGTATTATGGGTTTTCCTTACAATAAATCTATCGTTTCTCTACAGGTTTATTCCATATGAATTAATTTATAAAAATGGCTATATTTTATTGTAACTATGCTTTTTCTTCTTTTATCCATTCACATATTTTCTTTTTTATTATATATCTTTTACATAAAGTATGGTCGATGTGTTCTTTTCAATTCCCTATTTAAAAAAATAATTATATATATATAAAAAGTTATAATGTATTACTATTTTTATTAGAAAAATTATTTTATGATTTTGAGTTATATTTATATTTAAATTTTAATATCTTAAAATGGATTTTTTTTGTTGTTTTGTAATATGGCACCTTTTAAAAGTGGATGGGGAAGAAAGTGACCTAGTAAGAGAGAGAAACACACACAAATAGAGTGTGGAAGGGGACGCAAGGGGTAGAGATTTATAGAGAGAGAAAAAGTGAGAAAGTGAAGGAGAAAGAGGTAGAAGGAGACTGGAGAAATTGAAGGAGAGAAGGGTAGCGTGGGCAAGAGAGAAAGAGAGAGACATACACACAAAGTGAGAATTGAAGGGGATGCATGTGGGGAGAGATTAACAAAATGACAAGAAAATAGAGAAAATTTTAAGGAGAAATAGCTAGAGGGAGAATGGAGAAATTAAAGGGGAGAGAGATAGGGGTGAGAAAGAGAGGTAGGAGACAGGAGGGAGAGAGAGAGAGATAAGTTGAGGGAACTAGTGAGAGAGAGAGAGGGAGGATGAGCGGCACGATGGGTGGATATAGCGAAAGAGAAAGAGGAAGTCAAGGAGAGAGGGACAAAGGGAGAGAGAGAGAAAGAGAGAAAGAGAGAGAGGGAGAGAGAAGGATAGAGGGAGAGAGAGAGAGAGGGAGGGAGTGGGAGGCATAGAGTGAGAGGGAGAGGGAGGGAGACAGAGAATCAGAGATGGAGGGACATAGTGGGAGGGAGAAGAAGGGAGGGAGGAAGAGAGGGAGGGGGACAAAGATGGAGAGGGAGGGAGGGAAAGAGAGAGAGAGAGAGAGGGAGAATGAGGGAGAGGGAGGGAGGGAGAGAGGGAGGGGGAGGTGGGGAGAGAGCAAGAATGAGGGGGAGGGAGATAGAGGGAGGGAGGGAGAGGGAGGAAGATAGAGGAAGGGAGGGAGGAGGAGGGAGATAGAGGGATAGAGGGAAAGAGAGAGGGAAGGGGAGGAATTGAGGGAGGGGGGAGGAATGGAGATAGAGGTAGGGGGAAAGAGAGGGAGGGGGAGGAGGAGAGAGAGGGAGGGAGCGGGAGGGAAAGAGAGAGAGGGAAAGAGAGCGAGCGGGAGAGAGAGCGAGTGGGAGGGAGAGAGGGAGAGAGAGAGATAGGGAGAGGGAGGTAGAGATGGAGAGAGAGACAGTGAGAGAGAGAGGGAGAGGGAAAGGGAGGGAGATAGAGGGAGGAAGATACAGGGAGGAAGAGAAGAAGGGAGAGAGAGAGAGAGGGGGAGAGAGAGGGAGGGAGAGAGGGAGGTAGAGAGAGAGAGAGAGAGGGAGGGAGAGAGAGGGAGGGAGAGAGAGAGAGAGAGAGAGAGAGAGAGAGAGAGAGAGAGAGAGGGAGGGAGGGAGATAGAGGGAGGGGGGGAGAGAGAGAGGGAGAACAAAGGGGAGAGAGAGAGGGAGTGGGAGGGAGAGAGAGAGGGAGTGGGAGGGAGAGATAGAGAGAGAGGGAGGGAGGGAGAGAAAGAAAGTGGGAGTAGGAGGGAGAGAGAGAGAGAGAGGGGGAGATAGAGGGAGGGGGAGCGGGAAGGGATAAGAGAGAGAGGGAGAGGAAGAGAGTGGGAGAGAGATAAGGGTAGGGGGTGAGAGAGAGAGAGGGAGCGGGAGGGAGAGAGAGAGGGAGGGAGCGGGAAGGAGAGAGAGATGGATGGAGGGAGAGAGAGATAAGGAGGGAGCAGGAGGGAAGGAGAGAGGGACAGGGAGGGAGGGGGAGGGATATAGATGGAGGGGGGGAGAGAGAGAGAGAGAGAGAGTGTTAGAGATAGAGATAGATAATGTTAGAAAGAGAGAGAGAGAGAGAGAGAGAGAGAGAGAGAGAGAGAGGAGAAATAAGGAGAGTGAGAGATGGAGTGAGAGGGAGGGAGGGAGAGATAGAAGGAGGGAGGGGGAGGGAGAGAGAGAGAGGGGGAGAGGGAGGCAGATAGATGGAGGGAAGGAGAAGGAGGGAGACAGAGGGAGGGGGAGAGAGCGGGAGGGGTAGTGAGATGGAAATGGATAGGGAGGGAGATAGAGAGAGAGGGAGAGAGGGGGGAGGGAGAGAGAGATAGAGTGTGGGGGAGAGGTAGAGAGAGAGAGGGCGGGGGGGGGAGAGAGAGGGATGGGGAGAGAGACAGAGAGAGAAAGAGAAGGAGAAAGGGAGAGATAGAGGGACGGGGGGAGAGAGAGAGAGAGAGAGAGAGAGGGGTGGGGGAGAGAGAGAGAGAGGAAGGGGGAAGGAGGGAGAGGGAGAGAGAAAGAGAGGGAGCGAGGGAGAGAGAGAGAGGGATGGAGAGAGAGAGAGAGAGAAATAGGGAGAGGGAGAGAGGGAGAGGGAGAGCGAGAGAGAGAGACAGAGAGAGAGTGGGAGGGGGAGAGAGAGAGAGAGAGATACTGTCCAAGAGATACTGATTGTAATTCGAAACATTGCTAATTGAAGTATGGAATCAAGAAAGAGTAATTGACACAACATAAAACAATTTCAAAATCTAATAGATTCATGCAATTTCAACCATTTATTTCCACTCTCAACTTTTAATTATTTTCAATTTAATTTAATTTTCAAAATTATAATTAAATGTCCTTTTAGAATGTTTTTTTATTAGTAAATTACCTAGCGTGTCCCTTGCTCCTTATATGTGTTGTTATTCATTTTTTTCCAATTTAATTATTAGTTATTTGAAGAAAAATAATTAAATTTAAAAATATATTTGAATAAGATGATGATTTTTAGTTAAAAATAAATAAATAAATAATACTGTGATTCTAATGGAGTAATTAAAAAAATGATAAGAATAAAAAAGATTTCATAATTTTTTTCCCAAACTTACTAGAAATTTCTCAAAAAAATATAGTTCAATGTGATAGATAAAAACTTAGTTCTTCTTAATATTATTCCATTTATTCTTAATCTTAACCCATTTTAAAAAGGTTGAGATTATTGAAATTTTAAAAAATGAGCCTAGGAGGGTTAAAAAAAACTTTATTTTAGTTGTTTACTATTTTCATTCATAACTCATTCCAAGTACCAAGTCGAATTCTAAGGAATAATATTTTTTATTTTAACGAATATTATTTTTCATTCTACTAATTTTCCTAAAATATCACTAAAAATTCTAGAATATATATATAATTATTATCGATTAGAATAATTTTACAATAATATCCTCAAACATTTGTGTCAATTTAAAAATAAGACTTTTTTTTACACTCATGGTATAAATATAAAATTTTAAAATTTTCCTATACTAAAACTAAATTCTTAAGTTTTTAGAAAAAGCTGATATAATTTTCACATCAGTCAATAGTATTCTTAATAAATTTATTTGTCAATAATATCCTTAATCCTTAATAAATTTATCGGTGTAAACTAATTCACGCCATCCAAAATATTAAACTCTCCTATATATAAGTATAACTTTCTAAATACAAATTAATGTTAACAAAAACTAATTGAACTAACGCCATCCAAAATATTCAACTCTCCCATGCCTAATTGAAACTATCTAAACACACTTAATGTTATAGAAGAATAGTTCAACTAATCCATTGAATTAGACTATAATAATATTTTGTTATACATTATTAAAACTTTTAAATTCTAGGAAATGATAAAGTGGTGAATGAGACAAATGATAATATATAATCAAAGTGTAATTAGTAAATAAATAAATAACCTCCATTGAAATACTAGTCATAGCCATGGTAAAAGTGGAAACGCCCTCCATATATTTAGATTTTTATTCTCATGTGTACTTAGTAAATAAATAAATAACCTCCCTTGAAATACTAGTCATAGCAGTGATCAAAGTGGAAACACCCTCCATATATTTAGATTTTTATACTCATTTTATTAGGTATTTTATTTTCATATTTAATTCATTAATAAGTGTCAAAATTCGCATTTAAATTTTTTTTTTAAATTTTTTATATAAATTTAATTTAATATTATTAAATATTTTATTAATTATAATTCAATTTTAATATAAATTGTTTTTAGTGTCATTTTTGAAAGTTTGTGGATTTTTTTGGTTTTTTTTTTCTCAAATCCACACTCTACGCTCTCTAGCTTTGAACTTGCGATTTCTTAGGAGAAGAGACATGTTGTTAACCATTAGGCTCACTCAAGTTGTATAATTATTATTATTATCATCCAATTTTAAGGTCATGACGAAACCAAACATTGATGTAGGAGTCCCCTTGTTTATGGAACAATGGACCCACCTCTGCTCAACAATTATGTAAACCATTAAAACCCCTAGGGTCAAACCAACCCATTTAAAAACTCCTAGGGTCAAGCCAACCCATATATAAAACAATTATTTGAACCACTGTTATAGATATGTTTTAAGCACTGATCTAACTTGAGCCAAGAGGGATCAAATTTCTTCTATGTAATTTTTCATTGTTTAAATCTTATTTTTGAATGCTATAGAGGTTACAAAAGATGTGCATTGAAACCAAAAGATGCAAAAAAACTCGCGAATGCCGATCCTGAAGTCAAAATGCAATTTCGAGATTTGAATTTCATCTAGTTGTTTCCTATCAGAATATGCAAAAAAGCTCGTTGTGAAAAAAACAGCCTCAAGTTGAAATGCAATTTAAATTTCATTATGGTTTAGATATGTCTCTCCACGTCTCTCCCAGGCCATTTCAAATTTGAATTTCTTATAGTTGTTTCTGTTAGATATGTCTCTCCACTTCTCTCCCACGCAGCTTCATGCTCTCTGTTTATATGTGTGCAGTGGGAAGAGTCTGTGATAGGTTGTGTTTGGTAGCGGCAATGAGAACACCAGTCCATTGAGGATTTCTTTTGAATAAGGATGTTCCACCGCTTGAGAGGTAACATAGAGTTCCAAGTTTTCGCCATTTCAGACAGCTGTATGGACAAAGCGTGAGCTACAATCGATGCTATTAAGGTAAGCGCAAGTTTCCTATGCTATTGTCATTTTTTACACGCTTCACTAAATTTATTTTGAAATTGAAGGATATATTTCATTGATTTTTTTGAAGTTGAAGGATACAGTTAAAGATCTAA
>JAXQQM020091174.1:155000-390293 GCA_034641835.2 Pinus albicaulis
TTCTCTAAAATCCACACTCTACACTCTCTAGCTTTGAACTTACGATTTCTTAGGAGGAGAGACATGTTGTTAACCATTAGGCTCACTCAAGTTGTATAATTATTGTTGTTATCATCCAATTCTAAGGTCATGACCAAACCAAACATTGATGTAGAAGTCCCCTTGTTTATGGAACAAGGGACCCACCTCCGCTCAACAATTATGTAAACCATTAAAACCCCTAGGGTCAAACCAACCAATTTAAAAACTCCTAGGGTCAGGCCAACCCATATATAAAACAATTATTTTAAGAATAAATATAGACATGTTTTAAGCACTGATCTAACTTGAGCCAAGAGGGATCAAATTTCTTCTATGTAATTTTTCATTGTTTAAATCTTATTTTTGAATGCTATAGATGTTATAAAATATGTGCATTGAAATGGTTTTTTTGTTATTACTATATTTTCAAGTATAAGTGAATATTAATTTACATTAAAATATTTGATTCATAATCCACATGGGCCATTTTATTTTATAAAACTTTAAAATATATTCTTTTAACATTTTTCTCATTATAGATATATATGAAGTTGTTATCACCTATTCACATATTTTTTAAATATACAAGGTTTAAAAATTGTACTCACATAATTTTTTTGTTTACTTCTAATTACTTTTCATGAAATTTTATTAGGTCATATGGACAACTAATTAAGCATGCATATCATATTTCTTTTTTCTTTTTTATTATAGCTCACATTGTTTTTATATTTAGAGAATATTGTATCCATATTTTAAGAGGTAACATGTATCAACTCCATGTTGAGCAAGGACATGCTTACACATTGCCTTCAGGCTCCCAAAAGAATGAGTCTCTCTACCCAATTATACATAAATAAAATAAATTATTCTCTCATTTAACATATTTACAACTTAACCTCTTACTTACCAAAACAATTAAATGATAAAATTATAATAACATGTCCTCAAATTTATGCATTACATATGTTTAATTAGTTTGATTTTATATATTTTTTATTAAAAAGTTAAAGTTATAATCGCTACGAATATGTTGTTAATTAAGATGTAATGTGAATAAAACAAAAAGAAATTATTAGATTCTTATTGGTTATTGTAGGTCTTCAAATTATGAAATACATATATATTAACATAGTTTATTAAATTAGATAGTTAATAATATTTAGCAAACATTGATTCATAATAAGCATCAAAACATTTAGCTTATGATGTACTTATATTATCCAAATATAATAATAATAATAAATCAATTATAACTTTATTTTATATTATTGTTATTATTATTATTATTAATTGTAAACAATTAATATATAATTTAAAAATAAAACATATCACAAGCATTTTAATCATAAAATTCAATCACAATTTGCAAAAATATTTGAATATATATATATATATATATATATATATATATAGCTTTTATACAATTGATTATACCTATTGTAAATAAATACTCAAATACCAATTTTTTTTTTTTTTGTAAGTTAGGTGGTACCTTTCTATTTTCTATTTATAAATGCAGGACAGGATCTCTGCATCATTAAACCCGCACAAGTGATCACTTTAACTATTGATAGAGCTTGGCGGTGGATCATCATAGTTATTAATTCTCGGAAGGGTGGCGTGCCGTCAACCTGCCACGGAGTGTCCTGTTCGCCAGCTGTTCACCCCGATCGGGAGACTCAAATACCAATTTTATAATTTACAAACATAACTACATTTTACAACATGAGAAATATTTACTTTATTTTATTGTAAATAGATAATCAAATACCAATTTTATAATTTACAAATATAACTATATTTTACAACATGAGAAATATTTATTTTTATAATTTACAAATATAACTACATTTTACAACATGAGAAATATTTACTTTATTTTCAAAGTATCATTAATTTTATACCAAATATATAAATATCTTTCTCATAATTTATAAATGAAGTAACGGGTGATTAAATTTTTTAATTATTCTTTATTTTAAATATTAAAATAATAAACATATAACTATAATATTTCCAAAATAATTAGTAACATTCTTCAAAATTTAAAGCATATTCAATACTAAATGATATGCTCTCTAAAATGGCAGGTTGAATATTTAATCTGACATGGTCAACGCAATCAAATGTTTTATTTAAGATATTATAATGGTTAAAAAATAAAGAAAATATCCATATTATAGAAAAAAAATAAAAAATGAAACGCAACTTGGTTGTTTTTCCAACCAGTTGGAGTGGTCCGTGGAACATTGTTTCAACTAATTGGAGTGCTCTGTTCAGCTCAGAAAAGGAAGAGCTGGTTGAAAGATGTGGCTCACGATCAGAAATATTTTTAACATAATTCAGCCATACACAAACATTCTAATTAAAATGCTCGATGTGTAACACAAAATTTATAATGAAAATGCTGCATGTCTACAAAATTGAAATATGAACGTTGGAGTGGTCAATTACTGAAACTTTACTGTTAGAAACCAAAAGATGCACAAAAACTCGCCAATGCCGATCCTAAAGTTGAAATGCAGTTTCGAAATTTGAATTTCATCTAGTTGTTTCCTATCAGAATATGCAAAAAATATGGTGGTAAAAAAACAGCCTCAAGTTGAAATGCAATTTAAATTTGATTGTGGTTTAGATATTTCTACCCACTTCTCTCCCACGCAGCTTCCTGCGCTCTCTGTTTATATGTGTGCAGTGGGGAGAGTTTGTGATGGGTTGTATTTGGTAGTGGCAACGAGAGTCCATGGTGGGTTACGTTTGGTGGACGGAACACCAGTCCATTGAGGATTTTCTTTTGAATAAGGATGTTCCACCACTTGAGAGGTAACATTGACGAAGGCCATTGATCACAAGACCATAGGCCATCCGCTGTATGGACAAAGCGTGAGCTGCAACCAATGCTATTAAGGTAAGCGAAAGTTCCCTATGCTATTGTCATTTTCTACATGCTTCACTAAATTTATTTTGAAATTGAAGGATATATTTCATTGATTTTTTTGAAGTTGAAGGATACAATTAAATTTTTCGGTGTTGAAATAGTTCTTTATACACTTCACTGATTTTTTTTTGAAATTTAGGGATATATTTCAATGATTTTTTTAAGTTGAGGGATATACTTGAAGATTTCAGGGTTGAAATATTTCTTTATAATTTTAATGGTAACGAGTTACAAGGTATTTTGAATTAAATTTATTAGGTTAATTTCATATAACAAATTTCTATTTGCTAAAGAGTTACTCAGATTTCTGTTTGCATACTCCACTTCCTAGTAAGGCGATGCTTTTGTTTACATATGATACTCAGATTTCTCTTTGCATTTCTTGGCTTCACTAGAATTTAGTTCTTACCTTTTTTTCATGCCATGGCCATCCCCATGCCGTGCCTGTCTTTTCTATTCCCAGATTTGTTAGAGTAGATTCATGATGTTCCATCTCCCTAGCATACCTATGAGGTTTTTCTTCTTTTATCAATTCACATATTTTATTTTTACGCCGATAGGCGTAACCCCCTGTAGAAAGGAGCATGTTTTGAGATTAGGCTAATTAATTTTTTCGATCTGATGGTCTAGATTGAAAGATGCCGGTATATTCTGGTCGTCGCCACTCAATCCATGGATGAAATCTACCCCACTAACTTCCTTGCATATCTAAATCACATGTTTAAACCGTACTTAAAATATTTGTATACAAATCTTAATTAAAAATTTACTGTGCCATTTATTAATTACCACCTATCAAGATTAACAACTAGAAAGACACTGAAACATTAAATCTTCTCCAAGTGTTGAAATCGCTCTGCAACGTGTCCCATGCCTTTCACACTACCCATAGTGGCAGCAAGCGATGCATGTTGAAATCGTTGTGCAACGTGTCCATGCCTTTGACACGAGCCATAGTGGCGGCAAGCGGTGCTATTCTAGAAGTGGAAGTGGAACGTTCTGCAAACGAACACGCAAGAAACTGGTGGAAGAGGCTTCATCGTCTCGGCGGCCTCCAGGTACTAAAATCTTTATGCGTTTAAACGGTCGAAGGACTTATTGGCCGGGTAACATAACCATACTACGATCTTTATGTATTAAAGAAGGATAGTTCGTGCGGTGGCTTTTCTCTACCGGGCAAGTGCCTTTCAATTTGAAAGAAATAATGTCGAAGCGTGTGCAGATCATGAGAGATGAGAACCGGAAGCGAGAAAAGTAGTAATGGAGACCAGGGATGCCCCTTTATGGCCTCTTCCAGGTACTATACCATCATTTTCCTGGGTTTTATTGTCACAGTCAAATTCATAGGGAATCAATACGAATCAATTTGGAGAGTAAACTTATTTTACCATCCAAGTGAAATAAGACGAGTGTGCAAATTATTCCAACAATTTTTATATCTTTATTTGTGTTAAAGAATTATGCTTGCAAGATTTTATATCTTAATATGTTTTAAATAAAAATGGTATATTATCAAGATTTTATCAAGAGTACTGACAGTGTTTCTAATAATGTTAGGGATTTTAACACACCCGAGGCCAGTACTGTCCGCGAGGCCGGTGACGGGGTCAATGCATTGACAGCGCGTTTGAGGTGCGGTACTATTCTACCATCTTAAGTTTTTGTATGCCGCTGAAAAAAGCAGAGGCAACGAATTATCCCTTTTCTTACTTATTTGGCTTGTTTGCAAATTTATATTCTATGAGGCTAGAGCACGAAAATTAAAAATGAATTATTTGTACTATTGTAACGTGGAAATCTATCTGTAAAAAGAGTTTCGAAAAAGATTTACCATGTAAGATTAAACATTTCATCCATTACTATCCAAGTGTACTGCAAGAAAATCTCGCAAGCTATAGTGAAAAAGAAGCGTGGAGACTCCATCGCGTAGTCAGCTCTACTATGGCCGAATTGGAAATTGATGAGCGTATAACTATATCCAACACCATAACCAAATTCGATGCTTCATGGATAAACTTTGCTTCTTATATTGTTAACGAAAATTATGCAAATTACATGAATGTTAACGAAAATTATGATCGAAATGGCTATTTAAAATTTATAAAATAAATTATCACTCATTTAGTCAAGAAAACCCAATTACAAATGAGATTAATAAACAATTTTATTATTACTGAAATAAATCATTACATGGACTTACAACCACATGCAGAAAAAATATCGACGAATAAAAGAAGGAAAGAAGTGGTTTATGCAAATAGTGTTGAATCCCTCAACGGGCACACTAATCTATTAAATTTCCAATGCCTCTTGGCGTTTAGAATTGAGTATCTCATTAACGTATTAAACCCTAATGCTCCTTTGTTTTATCTTCAACAACCCCTTTTATTCTTGTGAAAATCAGTTTTGGGATTCTGGTGTATAATCATCTTTTAAATAAATACTCAGGGTTTAATTATTGCCTCATTAAATATCTAAAGTATTTTTAAACACATCAATTATCATCCTATAAAGATTTACTTCTATATGATGAGTATTATACGTCAAATTCGATTATTATCTTGAATTCTGAGAGTTATGATGGATTTAAGTAATTTCCCCTTCAGTTATAATCTTTCTTTCACTTCGATAAATGTATTGACATTAACTTATTGTCATATAAAAGGAATTCATTCTTCATGCATAATTCTATTTCCTTTTTATCTAGCTATAGAATAGTTTATGTTCTACGTAAATATTTTGGACAATTATTCACAGCATTGGCCTTTGCACGACCTATATCACTGTTTGTCGAAACAAAATACCCATTCATTAAGTCAATATATCGTAATTTTGAGTAACATCTGTATAGTAAACAAAAAAAATTAATAAGTATTAATATGATGAGTATTATATCCTTTCGCGTCGGTAACTCAAATTGTATCTTCATTCACCAACCAACCAACACTCTCTACACAGATTTGAGATGCATTAAATTACTTATTTACATATTACATAATATGTATATATAATATGATGTTGCATAGTATATCATAACATGTGTGTATGGACATTTGGGAGGTAGGGAGTAGGATAGCCGACTAGTATTTAAGCTCTTAAATGAATGTTGTATTTTTTAAAATCCAATTTAATAGTGCATTGGAATACACTGTTAATTAATTTGAATAAGAATACAAATGTTAATAAATAATATTAGCAACATTTAGCATTAACATTTAGTATTATTTAACAAATTTTAATTTACAATATTATTTATTATTGTTATTTTAATTTATTAATATTATTATTATTTATATGGAAAAATAAATTTAAATATTATTATTTTTAACATTAAATATTAATATTAATTTTAATTTTAATACTAATATTAATTATTCATGTTAATATTGTTAATATGAATAATAATATTGATATTATTAATATTTATAAATATTAATATTAATTTTAATAACATTAAAGAATATTATTATGGTAAATAATCATGGTCACATTGTGGAAATAATAAAAATGACATTAATAACATTAACATTCTAATATACAATAAAAAAAATATTAATAATTAGTATTTAAATAATGATGATTACGATTTATACTAAACACTAAATTAATAATGAAAATAAAATTTTAATTATTATTAAAAACATTATTATTAGTAACATTAATAATAATAATAACAATATTATTAAAAACATCATTAATACAATATTCACCATGTTTATTTAAAATTAATGTTCATAATTGTATTAATAACAATAAGTTTCAAACATGATTAATGTTTATTAAAATTATTAATAACATTTAAATTATAACAATAATATTAATAACATTTTATTAATAATATTAATATGATTAATTACATTAATTGCATTAATGGTCATAATTGTATTAATAGCTATAAGTTTCAAACATGATTAAGGTTTATTAAAATTATTAATAACATTTTATTAATAATATTACCGTGATTAATTACATTAATATTATTAATATAAATCCTATTAACATTAATATTCATAAATAATATTAATATTAATATGATTAATTACATTAATATTGTTAATATAAATCCTATTAACATTAATATTGATAAATAATATTAATAATGTTTACGATGATTAATATTATGAATGATATTACTATTTGATACCAAAATTAACGCTATTAGTATAAATATTATTAACATCATTAGTGATAAATAGTATTTTTAAAATATTGATTCCTAAGATTTATTAATCTCTTTATTAATTATGTGAGTTTCTCATTCATTTGCATTTAAAATATTTATTCTTAGTCTTTACTAATTTTATTTGTTTTTTATAGGCATCCCTTGGCCTTGTTGATCTCTTATGTTCTTAATATTTTTCCCTTAGGTTCCCCAAATATTGGGGTTTAAATATTAGTCCTATAGTTTAACACTAATGCATGGTCCAATTTCACATTATGAAAAACACTAACTCAATATCAAAATCAACCATGGGAAACCATTCTTAATTAGCATTAGCTATAGTCGATCAATTCCGTTCATGATCAAATGTTACATTCTGAAAAATATTGTCTCAATATGAAAAGTACCCATGGCCAACCATGGCCATAGTTGGTCCAACGTCGGTTAATAATATTAACAATCAGTAAGGTTGATTGATCACTTGCGGTTTATAATTTGTTGGGTAATGGTTTTCCCTTGGGTTCACCAAATCCTTTGATTTAAAATATTAAACCCTTGGGTTTATTAGTTATTTTGGTTTATAATATGAATAATCAATCATTGTCATCCATGATCAAATGTCACATTCAAACAAATATTGTCTCAATATAAAAATCGCCCATGGCCAACCATGGTCATAATTGGTCCAACGTCGCATTGTGACAAAAATTGTCTCCATGTTTAAATCAATTCCCTTGGGTTCACCAATTCCTTTGGTTTATAATATTAAACCCTTGGGTTTATTCGTTCTTTTGGTTTATAATATGAATAATCGATCAATGTCATCCATGATCAAATGTCACATTCTGACAAATATTGTCTCAATATGAAAATCACCTATGGCCAACCATGGTCATAGTTGGTCCAACGTCGCATTGTGAAAACAATTGTCTCAAGGTTTAAATCAATTCCCTTGGGTTCACCAATTCCTTTGGTTTATAATATTAAACCCTTGGGTTTATTAGTTCTTTTGGTTTATAATATGAATAATCGATCAACGTCTTCCATGATCATATGTCACATTCTGACAAATATTGTCTTTAAACCCTTGGGTTTATTAGTTCGTTTGGTTTATAATATGAATAATCGATCAATTTCATCCATGATCAAATGTTGCATTGTGAGAACAATTGTCTCAATGTCTAAATAAATCCCCTTGGGTTCACCAATTCCTTTGGTTTACAATATTAAACCCTTGGGTTTATTATTTTTTTTTGTTTATAATATGAATAATCGATCAATATCATCCATGATCAAATGTCACATTGTGACAAGCATTGTCTCAATATGAAAATTGCCCATGGCCAACCATGGTCATAGTTGGTTCAACATCGCATTGTGACAACAATTGTCTCAATGTTTAAATCAATTCCCTTGGGTTCACCAATTCCTTTGGTTTATAATATTAAACCCTTGGGTTTATTAGTTATTTTGGTTTATAATATGAATAACCGATCAATACCATCCATGATAAAATGTCACATTGTGACAAGCATTGTCTCAATATGAAAATCGCCCATGGCCAACCATGGTCATAGTTGGTCCAACGTCGCATTGTGACAACAATTGTCTCAATGTTTAACTCAATTCCCTTGGGTTCATCAATTGCTTTGGTTTATAATTTGTTGGGTAATGGTTTTCCATTGGGTTCACCAATTCCTTTGGTTTATAATATTAAACCCTTGGGTTTATTAGTTCTTTTGGTTTATAATATGAATAATCGATCAACGTCATCCATGATCATGTCACATTCTGACAAATATTGTCGAAATATGAAAATCACCCATGGCCAACGATTGTCATAGTTGGTCCAACGTCCCGTTGTGACAACAATTGTCTCAATGTTTAAATCAATTCCCTTGGGTTCACCAATTCCTTTGGTTTATAATATTAAATCCTTGGGTTTATTAGGTCTTTTGGTTTATAATATGAATAATCGATCAATGTCATCCATGATCAAATGTCACATTCTGACAAATATTGTCTCAATATGAAAATCACCCATGGCCAACCATGGTCATAGTTGGTCCAACGTCGCATTGTGAAAAAAATTGTCTCCATGTTTAAATCAATTCCCTTGGGTTCACCAATTCCTTTAGTTTATAATTTGTTGGGTAATGGTTTTCCCTTGGGTTCACCAATTCTTTTGTTTTATAATATTAAACCCTTGGGTTTATTAGTTCTTTTGGTTGATAATATGAATAATCGATCAATGTCATCCACGATCAAATGTCACATTCTGACAAACATTGTCTCAATATGAATATCGCCCATGGCCAACCATGCTCATAGTTGTCTCAATGTTTAAATCAATGTCTCCATGATCAAATGTCGCATTGTGAGAACAATTGTCTCAATGTTTAAATCAATCCACTTGGGTTCACCAATTCCTTTGGTTTATAATATTAAACCCTTGGGTTTATTAGTTCTTTTGGTTTATAATATGAATAATCGATCAATGTCATCCATGATCAAATGTCACATTCTGACAAATATTTTCTCAACATGAAAATCACTCATGGCCAACCATGGCCATAGTTGGTCGAATGTGACATTGTGACAACAATTGCCTCAATGTTTAAATCAATTCCCTTGGGTTCACCAATTCCCTTGGTTTATAATATTAGACCCTTGGGTTTATTATTTCTTTTGGTTTATAATATGAATAATCGATCAATGTCGTCCATCGTCAAATTGTCTGAATATGAAATCAGCCATGGCCAACCATGGTCATACTTGGTCCGACGTCGCATTGTGACAACAATTGTCTCAATGTTTAAATTAATTCCCTTGGGTTCACCAATTCCTTTGGTTTATAATATTAAACACTTGGGTTTATTAGTTTTTTTGGTTTATAATATAAATAATCGATCAATGTCATCCATGATCAAATGTCACATTCTGACAAACATTGTCTCAATATGAAAATCACCCATGGCCAACCATGGTCATAGTTGGTCGAACGTCGCATTGTGACAACAATTGTCTGAATGTTTAAATCAATTCCCTTGGGTTCACCAATTCCTTTGGTTTATAATATTAAGCCCTTGTGTTTATTAGTTCTTTTGGTTTATAATATAAATAATCGATCAATGTCATCCATGTTTAAATCAATTCCCTTGGGTTCACAAATTCCTTTGGTTTATAATTTGTTGGGTAATGGTTTTCCATTGGGTTCACCAATTCCTTTCATTTATAATATGAATAATCGATCAACGTCATCCATGATCATATGTCACATTCTGAAAAATATTGTCGCAACATGAAAATCACCCATGGCCAACGATGGTCATAGTTGGTCCAACATCCCGTTGTGACAACAATTGTCTCAATGTTTAAATCAATTCCCTTGGGTTCACCAATTCCTTTGGTTTATAATATTAAACCCTTGGGTTTATTAGTTCTTTTGGTTTATAATATGAATAATCGAACAATGTCATCCATGATCAAACGTCACATTCTGACAAACATTGTCTCAATATGAAAATCACCCATGGCCAACCATGGTCATAGTTGGTCCAACGTTGCATTGTGACAAAAATTGTCTCCATGTTTAAATCAATTCCCTTGGGTTTACGAATTCCTTTGGTTTATAATTTTTTGGGTAATGGTTTTCCCTTGGGTTCACCAATTCTTTTGGTTTATAATATTAAACCCTTGGGTTTATTAGTTCTTTTGGTTTATAATATAAATAATCGATCAATGTCATCCACGATCAAATGTCACATTCTAACAAAAATTGTCTCAATATGAATATCACCCATGGCCAACCATGGTCATAGTTGTCTCAATGTTTAAATCAATGTCTCCATGATCAAATGTCGCATTGTGAGAACAATTGTCTCAATGTTTAAATCAATCCCCTTGGGTTTACCAATTCCTTTGGTTTATAATATTAAACCCTTGGGTTTATTAGTTCTTTTGGTTTATAATATGAATAATCGATCAATGTCATCCATGATCAAATGTCACATTCTGACAAATATTGTCTCAATATGAAAATCACTCATGGCCAACCATGGTCATAGTTGGTTGAACGTTGCATTGTGACAACAACTGTCTCAATGTTTAAATCAATTCCCTTGGGTTCACCAATTCCCTTGGTTTATAATATTAAACCCTTGGGTTTATTAGTTCTTTTGGTTTATAATATGAATAATCGATCAATGTCATCCATCGTCAAATTGTCTGAATATGAAATCACCCATGGCCAACCATGGTCATACTTGGTCCGACGTCGCATTGTGACAACAATTGTCTCAATGTTTAAATGAATTCCCTTGGGTTCGCCAATTCATTTGGTTTATAATTTTTTGGGTAATGGTTTTTCCTTGGGTTCACCAATTCCTTTGGTTTATAATATTAAACACTTGTGTTTATTAGTTTTTTGGTTTATAATATAAATAATTCATCAATGTCATCCATGATCAAATGTTACATTTTGACAAACATTGTCTCAATATGAAAATCACCCATGGCCAACCATGGTCATAGTTAGTCGAACGTCGCATTGTGACAACAATTGTCTCAATGTTTAAATCAATTCCCTTGGGTTCACCAATTTCTTTGGTTTATAATTTGTTGGGTAATGGTTTTCCCTTGGGTTCACCAATTCCTTTGGTTTATAATATTAAACCCTTGTGTTTATTATTTCTTTTGGTTTATAATATAAATAATCGATCAATGTCATCCATGTTTAAATCAATTCCCTTGGGTTCACCAATTCCTTTGGTTTATAATTTGTTGGGTAATGGTTTTCCCTTGGGTTCACCAATTCTTTTGGTTTATAATATTAAACCCTTGGGTTTATTAGTTCTTTAGGTTTATAATATGAATAATCAATCAATGTCATACACAATCAAATGTCACATTCTGACAAACATTGTCTCAATATGAATATCACCCATGGCCAACGATGGTCATAGTTGGTCGAACGTCGCATTGTGACAACAATTGTCTCAATATTTAAATCAATTCCCTTGGGTTCACCAATTCCTTTGGTTTATAATATTAAACCCTTGGGGTTATTAATTCTTTTGGTTTATAATATGAATAATCGATCAATGTCATCCATGATCAAATGTCGCATTGTGAGAACAATTGTCTCAATGTTTAAATCAATCCCCTTGGGTTCACCAATTCCTTTGGTTTATAATATTAAACCCTTAGGTTTCTTAGTTCTTTTGGTTTATAATATGAATAATCAATCAATGTCATCCATGATCAAATGTCACATTCTGACAAATATTGATTCCTTAGGTTTTTAATATTTATCCCTTGGGTCCACTAACTCCTTTGGTTTATAATATTAAACCCTTGGTTTATTAGTTCTTTTGATTTATAATGTTAATCACACATTCGGTTGTTTTTAAATATTGTTTCATATGGTTTATTACTCTCTTGAGTTTAATATTATTATTATATTAATATATATTATAAATAAATATTATAATATTATTATTAATATATATTATTAATAATATAACCAACTATGATATAATATATATTATTAATATATTATAATATATTAATATTATTATTAATATATAACCATCTATCATATTAATATATAAATAAATATTAAAATATTATATATTATTTATATTATTTTTATATCAATAAATATTATTAATATATATTATATATATTATATATTATTTATTTAGTAATACTAATAATATTATAATATTACTATTAATCATTATAAATAAATATTCAAATATTTATTAATAATAATATTTATAATATTATAATATTTATTTAGTAATATTAATAATATTATAATATTACTAATAATCATTTTAAATAAATATTCAAATATTTATTAATTATGATTATTAGTAATATTATAATATTATTAATAAATATTCAAATATTTATTAATAATGTTTATTATTAATATTATAATATTATTAATATATATTATTAATAATATTTTAATATTTATTTAGTAATATTAATAATATTATAATATTACCAATAATCATTATAAATAAATATTCAAATATTTATAATAATGATTATTAGTAATATTATAATATTATTAATATATATTATTAATAATATAACCAACTATGATATAATATATATTATTAGTTTTTTTGGTTTATTAATAATATAACCATCTATGATATTAATATATAAATAAATATTAAATTATTATATATTATTAATATTATTTTTATATTAATATATATTATATATATTTCAAGTTAATTTATAGTATGTATATAGTTAATATTTTTAATATATTAATAAATAATTTTAATATATATTATTAATACTTATTATAATATTATTAATATATATAAAATATTTTTGTGATTTTAATCACAATTAATATATTTAATATATTAATATTCTTATTAATATATAATATATATATTTCAAGTTAATATAATAAATTTATTATATATAATATTTATTTATTGATATATAAATTAATGTGATGGGTAGTGGATATAGGCCTATTGGCGTATATCAACCACATTGGTAAATGTGGTTGTAAATCTATTTTATATACGCCTATCGGCGTATATCAACCACATTAGTTTTTACTAATGTGGTTGTGCTAGTTTATTATATATCTTTTACATAAAGTATGGTCCATGTGTTCTTTTAAATTAGCTATTTTAAAAAAATAATTATATATAAAAAAGTTATAATGTATTATACGTTTTATTAGAGCAATTATGTTATGATTTTCAGTTTTATTTATATTTAAATTTTAATATCTTAAAATGGATTTTTTTTTGTTATTTTGTAATACAACACCTTTTAAAAGTGGATGGGGAAGAAAGTGACCTAGTAAGAGAGAGAAACACACACAAAGTGAGTGTGGAAGGGGACGCAAGGGGTAGAGGTAAATAGAGAGAGCAAAAGGGAGAAAGTGAAGGAGAAAGAGGTAGAAGGAGACTAGAGAAATTGAAGGAGAGAGGGGTAGGGTGCGCAAGAGAGAGATACACACACAAAGTGAGAATTAAAGGGGATACATGTGGGGAGAGATGAACAAAATGAGAGGGAAATAGAGAAAATTAAGGAGAAATAGCTAGAGGGAGAATGGAGAAATTAAAGGAGACAAAGATAGGGGTGAGAGAGGGAGGTAGGAGAGAGGAGGGAGAGAGAGAGATAAATTGAGAGAACTAGTGAGAGAGGGAGAGGGAGGGTTAGTGGCACGATAGGTGGAGATAGCGCAAGAGAAAGAGGATGTCAAGGAGGGAGGGACAAAGGGAGAGAGAGACAGAGAGAAAGAGGGAGGGAGGGTGAGAGAGAGAGGGAGTAAGAGAGAGAGGGAGGGAGGGAGGAAGGGAGAGAGAGAGAGGGAGAGAGAGATAGAGAGGAAGTAGGAGGGAGAGAGGGAAAGAGCGAGAGGGAGAGAGCGAGTGGGATAAGGAGGGAGAGAGCGAGAGGGAGAGGGAGGGAGATAGAGGGACGAAAGGGAGGAAGAGAGAGAGAGAGATAGAGGGAAGGTAGGGAGATAGCGAGAGGGAGCGGGAGAGAGAGAGAGAGAGAGAGAGATAGAGAGGGAGGGAGAGATAGAGAAAGAGAGGGAGCGGGAGGGAGATAGCGATGGAGCGGGAGGGAGAGAGAGGGAGCAGGAGGGAGAGAGAGAGAGAAAGAGGGAGAGGGGGGGGACAGATATAGGGAGAGGGAGGGAGATAGAGGGAGGGAGGAAGGGGGGTAGCGGGAGGGAGAGAGAGAGAAACAGAGGTAGTAGGAGGGATAGAGGGATGGAGCGTGAGGGAGGAAGAGAGAGAGAGAGAGGGAGAGGGAGCGAGAATGAGAGAGAGAGGGAGAAAGAGAGAGAGAGAGGGGGGGAGAGGGAGAGGGAGGGAGAGGGAGGGATAGAGACAGAGAGAGAGAGGGAGCGGGAGGGGGTCAAACGGAATGGGAGGGAGAGAGACAGAGAGAGAGAGAGAGTGGGAGGGAGAGATAAAGAGAGGGGGAGGGAGGGAGAGAAAGAAAGAGGGAGAAGAAGGGAGAGAGAGAGAGAGCGAGGGGGATACAGAGGGAGGAGGAGCAGGAGGTAGAGAGAGAGAGAGGGAGAGGAAGAGAGTGGGAGAGAGAGAGGGAGGGAGTGGGACGGAGAGAGAGATAGGGAGGGAGTGGAAGGGAGGGGGAGAGAGAGCGAGGGAGATGGAGGGAGATATATGGATGAACGGAGAGGGAGGGATATAGAGGGAGAGGGAGGGATATAGAGGGAGTGGGAGTGAGAGTGAAAGGGAGAGATAGAGGGAGAGAGGGAGAGAGGGAGATGGAGAGAGAGAGGGAGGGAGAGAGAGGGAGAGGGAGAGGGAGAGAGGGAGAGGGAGATGCACAGAGAGGGAGAGGGAGATAGAGGGAGAGGGAGAGTGAGAGAGGGAGAGTGATAGAGGGAGAGGGAGAGAGAGAGAGAGAGAGTTAGAGAATGTCAGAGAGATAGAGAGAGAGAGAGAGAGAGAGAGTTAGAGAATGTCAGAGAGAGAGAGAGAGAGATAATGTCAGAGAGAGAGAATGTCAGTGATAGAGAGACAGAGAGAAAGATAATGTCAGAGAGAGAGAGAGAGAGTGTCAGAGAGGAGAAATAAGGGGAGTGAGAGATGGAGGTAGAGGGAGGGATGGAGAGACAGAAGGAGGGAGAGGGAGGGAGAGAGAGAGAGGGAGATATGGAGGCAGATAGATGAAGGGAAGGAGAGGTAGGGTCATGTTGAATTCTTAGTTAAACTGAGAGGGGGGGGGTGAATCAGTTTAACACATACATGGGCTTTACAAAGTTTCATCAGCTTATTTACAGCTTAATTTTATAATCAACCTTAGTATATGAACAATCTTAATATGTTGCAGCAAGTATTAAATTAATTTGACATGAAACTTATTATGAAAGCAACAAACATTAAGCAGATTTGGTATATCATCTCAGAACACAGACAATACACATAGAGACAACAGATATAAGTGGAAACCCATAAAGGGAGAAAACCACATCTTATTATTGTTGTCATGCAAAGGCAATGTCCAACTCCCTCTCACCACTGTTTTTCTACAGGTACCAACCTACAGGAGGCTCCAACCTCAATTCTTCAAGCTACAACTTGCAAGGAAGCACCAACTCCCTTCAATTTTCTGCAGGCACCAACCTACAAGAGGCTCCAACCTCAGTTAGCTACTACTGATAGCTATCAAGCTTCAACTTGATAGGGAAGCTCCAACTTCTTCAATTTACCAAAAGAAATGTTTGTGGATTGACCTTAGATATCAGCTCTGTTTTGTAGCATCTCTTTCTGCTCCTCTCTTCCTAATCGTCTCTGCCTCAATTTTCCAAACTCTACATTCTCTCTTCTCGCTCTCTCTAACCTCTTGCAACTTACTTATTTTCTACAACTCTCTTCAATTCTGCTGCACACTCTCTTCTTCTCTCACTCTCTTTTTTCATTTCATCTCCCCTTGGATATTACCCTGTTTTATACAAAATAGCTTCATGGTTGTTTGTATTCTACTAGGAATTCGAAATGGATAGCCATGTCACTTTGACTTCTGCCTTCTCATTTCTTTTTCAGCTCACTCAAAAAAATGTAACTGTAGGTGTTCATTTTAATATTACAGTGGGATTTTGTTTTCTTCCAGAGACTTGCCAATGCATCACAAACAATAAAAAATAAATTACAATATTTACATTCACATATAATGAAAACTTCAGCTCACTCATTCAGCCTCTTGGTTCACTGCGCTTGTCTTTTCTGTGACTGTGTTTGGATTTTCTGTGACTGTATTTGGCTTTTATGTGACTGTTTTTGGCTTTTATATGACTGTATTTGGCTTTTCTGTGACTGTGTTTGGCCCTTTCGGCTCTGATTGATTTCCTGCTTACTGTTGCAGTGTAACTGTCGTACCTATGTAACTGCCCTTTTCATACATTACGATTTAACTTCTCGGCACGATAAGAATTGATTTTAATATATAGACTGTCATTTTATATAACATATGTAACTTCTGGCGATGTATTGCTGAGAGATTATTTTAATACATAAAATTCCCTTACGGGTCCACTCGCCGATCTTTTCGATGCGATGTATCACTCCTCGACTTCTTCCGATTGCGATTAATTGCAATCGCAATTTCCATTTGAATGTACCAATATCTCAATGCTCCGATGCTCCGATTCTGATGATTTACTGTTATGACAAAATTTCAAACATATATCAGTCATGGTTTATAAACCCATCGGGTCCAGTCTTTCATCGCAATCGCAAATCTTTGTTAACATGTTCCGCTTGTGAAATTTCTTCGATGCGATTAATCACTGTTCACCTTGAAATGCTGATGCGATTAGGCTGGAACTCAAACCTATCAAGTCATAGTTTATACGCCCATCAGGTCCAAATCTCAATCGCAATCACAATTTTTAGTTGCATGTTTCGATATACTTATATTTCGATGCTTCAATGCGATCAATCACTATTTACCGGAACTCAAATATATATAAATTGCAGTTTATATGCCCATCGGGTCCAGATCTCAATCACAATTGCAACTTTCTGCTGTTAACCTATTCCACTGCCCTTATATTCTCTAATGCGATTCATACGGGTCCCACAAGGTTAATAAAAGCTCTTCTGTCCATTCTATTTATCATAAAGTATGAGTTTTCCAATGGTTTAAAGCCAACATAGCTCGTCGGGCCCACGCAGCATTGCACCCTACCTTTATATATTACACACTGTATAAATATATATATGGTTTGGAATTTTGCATATAAGGCATGACATGAATAAGGCGTTGCATATATATAGGTGTCTGCTTCCGCTTTAATGTATCCTCCAGTTGGGGTAAGGATTCTCGGAATAAGTTTTATATATATCTTTCGGCTTGGGTTATGATTCTTAGAATAATATATAGGGGGGTCCATTCCTTGGAATATAAACTTTGAATTTGATTAAACCCGACTTCCGGCAATAATAACCTCGGCCTTTTCTGTAACGCCTCCAGTTTAGAAATTTTTTTTATTTTTTTTTTCTACTCCCCTTGTATATAAACGTTTATATCTTTCTACATAATATATATGTTCAATATGCAATTATCAACCATCTCTTATTAAGATCATTGACTCCATATTTTTATACCCATATAAATACCTATAAACATCTTTTATTAAGATATTGGCACCAAATTTATATTACACATATAATTTCCCTTATATACATCTTATAAGCTATTGGACACATAATTACATTCCATATATAATTATGTATGTACCCATCTTATAAGATCTTTGGACACATAATTAAATTCCACATATAATTGTTTATGGTATATATGTGTAATCTATATGGCGATACCTTTGAATAACCCTACCTAGATTTCCCTTTTTAACACTACGACAATTATGAATTATTGATGTCGAATTTCATGAAATCGGCCAATGTACATGGTTATATACCCTAAGGCCGTTTAAATAATAAAAGCTTGACACGCCTGTACCTATATAGCGTGGAATGGTTGTTATATGATTTTGTTAACCCTAAGTCGTACAGGAGCGCCGACCCAACCTTTCATGAATCCATATTATATATATATATATATATCAATGGCAGCTTTCACATTAAAAGGTGTTATCAGGAGTAATGATTTTTGGTTCGTTGTATGCCGGCGCTACGTTTCTTTTTCTCCTTGAATAAGACCGTCAATTTATCTATCGATCTCTGACGTTCTGCAAAAGTAGGGTTTAACTAGACTGATCAAAATATTATAATTTCGATTCATTGTACGTTTAACTTAACCAGGTGTTTTGAGCGTATTGCACAGTGTTATCAGTGCGGCTGTTCCACGCAACCAATTGGCGTGTCCCACCAATTCTCGTGGCGTTTGGAATACCCGTTCTACGCGTCGAGCTTCTGGGAGGCAGTACACCCTGCAATTACGGCTAGGGTGCTTACGAGCACTTCCCTAGTTCACGATGTATCAGTTCTTGGTGTGAAACTTGGTGTTAAATTTCCCGATATTACCCTAATCTTTGATGCATATTATCTCGGCGCCCCTTGATGTTTCACAGTACTTTCCGGGGTGTGTTACTTCTCAATCAATTATTTTGGGATTTCTTCCTCGTTATCGGGCAGAGGGTTTAGGGTTACAAAGGTACCTTAAACTGAGGGCACTCCATCTGTCGATTCAGCAGGTTTCCTCCTACTTCATGTATGCTATCCTTCTTAGTTTCATTTCTATAAGTTGCTGGTTGTTTCAAACGCAGGGATGTTTGTTTACATCTCGATGGCACTGGATAGTTCCCATTGGGTCTGCGCCAGGAGGGTAACAGATCGCCGTCTCCATCTATGAACTGGAGATCCGATGGCAAGTCTGTTCTCTTGCGCATTTTCGAAACCCTCGGGCAGTAACCATCTTGCTGCAACTCTGTAATCTCATGCGGATGTAGCCTATTCTTTGAGCTGTGCAGGTGTTAGGTTATTATGTTATCGTTTCGGTTTATTTGTTCAATGTTTCTTCAGTCTGGTATACGAGTTATATTCTCTGTGCCTACTTCCGTGAGGATCAATGGCTATGCCTTATCGGGTTCCTGTGAGGAAAATGGTACCGATTTTGCTATATCGGTGACCTACCTCCTCGAACGACATTTTTAACGTCGGTCGGCTGCGGTTGCAAGGTGCTACTCTCCATGCGAGCACGGTTCATAACCCTCCGACGGGAGAAATTTTCCACAGACCCTCATACGTTTAATTGCATAACATGCAGGTCTATTTAATTCCGCGATTGGTGGTAGAGTTCACCCTTTGCGTTGAATCAAATCCTGTCTATCTTATTCTTTTCAACTACTGCATTTACCTGTTCAGGGATATCGCGGCATAGTTAGACATGTGTTCCAGAGAATTTACGTATGGTGAACTTACTGTTTGAATGTCTATACTTGTTATGGTTCGGCAGTAGTTAACTGGAAATTTATATGGCTGGTTGGCTCATGGGTTCACCCAGCTCTCGCTCTACGAGCGATAATAGCATTTTATATATATATCCATATGATCTTCGAACTTCTCTAGGTTTCTGTTTTAAACCAAATATGAAGTCGTGAGGTGATTTATGCTACCGGCATGCAGTTCCACTCACATCATCATTAGATTCTAATTTTTTCTACTTTCGTTCACCTGTAGATCGGGTTGTATTTTTATTTCAGTTGTAGTAGCGTTTGAGAAGACTCACTACCGTCGTAGTGATGAGTTTCTATTTCGTTCTAGCTTTTTAATTGCTAAATATTAATTTTACGGGCGATGAGAAATATGATGTATAATTTTATTGCTCCGACCTTCTAAATTTGCAAATCCGTCTTCTGTCAGCAAATAGGGTTTACAGCTGTGTGATTCGCATACCTATCTTGTCGTTGGCCGCACGAAATTCGTGTAAACAGATCGGCCTTATCTTTTTAAATTATTTTGGTTGACCGATATAGTCGATACACCCGAGATGGTTGATATGATTTATATAGTTTCTGCATTTAAATATCAACAAAAAGGTCTTTCGACATTAGTATTTACGAATTTAGGGGGTCGACTTTTGGTTTATATGCACGTATCCATATTAATTTGTGTGTAATGATATATCATAGCATAGATGGAATTTATTCATGATGGTTCATTCAAGGTTCTTGTTACTCCTTTAACAAGTAATATACTTTTATTGTATAGTTTCTCTATATATATCTATACTTGCTACTATGTTAGTATAGTTGTAAATGCCATATAGGTTACAATTCGGTTACCATAATCTCCTAACATAAGTATAGGTACAAAATGTCACATGGTATTTGTATAGGAAGTGAATAATCATTAAGTGGTATAATGAACTTAGACCTTCATCTTGGACTATGATGCTCAGATCTGGGAGGGAATATGGATTTCTTTTTGTTTACCTAGTGGCTCTCTATTTGCTATCAATATTGTGTTTCTCTGTAATATAGAATTTATTTCAAAGATTGAAAAGATTAACATGTAAACTCCTACATCTTTGGTTTATTTCTAGGATGTTTATAGAACAACTAATATAGTTTACAATTTTCTATGAACATAAAATTCCACAGGTGTACAATTATATATGGTAGGAAATCTTCATTTTTCTGACATAAGTTTAAGTGTCACTTAGTTATATTTCCTTCCAGAAATTGGTATTTATACTAGATATTTCTAGTATTGATGTGATATTCTTTTAGCAGATTCATAAGTATAAAATATCACAATTGTTCCTACCCTGAACCCACCATAAATTATCATCTATAGAGTGCAAGTAACTCCAGATTTGAACCAATCCTTGGTTTAGAGATTCTGGAGTTTCTACTCTAGAGAATTTCTGGTCTACAACTAAACAGATCTGGAAGGTGAATACCTAAGGATGGGTTCTGATAAATGTAGTACCAAGCTTTTGCAATGAAATAAAATAAAAGTGTATATGTAGCCATTTCATACTGTAAAAAGACAGAGCAACAAGAATTTCAGAACATACCACACAATCTGCAAAATGACCAACCTCCCAACCTTAGAATCCTCTTTATCTCCCAGGATTCACCCCCGAGCAGAGATCACCTCCTAGCACAGATCAACCTCTGATCTGCTTAGGAGCAGCTTATTTAAGCTCATAATTCCCCCAAAGCATGTTTCTAATTCTACGTCCAGAATAGCAGGATGCTTTCTTTCCTGTTTAGCCTAGGCTTCCCATATTGGGATTCTTTAAAGCTGCTTTAAGCTTTTCCTCAGCTTTTCCAGCTTTTTTCTCACCTCTTCCCAACTACTCCTCGTCATTGGGGAAATTTAGATTCCTCCTCAAATCTAAATAATTTCTTTCAAGGATTTTTGAAAGATTTTTGGGGATTTGTTGCCTTATCCATCCTCATGGATTTGGCAAGTGATCTCAAATTCTGTTTTTGGTCAAATTGCACAATTATTTTATTTATTTCCTCAAATAAAATATGCAAATACATTCACACCATATTCATCCCTTGGGGTCCACCCCCTTAGGATTAGAGTTCAATGTCTAACTTTAAAAAAATCAACACACAAATTGGGGGTGTTACATATTCCCCCTCTGAAAATAAACACCGTCCTCGGTGTTCTTATTCAACTCCTAGAGTTTATTTAAACAAAAATGGTTATTGCTTCATCATTTCAGCTTCCCTTTCCCAGGTCGCTTCTTCAGCAGTAAAGTGCTTCCACTGCACTTTTACTCTGGCCACTGTTCTGTTTCTCAATTCAATTTCTTCCCGCTCCAATATTTGAAGCGGTTCTGGGAGAAATTCCCCTTCTGGTTCCACCTGTACAACATTCCAATCAACTATGTGAGAAGCATCATGCACATACCTTTTTAATAATGAAACATGAAATACATTATGCACTTTAACATGGGGTGGTAAGGCCAGCTTGTAAGCCACTGGTCCCACCCTTTCTAACACCTCAAAAGGCCCACAATATCTAGGAGCCAGTTTTGCACAACTTCCTGCATAAAGTGTGCTCTTTTTGGGTTTGATGCACAAATACACATGATCCCCCACTTTGAATTCGCGGTGCACCCTTTTCTTATCAGCATAGCTCTTCTGTCGGTCTTGTGCCGTCTTTATATTTCTCTGTATTTGTTTAACAATTCTTTCCATTTCTTGTAGTGCATCTGGTCCCAATACCAGTTTATCCTCTGGTTGACTCCAGCTTAAGGGAGTACGGAACTTTCTCCCATACAGTGCCTCAAATGGACTCATCTTAATAGAAGATTGGTAGCTATTATTATAAGCAAACTCAGCTAAATGCAGATACTCTTCCCACTTTGATGGTCTATCCATCACATACATTCGCAGCATATCCTCCAAGACTTGATTCGTCCTTTCTGTCTGCCCATCTGTTTGAGGGTGATAGGCAGTACTAAAGTTCAGTTTAGTGCCCATCCCTCAAAACAATCCCTTCCAAAACGCTGCTGTAAACTTAGCATCTCTATCTGAGACAATTACTTTGGGAACTCCATGAAGCCTTACTATCTCCTTCAGGAACACATTGGCTACTTGAGTTGTTCCAAAAGTAGATTTCACTGGTATGAAGTGAGCAGCTTTTGTGAGAGTGTCGACTACTACCATCACAGAATCATGTTGATATTTAGTCTTGGGTAATCCTGTGATAAAATCCATGGAAACTGTGTCCCATTTCCATTCTGCAATTGGCAGGGGATTTAGAAGCCCTGCTGGGTGTTGATGCTCAACCTTGACTAGTTGACACTCCATACATTTACTCAGATACTCTGCCACATCTCTCTTCATTCCTGGCCAGAACAGCTTCTTTTTCAAGGCTGTTAACATCTTCTGGTACCCTGGATGTCCTGCATAGGGTTGTTTGTGATATTCATCTAGTATTTCTCTTTTCAATGACTCTATATTTGGAATATACAACCTGTTTTTGTAATAGAGCAGCCCTTGTGGATTTTTAGTGTAATCTGTTTTATCCTTTTTCTGTAATTTCACCAAGAGGGCTTCATCGTTGGGATCTTGTTTTGCTTCTTCTCCCACCAATTCTTCAATCTCCATCTGGGCACTACTCCCAATGCTATTTAAATGTTGACAAGCATTTCTACTTAAGGCATCAACAACTTTATTTTCTTTTCCTTTGATATGTTTTATATCCATATCAAACTCACTTAGAAAAGACAGCCATCTGGCTTGTCTTGCATTCAGGTCAGGTTGGGAAAAGAAATATTTAAGGCTAATATGATCAATCATTAATGTGAACTTCTTCCCCAACAGATAGTGCCTCCACATTTTTAAAGCATGAATAACAGCTGCAAATTCCAAATCATATGCACTATAATTCTGTTCATGAGTTTTCAATTTCCTAGACTCATATGCAATCACTGAATTTTCTTGCAATAAGACTCCTCCTAGCCCTTCTCTGCAAGCATCTGTACATACCACAAACTCTTTATCAGGATCAGCAATTTTCAATATAGGTGCTGAAATAAGTCTTTGTTTCAACTGTTCGAAACTGTTTTGACATTTCTCAGTCCACACAAACTTAACACCCTTCCTTTGTAATGATGTTATGGGATTTGCTATAGCAGAAAATCTCTCCACAAATCTGCGATAATAGCCTGCCATTCCCATAAATGATCTTACTGCTGAGACATCAGTGGGAACTAGCCATTCTTTAATGGCTTTTATCTTTTCAGGATCAACAGCAAGCCCTTTTTCGGAAATAATATGGCCTAAATATTGAATTTTATCTTTATAAAATTCACATTTACTGAACTTGGCATATAGCTGGTTTTCTTTTAAAGTCTGCAACACTATTCTCAGATGTTCCTTGTGTTCCTCTTCATTTTTAGAATAGACTAAGATATCATCTATGAACACAAGAACAAATTTGTCCAAATACTTATTCAACACACTGTTCATCAGACACATAAAGGTGGAAGGGGCATTCGTCAAACCAAAAGGTAGGACGACAAATTCATAATGCCCATACCTGGTTCTAAATGTTGTTTTGCTGATGTCTTCTTCTTTTATTCTGAGCTGGTGATACCCAGTTCTGAGGTCTATTTTAGAGAAGACTGAAGCTCCTCTCACTTGATCAAAAAGATCATCAATTCTAGGAAGTGGATACCTATTCTTAATGGTCAATTTGTTTAATTGACGATAGTCAATACACATCCTAAAAGTTCCATCCTTCTTTTTCACGAATAAAACTGGGGCTCCCCAAGGGGACACACTTGGTCTAATATACCCTTTATCTAACAATTCTTGTAATTGCATTTTCAGTTCCATTAGTTCAGGAGGGCTCATTCGGTAAGGTGCTCGGGAAACAGGTGTTGCTCCTGGTACCAGATCGATTGAAAAATCAATCTCTCTTTTGGGGGGAAGATGAGGAATTTCCTTGGGAAAAACTTCCTTAAATTCTCTTATGACAGGTATAGCGTCCAGCAACTCCTCCTCAGTTTGCTGTTCTATTTCTTCTACATGCACTGCATAGACTTGGTATCCTTTTCTAGCTGCTCTTTTCAATTGTAAGGCTGATATTTGTCTTACTACAATGGGTTTTGGTTTCCCTTTTAGTGTAAAAGGTTTCCCTTCTTCATCCACAAAATGCAAGGTTTTATCCCAGCAGTTCATCAGAGCTTTCTTCTTTTCTAGCCAATCCATTCCTATCAGCAAATCATAGGATCCTAATGGCAATATGTTCAAGTTTACTTCGGTTGAAAAACCATTTAATTGTATTGCTGTTTTGGGCAACTTATGTGTGACTTTTCTCTTGGTTCCAGTGGCCAACTGCACCAACCATGACTGCTGAAATCTTTCAGGTTTAATCTTACATTTTTCTACAATTCCAGGACTAATGTAACTCAAAGAAGCACTTGGATCAATCAAAACAGTAACAGGTAAGTCAGAAATCTTACCCTCCATTTCCACCATGGTTGCTTGATGTTCTGCTTGCCGATTTTCCAATGCTGCACTGATAGTTGGTATGTTTCTGGCTATGTCATTGACTGTTGTTGCCTCTCGCTCTCTGCTGATCATGTGTATATTGCGATGGGGACAGTCCCTCATCATATGGGGTTCTCCACAGCCCCAACATTTCAGAGGTTCCTTCATTCTGACTGTCCCTTCCCTTCTATTGTTTCCTTCTACTGGTTTTGAAACCACTTGGGACTGTGCAGTTTGACTTTCTTTTGGTTTGCTGAAATTTTTCCTTTGATGATCTCTACCAAAATTCCTTAAATATGCTGGTTTTGGTCTCTTTCCTTTGAACTCACCCTTATTCATCCAGCTCTTCCCTTGTTCAGCTTTTCCTTTAAACTATTGATAGCATAATCTTGCTTTTCTAACAGCTTCATCCATGGTCTTTGGGTTGTCAAACTCAATTTTCTCCTTGTACACAGTAGGCAAACAATTTAAAAACCTTTGCACTTTTGCCTTTTCTTCCCTAATGTAAGGAACATACCTCAGTAGATTAGTAAACTTAGTGACAAACTCATCAATAGTGAGCCGCCCGAGCCTAAGCTCATGGAATTCTTTTGCTTTATCATCATAATAACGTTCATTCAAATAACGACTCTTGAACTTTGTTTGAAAATCTTCCCAAGTAACTGTTTTTTCATCAATAGCATGCACCATTTTTGTCTCTTCCCACCACAGTGTGGCTTTTCCTTGCAGCTGATACACAGCTAATCTAGCCTTCAGATTGCTCTCATACTCATATACTTGGAAGTACTTGATCATATTCAACAACCAAGCTTCAGCATCATCCTCCTTCTCTCCATCATAGGAGGGAGGTTTGATCTTTCTAAATTCTCCCTGCAACTCTCTTTTCTGCTTATGTTGATTTATGGCTGCATCCTCATCCTCAGATTCATCCATCTTTCTTTTTCCAGAACCTTCACCTTCCTGGCTGTTCCGGGAAGTTAGCTCTCTGATGAGCTTTTCCTGTTCCTTACTGGCTGATGACAACAGGTCATTTTGGCTTTTTAATTCAGCCAACTCTCGTTTCATCCGGTGCAACATAGCCAGTACCGGGGCATTGGGATCTGGAGTAGCAAACTCATTCCGCAGATCCACATAAATCCCTTCACCTACTTCCATTTCAACTGTATACACTTACAACACAGATTAGCAAAGTTTATAAACAGCAAAAAAAACAAAATATTTAATAAGTAGTGAGCACAAAACAACAGCCCAATTTGTTGTAACTAGTGCTCCGATACCATTTGTAACGCCTCCAGTTTAGAATTTTTTTTTTTTTTTTTTTTTCTACTCCCCTTGTAAATAAACGTTTATATCTTTCTACATAATATATATGTTCAATATGCAATTATCAACCATCTCTTATTAAGATCATTGACTCCATATTTTTATACCCATATAAATGCCTATAAACATCTTTTATTAAGATACTGGCACCAAATTTATATTACACATATAATTTCCCTTATATACATCTTATAAGCTATTGGACACATAATTACATTCCATATATAATTATGTATGTACCCATCTTATAAGATCTTTGGACACATAATTAAATTCCACATATAATTGTTTATGGTATATATGTGTAATCTATATGGCGATACCTTTGAATAACCCTACCTAGATTTCCCTTTTTAACACTACGACAATTATGAATTATTGATGCCGAATTTCATGAAATCGGCCAATGTACATGGTTATATACCCTAAGGCCGTTTAAATAATAAAAGCTTGACACGCCTGTACCTATATAGCGTGGAATGGTTGTTATATGATTTTGTTAACCCTACGTCGTATAGGAGCGCCGACCCAACCTTTCATGAATCCATATTATATATATATATATATATCAATGGCAGATTTCACATTAAAAGGTGTTATCAAGAGTAATTATTTTTGGTTCGTTGTATGTCGGCGCTACGTTTCTTTTTCTCCTTGAATAAGACCGTCAATTTATCTATCGATCTCTGACGTTCTGCAAAAGTAGGGTTTAACTAGACTGATCACAATATTATAATTTCGATTGCATTGTATGTTTAACTTAACCAGGTGTTTTGAGCGTATTTCACAGTGTTATCAGTGCGGCTGTTCCACGCAACCAATTGGCGCGTCCCACCAATTCTCGTGGCGTTTGGAATACCCGTTCTACGCGTCGAGCTTCTGGGAGGCAGTACACCCTGCAATTACGGCTAGGGTGCTTACGAGCCGCCTAGTTCACAGTGAAATCGGCGGTTGCTGGTGTGAAACCCCGGGTGTTAAATTTCCTAATATTACCCTAATGCTGAGTGCATACGGCACCCAACTCTTTCCGGCGCCTCTTGATGTTCACGGTACTTTTTGGCTATGTGTTGCCTATAATCAATTTATTTTGGGATTTCTTCCGCGTTATCGGGCAGAGGGTTTAGGGTTACAAAGGTACCTTAAACTGAGGGCACTCCATCTGTCGATTCAGCAGGTTTCCTCCTACTTCAGGTATGCTATCCTTCTTAGTTTCATTTCTATAAGTTGCTGGTTGTTTCAAACGCAGGGATGTTTGTTTACATCTCGATGGCACTGGATAGTTCCCATTGGGTCTGCGCCAGGAGGGTAACAGATCGCCGTCTCCATCTATGAACTGGAGATCCGAGGGCGAGTATGTTCTCTTGCGCATTTTCAAAACCCTCGGGCAGTAACCATCTTGCTGCAACTCTGTAATCTCATGCGGATGTAACCTATTCTTTGAGCTGTGCAGGTGTTAGGTTATTATGTTATCGTTCCGGTGTATTTGTTCAATGTTTCTTCAGTCTGGTATACGAGTTATATTCTCTGTGCCTACTTCCGTGAGGATCAATGGCTATGCCTTATCGGGTTCCTGTGAGGCAAATGGTACCGATTTTGCTATATCGGTGACCTACCTCCTCGAACGACATTTTTAACGTCGGTCAGCTGCGGTTGCAAGGTGTTACTCTCCATGCAAGCACGGTTCATAACCCTCCGACGGGAGAAATTTTCCACAGACCCTCATACGTTTAATTGCATAACATGCACGTCTATTTAATTCCGCGATTGGTGGTAGAGTTCACACTTTGCGTTGAATCAAATCTTGTCTATCTTATTCTTTTCAACTACTGCATTTACCTGTTCAGGGATATCGCGGCATAGTTAGACATGTGTTCCAGAGAATTTACATATGGTGAACTTACTGTTTGAATGTCTATACTTGTTATGGTTCGGCAGTAGTTAACTGAAAATTTATATGGCTGGTTGGCTCATGGGTTCGCCCAGCTCTCGCTCTACGAGCGATAATAGCATTTTATATATATATCCATATGATCTTCGAACTTCTCTAGGTTTCTGTTTTAAACCAAATATGAAGTCGTGAGGTGATTTATGCTACCGGCATGCAGTTCCACTCACGTCGTCATTAGATTCTAATTTTTTCTACTTTCGTTCACCTGTAGATCGGGTTGTATTTTTATTTCAGTTGTAGTAGCGTTTGAGAAGACTCACTACCGTCGTAGTGATGAGTTTCTATTTCGTTCCAGCTTTTTAATTGCTAAATATTAATTTTACGGGCGATGAGAAATCTGATGTATAATTTTATTGCTCCGACCTTCTAAATTTGCAGATCCGTCTTCTGTCAGCAAATAGGGTTTACAGCTGTGTGATTCGCATACCTATCTTGTCGTTGGCCGCACGTAATTCGTGTAAACAGATCGGCCTTATCTTTTTAAATTATTTTGGTTGACCGATATAGTCGATACACCCGAGATGGTTGATATGATTTATATAGTTTCTGCATTTAAATATCAACAAAAAGGTCTTTCGACATTAGTATTTACGAATTTAGGGGGGTCGACTTTTGGTTTATATGCACGTATCCATATTAATTTGTGGCTGTAATGATATATCATAGCATAGATGGAATTTATGTTCATAGTGGTTCATTCAAGGTTCTTGTTACTCCTTTAACAAGTAATATACTTTTATCGTATAGTTTCTCTATATATATATATACTTACTACTATGTTAGTATAATTGTGAATACCATATGAGTTACAATTTGGTTACCATAATCTCCTAACATAGGTATAGGTACATAATGTCACATGGTATTTGTATATGAAGTGAATAATCATTAAGTTGTATAAATGAACTTATACCTTCATCTTGGACTATGATGCTCAGATCAGGGAGGGAAGATGGATTTCTTTTTGTTTACCTAGTGGCTCTCTATTTGCTATCAATATTGTGTTTCTTCTGTAGTATAGAATTTCTTTCAAAGATTGAAAAGATTAACATGTAAACTCCTACATCTTTGGTTTATTTCTAGGATGTTTATAGAACAACTAATATAGTTTCCAATTTCCTATGAACATAAAGTTTCACAGTTGTACAATTATATATGGTAGGAAATCTTCATTTTTCTGACATAAGTTTAAGTGTCAAACTTAGTTATATTTACTTCCAGAAATTGGTATTTATACCAGATATTTCTAGTATTGATGTGATATTCTTTTAGCAGATTCATAAGTATAAAATATCACAATTGTTCCTACCCTGAACCCACCATAATTTATCATCTATAGAGTGCAAGTAACTCCAGATTTGAACCAATCCTTGGTTTAGAGATTCTGGAGTTTCTACTCTAGAGAATTTCTGGTCTACAACTAAACAGATCTGGAAGGTGAATACCTAAGGATGGGTTCTGGTAAATGCAGTACCAAGCTTTTGCAATGAAATAAAATAAAAGTGTATATGTAGCCAATTAATACTGTAAAAAGACAGAGCAACAAGAATTTCAGAACATACCACACAATCTGCAAAATGACCAACCTCCCAACCTTAGAATCCTCTTTATCTCCCAGGATTCACCCCCGAGCAGAGATCACCTCCTAGCACAGATCAACCTCTAATCTGTCTAGGAGCAGCTTATTTAAGCTCAAAATTCCCCAAAGCATGTTTCTAATTCTGCGTCCAGAATAGCAGGATGCTTTCTTTCCTGTTTAGCCTAGGCTTCCCATCTTGGGATCCTTTAAAGCTGCTTTAAGCTTTTCCTCAGCTTTTCCAGCTTTTTCTCACCTCTTCCCAACTACTCCTCTTCATTGGGGAAAATTTAGATTCCTCCTCAAATCTAAATAAATTTCTTTCAAGGATTTTTGAAAGATTCTTGGTGATTTGTTGCCTTATCCATCCTCATGGATTTGGCAAGTGATCTCAAATTCTCTTTTTGGTCAAATTGCACAATTATTTTATTTATTTCCTCAAATAAAATATGCAAATACATTCACACCATATTCATCCCTTGGGGTCCACCCCCTTAGGATTAGAGTTCAAATGTCTAACTTTAAAAAAATCAACACACAAATTGGGGGGTGTTACATCTTAATATTATTGGAATGGTCAAATTTTAAAATTGAAAAAATTAAAATTAAAAATTTATAATAAACTCCAAACAAAATGCCTTGTTATCAGTATGTTGTCGTTAAATATGAGAGTAACTGGAAAGTTATCCACATCATGCTTAAATGGTAAATAGAAGCAAATAATCATACATCGACTTTTGAAGGGAGAGCATGAACAACTTCTAACGGCTCATTTGATTGATAATTACATCCCAAGCCCCTGCAATCCGCAGTTAAGTTAGGGTTAGTATTGCCGTTAAATTATCCTTCACTCCATTAGTGATTAGAGCCGTCGCGCAGGAAGCGGTTCGAATCGCCCAATTCAAAATCCAACGAATCAACAATTTTATTATCAATATTTTATATCCCGTCAAATAATAATAATAATGTTCGATATTTTTTAAGTAAAAATATGGATTTATATCAAATATTTTATTGATAATTACATGCGTAAGCGCTCGGTACGGAACCGGAGGTAAATTTTTGGAAAGAACTACTATAAAACTAGTATGCTCGTTAAATTATCCTTTCTCACTCCGTTAGTGATTAGAGCCGTCGCACAGAAGCGTTCGACCGCCCAATTCAAAATCCAACGAATCAACATTTTTATTATCACTTTGTATGTGGTCAAATAATAACAAAATTTGTGTTTTTTCTAAAATAAAATATGGGTTTATATGGATTATTTTTGTTCAAAATTAAGGCGATATCTCTCGTTTCAGTTCTAATTAATCTTATTAAATATATTTAGAGATTTGAATTAATTAATAACAATAATCTTGATAAATTGCTTAATTTCATTTTTTAATTATCCATTTTCTTTAAAACAATAATATATCCAATAATAAATATTTAAAAAAATTTAATGAATAATAGATTTAAATTAATTTAATTAATTTATAAATATAATATATTTAAATTAATTTAATTAATTTATAAAAAATCTAAATTTGAATAATTATTAATTTAAAACAATTTTCCAATAAAATTTGAATAAACTATTTAATAAAATTAAACCCCCACACACTAAGTAATTTACTTGTTATAAATTGTATGGCACAAACTTATAATTAATCTTTATCCAACAACATATACTTGTCATAAATTGCATGGCACAAACTTATAATTAATTTTTTTTATTATCCAACAACTTGCAATTTATAATATGACAAAATTATAATTAGCTTTTTATTCGTCTTATTAATTTAATGACAAATAATAGAATTTGTTCTAGTAATTTTAATATTAATCTCCTACAAATTGTACAAATTGATCTTTAGTTTAATATAATTGCAAAATGGTGGTCAGTCTAAGGAAACTAGTTGTCAAAGTTGCTTGACAATCAATCACAAACTATGAAACTATATTAGCAATATTTTGAAGTCAATATGGCCGTATTGTCTCATAATATAATTTCCATTGATGGGAAAGTCAGAATGGGAGAGTGGTGGCTGACGCTCATGAGCGAAGTTCCAATTGAAGTTAGTTATCCAAGTCAAATTCAAAAAATTTTTAATTTGTAGAATGCTAGAAACATATTAGTTTAATGCCCTCCAACTTGAAGAGTGTTTGCTAACTTGTATAGGCTAAAGGTTGATGATTATGTACAACAGCCAATTCCTCCTTCAAGCTTGTGAGGAGTAGGAGATTTATGGTTCAAAATCAATTTATTGATCTCTTTATGCATAATTTATAATGTCCTTCTCACAACTTTTTTGGTTGAGGATCTATTATAATAGTCATTATAGACTATGAGGAGGAGGAGATATAAGGTTGAAAACCATGCTTTAATTTGGCTTTAATATCTTCATACATTGTCTCTCCGGAGGAGATATAAAGTTGAAAACCATGCTTTAATCTCGCTTTGATATCTTCATACAATGTCTTCAACTTCACACTTTTAACTAATTGGAAATGAAAATTAGGAGAAATCAATTCTTTTTTGAGAATATGTTAAAAGTATTTAAATAGTGATCAACCGCCCGCAGCACACCATCAACAACTTCAAAACCCTCCATGTTTTAAGGATTTGAAATTACATTTCTTTACATGTTATACCTTGAGAAGTAAATATCAAAAAATCTAACCAAACCATCTTAAACATAAATGCTAGAAAAAACATAATAAGTAGATAAAATTTTATTTAAATTTTAAGACAAGTATATAAAACTAATAAAACATACAAAATCTTTAAATTGAATTCAATAAATTTGTATACATCAACTAAGAGAATGGAGAAAAAAACATCGTTTATGATAGGGAGGGGGTGAGGTTCCGATAGGAGGGGTCATTGTCACATCCACAATAGCAGGCAGGACATGCATCCATGTGAGAATCCATTCCCAAATGTGGCATGAGCCTATATTTATTACTATAGAGACATATGAGTTATTGTATTGTCATGGCTCATATACGAATGAACCTCACACACATGGAAGGGGAGGGGTTAGTGTGACCATTATTCCTCCATCATTCTTGAATTTGGTTCCATCTCTCACATTCATTCCTCATATCCAAAGCTATTTTATGGCTCCTTAATGATATTTGGTGATTCAATCTATGTAGTTTTCTCTAGCATTGGGGTCATTTTCTACCCATTCTCCCTCTAGTCTCATTACATGATTTCGAGTGGTGACTACCCTTATGTGCCTTTATTATAGTCTCGCACTCCATTTTGACACCACTTTGTTTTTTACATTTTTCATATCCTTGTCGTTCCGCCCACCTCAAATATTTTGTTGTCTCTAGGAGTTGGAACATGATTTATTTTCCTTGGATACTCCACCAATCTTGATCCTGTAATTGGGATTTATGGTGATAATATTCCTTAAAAGGTTAGAAAAATTTCCTTATTATATATGGAAATTATTTTCATTTGAATCTAGCTACTTTTATTCAATATAATTTCTGGACTATCATATATAATCAAGAAATATGTTTATTCTTGAAAAAATTATACAACATTGTAAATATTAATGGCAGTCATCATATATTCTAATTCTTAATTTTTTAAAAAATAATATAACAAGAAAAATGATAACAAAATTCAATTTAATTATTTAGAAAAATAACAATATCTTGTTGGTTTTGTTTTGGATAAGAAAATTTTGCAACAAAGAAAAAATTTATCCATTGGCCCCTTCCTAAAAACAAGCTCTTCGACTCCTCGGAAGCTACCTCAAGCCCATCATCACTCCCACAGTTCTCCCTTGTCTCCTAAGAAGCATTTGAGATTGTCTTTGGTTGTCGAATGAATACCTACTCACAACATACCCGAAGCCACCTTCCTCATCTCTTGATGCTTTACACATGAGCCCCAAATTTAATAGTGAACCCGATCTCTTCTCACTCTTTGTGAAATATTTGGGTGGGTCCCGCTTTTTTCTCTCGCTGAACGTAGCTCCAAAATTAAAATATTTAGTTTCAAATTTCAAGTCAATGGGTATTATTTTTTTCGATTTCATTTTCTACAACCAACTCACAAATAGAAAAAAATATACATCAACAAATTAAAAATTATCCACTTCGTGGGGGGACCCCCTCACATTACATAGATGAAAAAATTATTTGATAGATACAAATGATAAGACCTACTTTCTATATATAGGAGTCTATTAGGTTTAATATAAATAGAGTCTACATAACAATAATAATTTAAGGGGTGCCCAATAATAGTGGGCTTCTATGGGCACTAATAAATTAAATTGAGCCTTTGTAGAATGTGAAACATGATTTCAAACATGGAGAGGGGGTCCACTGTAGGGGACCCAAGTGCACTCGGGATGCACCATGTTAGCCTTTGTTGTGTCAGTTTTCCAAATAAAAAAAATTTAACTTCAACTTGAGAGCCAAATCCATAACACAATTTTCGACTCTCAAACACTGATGAATCTTGCTGGGGACAATTTGTCACATTGTCATTGGCTCGAGGGACTTTCATCATGGTTGAACCTGCCTTGACTCCTTTGACATTTTTTTCTTTTTTGAAAATTTTCCTATTCCGAACGATGGTCATCGAGCTCTAACTTTCATACGGACTCCGTTTCTTGAGTGAAACGAATTGCACCAAATTCTTGGCAATGGGTCGTATCGAGTCGTTCTAGTTTGGCGAAATTCTTAGAAATTTTTTCTTTGGCAAATTTTTACCCCTAATCCATATTCCGATCTATCCTTCCCACCGACATGCTTTTGGACCCACAAAATTTGGTTATCTCATGAGAGCTACTCTTCTATTTCCCAAGTTCTATCATCTTGATTCTACTTGGAAAAATTCAGCTATATGAAAACCATTTGGGTTCACCTAAATGCATTTCTTCCAAATGGCTTAGTGCTTCAAAACAATGTCCTCCTTTGCTACCGACCCAATCCTACATGTGTTGGTTGCTTATTGACTTATATAACACTTTTATGTACCAAATCAATCCCTTGTTTCTTGGAAAACTAACTCATTTGCTTCCATTTGAGAATCATGTTCACTGCTTGTAACATACATGCATTTGGTGCAAGCTCTGAAAACCACTTTCCCAAGTTAAAAACATTTGAGCTAATGAAACAATGAGTTACAAAATATGTAGTAATAAGAAAATAAGGGCCATTATTTTTCTCTACATGGTTCCAAATTCCACATTTGGAAGAATTCGTTCGCCACCTCTTTTCGCTTCTTTGCTGCCAACACATAAAATGTTCTACAATGGCTGCAAACATTTTGGTTGCAAATTTGTTGACATATTTTCCCTCTTTCCCTCATCCTCCAATTTGACATGCTACTCATGCCATGGATTTGACAATGAAGGCTAAAGATGAACCTCTTTCAAAATAGTCGACCTTTAAAAAATCCCGCGACATATTTTCGCAAGCACAACTATCAATCCGAAAACACATCACAAGAAACATAACTTGACACATCCTTGTAATCCTTGAAAGAAAAAATTTCACATCATTTGGAACATTCCCATTTACTCTTTCATCTTGGTGTCAAAAACTCATCGAGCAAACACAAATAAAAAACAAAGCCTCTTCGATCAATTGACCAACACAATTCAACACCCATGCATGATCAAATGATCAACACTTCAAGTTCACATACATACCATCCTTAGCTGCACAACTATCGTTTTAGATTCGTCTACTACTTTAAAATGGGAAAACTTGGAAGATATGTCCAGCACTAAGGAGAATGACGACATTTGAAAGGGACGTGTTCGAATCCAAGAGTTCGGTCCATGTAGAGTAGTGTGGTATATTAGATCGATGGATTCCGTAGCGGTTGAGTGGCTCATATGGACACAAACATCGGGGCATAGGTCACATGTCATTATGTTTGGTGATCAGTCACGGAAGTTTTTTACAAATGTTCTATTGAGTTCCCGATTCTCTTCCAGATGTGAGGTTCAAAAAATCATTTAGGAAGGAATAGATCCGAACGTAGAAAAGAGCCGCGTGATTCTTCTTTGTCTAGGTTGTAACATTCCTCCCAATAGATGAAGAGGTTTGCACTTCCCATAAAATATGGTATGTTTTTGAAGATCCTCTTGCAATCCTCTAGATATTCAAAGATCGTAGTGAAGAAGCCTTTTTCACGTGATTCGAAGCTCAAAATTTCCCGCTGTGGACCACTTGTTCCCAATCGAGGCCGTAATATCTTATCTTCGAGGGCCCAATCCCCGATAATTTGTAGATCAATGCATGATCTTTCATCTACCGTCGAGCATTTTCCAAGCAATTGTTTGGGATGAAAAAATTTTTGATCGACGACTCCATCATTTATGGCACTAAACCCCCATAACCGGGGTTTCTACCAAGGAGGAGCCGTTCAATCCATCGATACGATGACTCGGCATAAAGGGTGTCTAGTTTTTTGTGTTGCGGTAGGAATCTGACCCCTCTCGCCATGGCGGGTGTCCTACGATTACGCTTCCACTCAAATGCTTGGAGAGGTTCAACCCCTATAGAAGTAGTGCACGACGTGTTTAGGGAAGAGCAAAGTAATGCCACAAAAGTTACAACCGTGCTAATAAAGCCTTAGCAGAGCACTTTTTCCATAATATCATGTACTTGGCCTCTTACTAATTTAACATTTGAAAATAAAATATAATAAATAACAGTTTCTAAAATTACATATCTTATCTCCGGATGCGTATGATGCAGGAAGGGGAGTGATGGGACTTTAGTCCCTTAGTGATCTCGAGGATGCTCGCATGCCCCGACCATATGGCCCCCTTACGGCGTGCTGACACTCACACATTAACTTTGCCAACCTACTCGCATTCATACCGTTCTTCGTGCCTATCATCTACCTCGCCTCGCTGTTCATTTGGCTATGGATTTCATTATGGAGAATTCATCATCTCATTGTGTTTTTTGTAGGCGTCCTTCTCCCGTCTATGGAACTTTCCCACCGCTTGTGTCGTTCCAAGTGAACGCATCCAAACAAAAATGACGTTCCTCCATTTATGGTGATAATATTCTTTAAAGGTTAGAAAATTTTTATTATATATGGAAATTATTTTCATTTGAATCTAGCTATTTTTATTCAATATAATTTCGATTATCATATATAATCAAGAAATATGTTTATTCTTGAAAAAATTATACAACATTGTAAATATTAATGGCAAATATCATATATTCAATTTTTAATAAAATATAATATAACAAGAAAGATAACAAAATTCAATTTAATTATTTAGAAAAATAACATTATATCTCATTGGTTTTGTTTTGGATAAGAAAATTTTTGCAAAATGTGAAAAAAATATCCATTTATCCTTCCCTAAAACAAGCTTTCGACTCCTCTAAGCTACCTCAAGCTCATCATCGTTCCCATGCCTCCCTTTGCCCCGGAAGAAGCATTTGAGATTGTCTTTGGTTGTCGAATGAGTGCATTTACCTACTCACAACATACCCGAAGCCACCTTCCTCATCTCTTGATGCTTTACACATGAGCCCCAAATAATAATGAACCCGATCTCTTTCCACTTTTGTTGTGTTATTTGGGTGGGTCCCGCTTTTTTCTTCGAACAAATAGGCTCCAAAATTGAAAATATTTAGTTTCAAATTTCAAGTCAATGGGTATTATTTTTCTGATTTCATTTTCAATCAACTCACAAACAACGTAACAAAAATATAGATCAACAAATTAAAAATTATCCACTTCATGGGGGGGACCCCCTTACATTACATAGATGAAAAATTATTTAATGATACAAATGATAAGACCTACTTTCTATATATAAGAGTCTATTGGGTCACAATTTAAATAGAGTCTACATAAACATAATAATTTAAGGGGTGCCCCAATAACAATAGTGGGTTTCTATGGGGCACCAACAAATTAAAATTGAGCCTTGTAGAATGTGAAACGTGATTTCAAACATGGAGAGAGGGGTCCAATAGAGGGGGAATGTGGCAGACCCTGGATGCACCACATGTTAGCCTTTTGTTGTGCTATCTTTCCAAATATAAACTTCAACCTTAGGAGCCAAATCCATAAACAATTTCACCTCTAAACAAATTCGATGAATCTTGTTGTGACACTCACACATTGTCATTGGCTCGTAGGACTTTCAATGTGTAGTTGAACCTGCCTTGACTCCTTTGACATTTTTTCTTTTTTTGAAAATTTGCCTATTCTGAACGATGGTCATTGAGCTCTAACTTCCTCATACGGACTCCGTTTTGAGTGAAACGAATTGCACCAAATTCTTGGCAATGGGTCAGATCTAGTAGTTCTAGTTTGGTGAAATTCTTAGAAATTTGTTCTTTGGCAAATTTTTACCCCTAATCCATATTCTAATCTATCCTTCCCACTGACATGCTTTTGGACCCACAAAATTTGGTTATCTCATGAGAGCTAAATACTCTTCTATTTCCCAAGTTATATCATCTTGATTCTACTTGGAAAAATCGCCATGAAAACCATTTGGCTCACCGAAATGCATTTCCTTCCAAATGGCTTAGTGCTTCAAACAATGTCCTCCTTGCTACTCAACTATCCTACATGTGTTGGTTGCTTATTGACTTATATAACACTTCTATGTACCAAATCAATCCCTTGTTTCTTGGAAAACTAACTCATTTGCTTCCATTTGAGAATCATGTTCGTCGTTTGCACATGCCACATGCATTTGGTGGCAGCCCTTGAAAACCACTTTCCCAAGTTAAAAACATTTGAGTGAAATGAAACAATGAGTTACAAAATATGCAGTAATAAGAAAATAATGGCCATTATTTTACCTACATGGTTCCAAATGCCACATTTGGAAGAATTCGTTCGCCACCTCTTTCGCTTCTTAGCGTCAACACATAAAATGTTCTACAATGACCGGCAATATTTTGGTTGCAAATTCATTGACATATTTTCCCTCTTTCCTCATCCTCCAATTTGACATGCTACTCATGCCATGGATTTGACAATGAAGGCTAAACATGAACCTCTTTCAAAATAGTCGACCTTTAAAAATCCCGCGACATCTTTTCGCAAGCACAACTATCAATCTGAAAAACACATCATGCAAGAAACATAACTTGATGACATATCCTTGTAATCCTTGAAAGAAAAAAATTTCACATCATTTTAACATCTCCATTTACTCTTTCATCTTGGTTTCAAAACTCATCGAGCAAACACAAATAAAAAAACAAGCCTCTTCGATCAATTGACCAACACAATTTAACACCCATGCATGATCAAATGATCAACACTCTCAAGTTGACATACATACTATCCTTAGTCGGCACAACTGCTCGAGATTCATCTGCTACTTTAAATGGGAAATCTTGGAAGATATGTCCATACTCATGAGAATGACGACATTTGAAAGGGACGTGCTCAGAATCCAAGAGTTCGGTCCATGTAGAGTAGTGGTATATTAGATCGATGGATTCTGGTAGCGGTTGCTGAGATATGTTCATATGGACACAGACGGTAAGTACAGGTCACATGTCATCGGGTGTTTGGTGATCTACGATTTTTTTACAAATGCTCCTATTGAGTTCCCGATTCCTTCTAGGATGTGAGGTTCAAAAAAATCATTTAGGAAGGAATAGATCCGAACGTAGAAAAGAGCCACGGTGACTTCTTCTTTGTCTAGGTTGTAACATTCCTCCCAATAGAGGATGAAGAGGCTTGCACTTCCCATAAAATATGGTCTGTTTTTGAAGATCCTCTTGCACCCTAGATATTCAAAGATCGTAGTGAAGAAGCCTTTTCACGTGATCACCTCTCGTTGTGGACCACTTGTTCCCAATCGAGGCCGTAATATCTTATTCTAGGCCCAATCCCGATAATTTGTAGATCAATGCATGATCTTTCATCTACCGAAGCCGAGCATTTTCCAAGCAATTGTTTGGGATGAAAAATTTTTTGACCGACGAATTCCGACCTTCATTTGCTTGGCACTAAACCCCCATAACCAGGGTTTCTGCAGCTAAGGAGGAGCCGTTCAATCCATTGACATGATGACCTTGCACAAAGGGTGTCTAGTTTTTTGTGTCGCGGTAGGAATCTAACCCCTCTCGCCATGGCGGCATTTGACGCTTCCACTCAGGCCTGGAGAGGTTTAGAACCCTACAGAAGTAGTGCACGACGTGTTTAGGGAAGAGTAGTAATGCCACAAAAATTTACAACTGTGCTAACAAAGCCTTAGCGTAGCACTTTTTTCCATATCATGTACTTTTGCCTCTTATTAATTTAACATTTGAAAATAAAATATAATAAATAACAGCTTTAAAATTACATTTTATCTCCGGATGCATGATGGCAAGGAGATGGGACTCTTAGTCCCCAAGGATCTCAAGGGCGTCGCATGCCCCCGCCATATGGCCCCTTACGACGTCATTACTCACACATTAACTTTTCCAACCTCGCTTTCCTCGCATTCATACCGTTCGTCGTGCCTATCATCTACCTCGCCTCGCTTGTTCATTTGGCTATGGATTTATTGTGGGGAATTCATCTCGCTTCATTGTGTTTTTTATGGCCTCCTTCTCCCGCTTCCATGGAACTTTTCCCACCGTTTGTGTCGTTTCCAAGTGAACGCATCCAAACAGGTCGACGTTGCTCCATCCTTGGATGCCCGAAAACTCTTCCAGGTTTCCACTCTCACCCGACTAGCCCGTCATCTCACTCCAGGTTTTCCTTCTCACGCGGCCGATTTTCGGAGATCTCCGCTTGAATTCCAACTCGCCTCCTTCTGCCCCAATCACTTCATTGCTCGTATTTGATGCCTCATCTCAGAAGAGAATGCGCCGTAGGCGCCAGTAACGAGCAGAGGGCGCTCTCGCCCACCCTCACCCTTCCACGCCCTCGCCCTCCGACTCTTCTCGAGGAGGACATTGATAGGAGTTTGCATTTGGATTCTAGGCATCGGAGAGGCCGCCTCCTTCCTCCCCGGAAGCACTCACTTTTGTTCTACCTTCTCGCGTCTCTCCTCTCTACCTATCTCTCGCCTCCGTCTCCCTACTTCTAATTTTCCCCACCAACCCCAGCCTCCGCCGCTCTCTTTCTCAAAGGGCGGAATTCCGCTTCAATTGCTCCTTGAACAAGCTTGCTCACCGCTTTTCATTAGTGTTCCCATTTGCGAAGAATCCCCATCCTAGCTCCAGACGGGCTCCCCACGTCCCTATTCCGCCCCGACCTCGCCCCCCTCTCCCCGCAAATATTGACGTTCCGGCCCCCGTTGAGACAATGGGCATTGGACATTCCACTCTTGGAATCGAAACTTGCAGGTGGACTTCTTCAACAAGAGCGACACGCTGCAGAGAAGGACAATGATGATGAAGAAGCCGATTTTGGTTGCATGATCGTGGAAGAACCGTAATCCCCTACTCCTAAACAAGACTTCGATCTCCCTCACTTGCTTTGTACGTACTTTCGACTATGGAAGAATTTTTTGGTTTTTTGAGTTTATATTCAGCAAGAAAAGCCGTAGACTATTCCACTTACTATCTCTTGTTAAATCACAAGCAGAAAGCTTTACTATTTTACCGTTTTCCTTCTAAGGGCGGTGGACTCTATTTTAAAAGAACTAGTTTCCCACTGCGCTTAGTTGCTATGGTTAAGCTTGGACATCAAGCCTAGTTCTTAGGCTCACATAGCCGAAATCAAAAGTGCTTTTGTACTATTATGTTTTATAATTAGATTTAGTTTTACCGAGAGTTATATATCTTATTTTTTGGCTCTCAGAACAAATCTACCGTGATCTACTCTATAATATAGGACTAAAAGGTAGCAATTTGAAACATATAGATTTTTAATGTATATACATTCAAGAAGGTATAAGGATTTAAAATACATATCAATAGTTTATGTTATTTATTAAATTGCTATATATTAAAAAATAAAATATTAAAATATATAGATTTTTTTACTAATATTTTATTTATTAAAATTAACTATAATAAAAAGATGCTAGTTATATTATGTGTAATTTATTTTAATAGATTATATTTTTGTAAAAAATATATATTTATTTCTTATATATTTAGTTATCTTAAAATTTTTCAAGTTAACACAACTACCCTTTAAACATTTGTATATTTAAAAAGAAACATTTTCATATTTAACAACAATGTTATTATACTTGTAACATCAATATAAGCACATATACATGATATTAATAGCAATATCGATACATTGTATTATTTTAAAAATTCAAAAATTAGTATATAAAAGTATCAATTTCACATTGGTTTCCTACTTTCTTAAAATAAGCAATGCTTTATATATTTTCATTTATCGATATATCGTATTGTTTTAAAATTTAAAAAAAATAGTAAATAAAAGTATGAATTTCACATTGGTTTCTCCTTTGTAAAAATAAGCAATGGTTTATATATTTTAAATTTTTTTTGAGTTTTTATTATGTTTTTTTTAACTTTTATTAGTTTTATTACATATTTCTATTAATTTTTTTTAATTTCTTATTATGTGGTTTTTAAACTACTTTGGGTTTGAATATTTAAAAAATATATGTGTTTCATATATATTAATTTATAATAATTATTAAGTTAGTATTTAATTTTTATATTAATTTTGAAGAAGTAATTTTCACATATATTTGAAATAGATTGTTCATCATACAAAATTGAAAAGATATAAAAATTGTTTTTTTATGATAATAAAAAATCGTTTTTTTCAAAGAATAGACTAATACATTAAAAAAATTCCAAAATGAAGTGAGTACTTTGCAAATTATTTTTTCTGTCTATTCTATTACATATCACACGGTAAATGTGACATAAAAATTCAAAACATTTTTATATTGACATAACATTAAAAAATTACAAAAAAACTAAAACTCATTAGGATCAAAAGCAATGCAAAGGAGGGCTCATGGATGGCCCGACCCAATGCCTCTCTCGTAAAATTAGGTAGCTTGCAAGTTTAAAAATCCCCATTAGGATAAACCGGAGTGAGAACAACTCGTATGGTAAAAATATATTGGTAGACAATTGAGATAAGGCCAAATGATTAAGCGGGCAAGAAACAAAAATGGCAAGTGGAGAAGGTGAAGGGGACAAGGTGAAGGTCTTATGTAGTGTTGGACCATGCTTGTGATAATAGAATATGACATCAAGGAGTAGAGGGGATATTTGGAGATACAAAGGCTGATCAATTTTTTTTATCTTGATTGGGTGGAGAAAAATGGGGATAGAAAAGAACGTAATCTTGGCGCTAGTGGTAGAGAAAGCTGCACGAAATGTAAATATAAGGAGAGAGTCGTTATTATATACTTGAGAAAATGGACACATTAAAACTTGATATGTTAGTAATGAATATGAAATTTCAAAAGCCACTAACAACCATTGCTAATCTAATGGAAGAGGTCCATGAATTGAACACAAGGCTAGGAGGCAGATGGATGAAACCGAGGCATTACCTACACAAGCTTATTCTCTACAGAAGAAATCCATGCTCCGTATGTCAACCTCAAGGAATACAATGTTGCTAGCAAGAAAAAGGAGATGGATGAAACCGAGGCATTACCTACATGGATTTTTTTCTTTTACAAAAGAAGAAATCAATGCTTTGATGTTAACCTCAAGGAGTACAATGTGGCTAGCAAGCAAAAGGGAGATCACTTTAAAAAAATCAGCTACTATAGGATGAGAGTAATAGTACTGATTAATATATGATTGCTGCAAAATTTGTTTTTGGTTAGAATGCTATTATAAGATGTACTCTCTAGACATGTGATGAACAAATGTACTAATTTTGGCTAGGTACTGTTTTGTAGATTTAATGGTAAAACCTTACTTATTCTCATTAATAAATAAATAAATAAAATATAAAAATAACTTAAATAGTTGGGATTTATAGTTAGACATTCTGACTAATGGCAAATGCACGAACATTCTGATTTTTGTATAGTTTTGTCGTCTATGGTTTGTAAATAAATAAAAAGTGAGTAAAGAGGGTCTAACTCACTTAAGTAGAAATAAGACATCCACCTAGTAGCAACAACGTTGTGACTCAAGGGGGAGCCAAGGGGGACCAAACACTACGTAGAGGAGGGGGGCCTACGTACACTCTAGAAGCTTCTACACGTATAGGGATGAGTATGTGGAGGAGAGGAGAAGCTACATTGGTTTTGGAGGGAAACCAATGCTATAAAAGATGGAGGGAGCTCTCTATTTGGATCATTGTTGAGTTGTTGATTTTGGAGTGAGACTTTGGTCTTATTTGCATGCTAGTCGTTTATCCCACCAAAGGGCTGCTTAGTGCACCAAGTGTCTCCGTGTGGAGATCTCACCCTTTAGCCTTGGGGACTTTGGAGTTCCTACCTGCAAGCAAGGTTTTTTTCATTATTTTGTGTGTCGTTTCATTATATATTTTTTAAGAGCTAGAGCTTAGAGAGATTTACTACCGGAGAGAGGATGCATTCCATTGTGGTGGAGCTTTGGATTGGGGTTTCGCCGGTCATTTCACCAATATTTCGAGCGCAGGGTCTGCCTTTTCCCCGTCGGAGATTTTTGGCTATACTAGCAAGATTTTTAGTCAGTTTCTATCCGCCTACCGTGTTGTACCTTGAGGCCACAATTCATCGGGGAGGCGCTTTCCAAGTGGTTTCTAGGGTCAACCATTATTGGACTCGGTTTGTGGATCTTGTCAAGTTATTGAGGAGAGTGAGATTGCTGATTTTCATCTCATTCCGGCAAGGGATCACTCTTAATCTTCGTGGGCCAGCCTAAAAATAGAAGCTGCTGCAAGGCATTTTTCAGTAGTTGGGATAGCTCTTAGAGAACCATATTTTTATCCTTTCGAGAGTGTTTTCTCTCGACTTTCCTTGCACAAGATTGCCTCTTGTACTTCATTTCCCATTTCTAAGATTAATAAAATGGCTCAACATTTTCTCTATAGTTTTCTGGGTTGAATCATTATTTTTTTCATGGTTGTCGTAGCTGTAGTCTTCATTTCATTATTGTGTCAGAGTTACAGTTAGAAATAATTTGCAAGAGATACTCCTTAATAGTTCAATGTGGCCGTGCTCTCTGGACTTCGCTTCACTGAAGACATTGTAGCTCCTCCTGGTCTGACCTTCCGTTGGGTTTTGTCGGTTTTTTAGATATCCTCACAGACATGGGGTCAAGGTAGCCTCTGTCAACCTGTAAGGACACAGAAAGAGACCGTGAGAGAGTGAAGAAGAGACTGTTTAGGCTGAGGCCACCATGTGAAGAAGAAGACTGTACAGGTAGAGAACATGCATCAAGAGGGAGAGCCGAGACAAACACACAGATCAGGGAGCTTGTAGTAGATTCGAGAGATAAGGAGCCGATGGCAAGTGATGATGATGTGAAGAGATTTGGGGAGATGCTCCTTAAATCAAGACAAGATCTCGTCGAGGCAGATTGAGGTGATGGGGCGCAGATTCACTGCCGTGGAGGCGGACAACATGAAACCCCAAGGCTTCGCATCGGTGAGGGATCAAGCAAATCCACCATTTCCAGCGCAGCATGGTGCCACTCAACATATGGCATCACATACACCCACACGTTCCACTATGCCCACTTTTCCGGATGGAGACATAGGGACAGGAGCACACAGAACCCGCAGCCTAGCCACATGGGTGATTATTTAAAGGCATCGGCATATGGGCGGTGGATTTGTGGATGCCCTTCCATTCAAAGATTTTTTTCAGCTCCAAACTGGATAACACCCCGCAACTTTCACAGGAACATGCACTCACATGACGAGGGCTTTCATGTTTGCACCATCGATAGATTCCATTTAATGACATTTGACTGTGTCATCCAAGCATTCGGGGAAAAGCTTGGGTGGGAGAAGTTGGATACCTCTTTCCATCTTCGACCGAGTATTGGAGGGGGAAACCATCAAAGCATACTCTCGCACTTGGAGGATGAGGGCACATAGGATTGCAGTGGAGTTCCGAGGATGTTCAGTGTGACACAGACTTTACCTCATTGAGACCTTCTTGATTGTGTCGATTGATATCGTAGTGGAGAGAAGAAGTCACCCAAGAAGCCATCCACATAGGATGACTGGAGTCGTGTCCGAGTCTGGTGGTAGCAGACACGAGCGTATGGGTGCAAACATCAAGAGATGTATCCACCTTCGATGAGGCACTAGGAGACAGAGGTATTGATGATGGTCACAGAGTAGCAGTATCATCGGTTTCGGGTAGACCTTCCAGTTTTGAAAGGGAAGCTAAGGCTTGGGTAGTGGGGGGCCATTTTGTCACAGGACAAGAGCCGGAGGGCATGATGGTGGCTTGTGGCCGAGTCGAGACCAAGTTGGTCCGCATGGGGAACGACCGGATTCCCCGATGGTACAACTAGAGGGCACATTGAGTACGATCATTCCCTTCGTGCATACATGGATGGGACTAGCAGCTTTTGGGTAACCTCTTCCCATTGGAGAGAGAGAGGCGGAGCTACTCCAGTCGTGATTCATATGTTGACTTGGATAGTGGTATGAGACGATCGTAGTTGCATAGGTACAACATCCACATGTTGATGTTGATGGCAGGAGATTTTGAGTTGGTACCCGGTGGAATGGGTTATGATGATGGTGGACTCAAGTATAGTTCAACAGAGTTTCCAGTGTTGGGAATACAAAAACTCGTAGTGGCATTGGGATCTAGGTGAGATGACCTATCATTTCTAGGCAGGTCGGTTGACTATGCCTTGAGGGTACGTATGGCCTAGCAAGAGAGCATGTGCATCCTTACGGGAGTTTTGGTCAGCTCCAAATACAACCAATTTATGGGAAGACTCCCTAGGTTGTCTTGGTATGACACTCATAAACGGGATCATGGGTGGACAACATACCTTGGCAGAGCGTACCGAGGAGGTGGCATTGGCAAAGCCACAAGATGGCACCTTGTATGGGGCCAAGGATTCTTCACCTTTTGTGGGTAATGTGAGGACGCAAAGGAGTTTCAGAAGTGGAGGTAACACTACGTATACACAGAGAGCCCACGTACCTCGAGGAGGATTTAAGTGATGATCCATTCATCGGCGGGTATAGTGATGCGACGGTGGAGACGATGATACCGATTAGGTAGTCCGACATGTAGAGGCACGCTAGGTCATCACATCCGTGGATGTGTGGGAGCCTCTAGCATTATAATGGACTACCTGTGGGACATGGAGCTGCATGGTGGTGTATCGTAGTGTGTGTGGGATTGCATTGTGGAGTAGGAGTGTCCCACATCACATTGAGGGCACGTCAAAAGTGACCAAATGCCTGGACACGCCGTGCACGGTAGACGCGCACAGGTGGTACAACAAGTAGCTTGGGGTATCCAACAAGATAATGTGGGTATGCCTCACAGTATATATACGGGAGAGTGTGGATGATTAGTGGTAGTGAGGGCATATGGTGTCGCACAATGTGGTCTTACAATCATCCCTCTAGGGAGACTCATGAAAAGTGACACCGAGCTTACCTTGGGGGTATTTCACTCCAGATCGATGGGGAGACAGATGGAGAGATACTTCGACGACATCTATGGGGGACTCACGCACCTAACCCTCTTCTACATCATTCACGCCTGCCAAGTGGATTTTGTGTTCTGGCACCTTGGGCATGAGCAAAGTAGGTACACAGAAGCCACCCAAGATATTTGGATGACACCGCACACTAGGAGAGAATCTCACGCAAGGGGATTGGGTCAAAGACTAGTCGACAACCATAGGTTAGGGATGAGATGATCCTCTCAGGGGTGGCACATCATTCATCGCCGAGCCAACGCTGGGGAGTGGGTCATGAGGAGACATGTGTCATTTTTTCCCTTAGGGCATGTCGAGGATTGCGCAAGGAGCAAAGGATACTAGGTACAACAGAGGTAGCATCCCAATATGTGTCTCACACTGTACACTATATCGACACTTTATCGAGAGTGGGTGGATGGCATATTTAATGTAGATGGGGTGACAGAGGTAGAACATGAGGGAATTCCTTCGTATGCTAGGGTGAGGACTTTTTTTTCATATGATTCCAGGATTAGTTGAGGACACTTGGGGAGCGAGAGCAAATATGCAAAGATGGTGACAAGAGACCGTGAGCCGTATTCCGTTGTCCGTGGTGAGAAGTCACGGGAATCTCGCGGGAGATACTCTAGGTGAAGAGTCATCGGTGACGATTCAAATAAGGCAGGTGTACGGAGCCCGAGTCGACAGAGGAGAACACCGTTCACATTAGGCATGATATCTTTCGGGGGAGAGCTGGAGCGGTGCCCACATTGAACCGATGAGGGATATGCGGCTAACATTGGGGTTAGCCATTGAGGTGGGGACAATCGTATGCCCCGACATCGAGTACGGTGACAGTGCGCTAAGTGTATCCATATCCTTCCGGAGGTGTTGAGGTCGATGGGGATTATTCTCCAAGGGGCTGGGAGACAAATAGGAGAATGAAATTCTTTGATCAAGAGTGGGAGGAGTCATGGATATGGTGGAGCATCCATCTTTGGGTTGACATAGGGATGATAGATAGATGTACTCGTAGAATGCGCGTAGCCGCGATGTTTTTTAGCGTAGCACTCTCCAGAGTACATCGATGGAGCTTAGCATATCTGCCCACTTTGGCCCACATAGAGAGAGGGGCTTCTCTATAGGTAGCTTTCATTGTGCGTAGAGGGCAGAGCGGGAGCTGATTACGGGCCGGCGGCAACACTCCGTGCGTGTTCCATATGTCGTTTTGTTGCTACATCGATTCTTCTTCCAGGATGGACTGGAGAGAGATCATGAGTTGGTACCCTCTTGATGGTATGGTATTCTTCGTAGGGGGCACAAAGTGGAGCGCGGGCCCTTGGACATAGCAATATGTTACAAATTCCAATGGTGTTGTAATGTGTCATTTCTTTAGCACTCCATCCCCATTTCAGAGGTGATCAACGTGGATTGAATCGTGTGACTTGGATTGGAGAGAGGTGATGAGTTGGTACACAATTGATGGCAATGACAGCACAACCACGTAAATATCAGAGCATGGGTCATGGTCTTCGCCTTGGAGCACGCCCATAGCGTAGAGGCGGGGCATGGGCCTCAGGCATGGGACTTGGGCGATTATCGTCAGTAGGTGGCGATGGGATCCAGGAGGATTTCCTTAATAATAGTACCGGGAGAGATCATGATGGGATCCTAGCATTGAGAGATGCCTCATATCAAGATGATGCAGGACAAGGAAGATTCAAGTGGGCGCATCCGGGACCCGTGCACATTTTGTAGTGTCGGTGGGGATCACTGCCTATAGAGGGAGGCTTGTCTGCATTTCGAGAACAAGAAATTTTTCGCTGCATGAGAATTCCGCTTGGGAGAATGAGAAGATTTTGCAAGATCCATTTACTTTAGTTGCTTGAGGGCAAGCAATTTTTTCTGAGGGGGACTGTAGACTCTAATTAGGATAGTTAGTTGGAATATTCAATTTTGTATATTTTTTCCATCTAGTACTAGAATAAATAAAAAATGAGTAAAGAGGGTCTAATCTCACTTAAGTAGAATAAGACATCCACCTAGTAGCACAACGTTGTGACTCAAGGAGAGTCAAGGGGGCTAAACACCGCATAGAGGAGGGGGGCCTACGTACACTCTAGAAGCTTCTGCACAGACAAGGATGAGTATGTGGAGAATTAGGAATAAGCTACATTGGTTTTGGAGGAAACCAATGCTATAAAAGATGGAGGAGCCTCCTCATTTGGATCATTGCTGAGTTGTTGATTTTGAGTGAGACTTTGTCTTTAGCATGCTAGTCGTTTAGCCATTCTAGGCATTAAGCTGAAAATCTAGTGCTCCGTGCAGAGATCTCACCCTTAAACTCGGGGGACTTCGGAAAGTGTTCGCTTCAGTGCAAGGTTTTTTCGCATTTTGTGTGTTGTTTTAATATTTGGGTTTGTTGCGAGCTAGAGCTGTAGGACGCGCAATTACCGGGAGAGGAAGTAGTCCATTGTGAGGGATTTGGATTGGGGTTTCTATGTGTAATTTCGCCGGGATTTCGAGTGAGGGGTCGCCCTTGCCCGTCTGAGGTTTTTGGAGGAGTTACTAGCGCATTTAGCTGCTTATCCATCTATCACAAGGTAGTACCTGGGTGTGCCGCCGTAATTCACCGGGGAGGTAGCTCGTGGTTTCTAGGGTCAAACTTGGCCTTGGAATGGTTTGTGGATCTGTCATGGTTGTCGAGGAGAGGAGGTTTATTACTTCATCTCATTCCTAGAGGGATCAACCCCTAATCTTCGCCGTTTCTAGAAATAGCAACTACATGGAATTTTTCCAAAGCAATTGGGATGGGTTATTAGAGTGCCCATTTTCGTCTCATGAGAGTAAGTCTCACCTGCCTCGCTTAATATCGCTCTTGTACTTCATCGCATTTCTTTATTAATAAAAATGGCTCAACATTTTCTCTATATGTTTTCTCGGGTCGAATTGTTGTAGTTGTTGTATTCTTTCTCTTTCTATTATTTTGTTTGAGCGCTATAGTTCTATACCACTTGGTGTGTGTATCTTTTACTCCCGCATAGAGTCTGGAAAGGCCAAAGTGCCCTCCGACCTTATTTTTAAAGGTGACACATTCGGTAACGTTCTTCCAAATATTCTCGGTTGGGGTTTTGTCAGAGCTTTAGAGATATCTCGAAACGGGATATTATGCTATTAGTTTATTAGAATGCCACTCCAAATTTCTTCATAAATTTAAATAATTATCTTGGTTTGAATCCGAGGTAATCTTATTCAATATAATTTGTGGACTATCATATATAATTATGAATTTTTTTTCTTAAACTACACTCAATAATCTTGATAGTGGTGAACATATATTTTAATTATTATTTTTATTTAAAATGTTATAATAATAAAAATGATAATAAAATAAAATTTAATCTATAAAAACTTTATAATTAATTTAATTAATTTAAATTTATTTAATTATTACCTAGATTATTTGAAATCAAAGTGATCAAAATTTTATTATGTTTCTAAGATGACGTTGATATTTATTTTTTAGATTAACCTTTTTCGATGAAGATGATTTTAATTTTTAATTTCTTTATTTTAAATACATTTTATTAGAAATAATTTTTATTTTTATTTGATTAATTTACATAAATTTGAATTAGAGATAATCTTATCTTTTATTTGATTAATTTACATAAATTTGATTAGAAATAATCTTAAATTTTATTTGATTAATTTATATAAATTTGCTAGAAATATTATTATGTAAAAGGGCATTATCATTTATTTTATTTCAGGTTTGTTGTCAAGTCAACTTCTACCTCCTTGATTAGGTTTAGCTTTATTTTAATGGAAGGAATATTTAGACTACCATCCATAACTAGACAAATAATTAAACAATAGAGAAAAGTAACTGCTAATCAAGTGTGGAAGCATGTGTGGAATCTATCAGTTGAAACACCTGATCCACTAGCGTGCAATTTAATCAAAATTTTCAATATAATGATTATAAACGATGATATAATTTTTAAATTTTAGGAGTATTCGTTATTAAGATTGTGTAACTTTCGTATATAAGATGAGGTTATTAGAAATGTGTTAGGTTAGATTGAGTTTGATAATTTTTAATCTTCATACATTATTATCAACCTTATTTTAGTACCCTTGAATCAATAATTTAGCCAAGATTAAACCTTATATCAACTAACCAATTTATATTTTATAAATAGTAAGATACAATCTTATGACTAAAATTTTATTAATACTATAATAAAAGAGGAATACATAATAATTTGTAATATTGAATAAACCCACATAAAATACCTAATTTACATGTCGAAATTTATAATGAGAGAAAATTCCAATTTACAATTAAAATTTTATTATTTATTTGTTTAATGTAACAAATAGTAAATTCACGAGGTACATACACGCATCAATCCAACTTCTCAAACTAACAAAAACTCTGACCTTCCTCAACCGAACAAAGAAACCCTAATCAAACTAACATAGACTCTAATCTTCCTCAAACTGAACTAAGAAACCCTAATCTTCCTCAACGAAACACTAATTTTCCTCAACTACAGAATGCATTGAAGACATCCAAGTCAATTATTTTCCCCACAACAATTTTCCACAACACGCCGTGGCCACCTCGTCCACAATTGTTCAAATAAATTTCTATGCCAGGGCAATTTGTTCCAACGAGATTATCAAACCATCATCCGTTAGGTTTCGTTGAGGGTGTTGCATACCGCTAAATTTCATCCGATTTCCCCTCCTCAAACCATTTGCTCACTAATGGTAAAATTTGAAATAAATGAGTTTCCTTACTCTGATGCAAAGATTAATGGTTAAATTTGAAATATAAGATTTTTCTTACTAATATGTACATGTCCCGTCAAATTAACTAGTCTCCAACACATAGATCGTCACAACGTTCCAAATAAACACTCGATAAAGGTACGATTCCCGCTTGACTTATTTATTTTCATCAGGAAATTCGAAATGCCGAGCTTAGTTTTATTACAAATTACTAACATGTTAAAAGGACGATTACTAATTTTATTTTGCATTTTCATTGTGAAATTCTAAATTCTAAACTTATTTGGATTACAAATTTAATTTTTAATTAGCACAACTACATTTAATTAATAAAATAAATAGGATTGATATAAATTATAAGTATTTAGCTTATATAAATGTATAATTATCAAATATGCCTTTAAATTTCCCAAATAAAATTATTAACCACAAAAATTTCCCAATATTGACTTTCATTTATTGATCTAAATTTTTTCTATTCACATGTCTTAACTATCTTTAATGCTAGTGTTAGATATTTTATTTTCAAGAAACATATTAATATTATTGGAAGGGTCAAATTTAAAATTAAAAAAATTAAAATTAAAAATATATAATAAATCCCAAATAAAATGTACTTAGTTACCGATATATGTTTACGTTAAATATGGAGTAACTGAAAATTATCCACATCGTGCTTAAAATGGAAAAAATATTAAAGCAAATAATCATCATCCAATTTTTGAAGGAGAGCCTCAACAACTTCTAACGTTTCATTTTATTGATAATTACATCCCGAAGCCCCGGTACTCGAAATCCGGAAAGGTTAGTTAAAAGAGTACCATAAAACTAGTATTGCCGTTAAATTATCCTTCAATTGGGCCGCGATTAGAGCCACCGTGGTGAGTTTTCGCTCGAATCGCCCGATTCGAATCCAATGAATCAACAATTTTATTATCAATATTTTATATCACGTCAAATTATAATAATAAATTTTGATATTTTTTAAGTAAAATATGGATTAATATCAAATATTTCATTGATAATTACATGCCTAAGCCCTGGTACGGAACCGGAGTTAAATTAGGCTTAAAAATAGTCATAATGTTGAAATTAATTCCAACCGTTGAAGTCAATCAACAGTAATGGCGAAAGTGAAAGATCATCGGCACATTGAAAGCCTTAGCAAGTTATAGTTACGTTAAATTAAAGAAATTGCAAAAGGATTGGAAAGCCGCACAAGCAAGTGCACGAGGCAAAGGAATAAAGACTTTCGTGGCTTCATAGCATGGAAGAAAATATTTAATTAATACAGCCTTTTCGGGCGTTTAAGCCCTCCACAACGAAAATTGAAGTTAATGGTTGGGCGGTAATCGCAGACTTTACTTGCAAGTGTCTTGCTGATATGGTTGACCGATGCGATCATCATAATCGAAATTTCCAATTAAAACTACTGCATCGTTTTTCTTAATATCGAAACATTGTGATGTGATCGTAAATCGCAAACGCAAGTGTTAAATCGCCCTCCACACAAACCAAGGTACATTGTGTCGTTTGGCGGGCGTTGCCATTGTCACACCACGCACAATCGCACATCGCAAGTCCATTTTTTATTCGCCGGGTTGAAAGTCGCGATGCACGCAGCCGACCATTTTGTATAATCGTAAATCGCAAGTTTGAAGTGTTCCATCCATATGTTATACGTCAATGCCAATGGTGCGATGCGTATCCTTTAAAATTAATCACAACATCGCAACATCGAGCAATCACAATTTTTAGACCATGTGTTATTTAAATAAAGAAGATCCGATAAGTTTATATGTTTTGTTTTTATGTTTTAATATGTGCGCACATATAAAAGAATGGCCCAAGAGCCTATCATAGTAATGTTTTGTTTTATACATACTGCACGTTTGTACTATTTCTTTATGCATAGCAATGCAAAAATTAAATACAAAGAAATGTATTTTTCGTAGAGACAGAGAGTTTTAATAAGACAAGAAGTCTGCATGAACCGTGTTCGAAGTAGTCACTATTTTTGTAAATCCCTCTCCGTGTGGAGAAGAATTTGTAACAATTTTTTTATGGAATAAAAGTTTGTTTTCCGAGTTGAAATCGTGTTTCCCGTGAATGAAAATTTTTAATTTCTCTCGTGTTGAAAAACGAAGTTTATTTCTCTATTATTGTTCTAGAATTTTTCAATATTCCAACATGGTATCGAGCTAGTCCAGATTTTGAAGGTCAAAGAAACCGAAGGAAAGGAGTTCTTTGTTGTAGCAACTTCTCCAAAGAGGAAGATCTAACCAAAAGAATCTAAAGGTATTTACAGCGCTTTTGTGTTACCGTGGTAGAATAGCCGCCTATGTTAAATACACAACACCAAGTGTTCTTTGAATCATAGTTAAGAGTGTAGAATGGTCGGAGCCGCACTCGTATGGGTATGGGAAATATCCATCTCCCAATGTTTAGCGGGGAACAGGAGGACGACCGGTCAATAACTATGAGAGCATTATTTGTCTCCCAAGACTTATGAATTTGCTGAGGATGGCTTTGAAGAGCCGCAGATGAAGAAGAGTTTCAAATGTTAACTTAGGCAGGAAGAGAACTCCGTTGGAAGAGCAATAAGAAGAAAGACTCCAAAGCTCTTTTATTTTTGTATCAAGCAAGGCATGAGAGTGTGTTTCCAAGGATAAGAAGAATAAGAGGTCCCGCAGAAGCATGGGAAACTCTCAAGACAAACTCTATCAAGGTATGGAAAAAGTGAAGATAGCAAAAATTGCTTGCCGAGGAGAGACTTTGAGACTCTCTCCGTATGAAAGAGTCGCATATTATTGACTCATTATTTCACTTCCATTCGATTGGAAAATAAGATCTCATGGAGAGACTCTTGAAGACAAGAGGATTGTGGAAAAACTCTGAGAATTCTACCCTCAAGATTCGATGTGATTGTCACCACCATAGAGGAGACTAAGGATCTCACAAAGTTTTCATGATGAATTCATACCATCGATGACCCATGAACAAACATATTGCAGCAAAAGAAAACTCATCTCGAGCATGCCTTTAAATCCCGGATAAATATTTTGGAAGAGGAAGAGGGCAAGGTAGAGGAAACAAGAGAGGGAAGAGGCACAAACAAGAGGTGGAAGTGACAACCCTTCACATTCACATGGAAGGTGCAATTACCAAAAATCATACCACGCTAAGGCAAGAACTATCGTGAGGGGTAAAAGAATACTCAAGGAAAAAGGTATGATAAATCCAATGTCCAATGTTACCATTGAAAAAAATATAATGAAGCAATAATTTAGTTTTGTAGGTGAAGTAGCGAGATATGGCAAGTAGAACTAGTGCAAATTTCATCAAAGAAAATATCAGCCAAAATAATTTGTTTTTAGCTAGAAGAGAAATTTCAAGAAAAGAAATGAGATTTATGGTTTCTAGACTCGTTGCAAAAGAACCATATGATGAAACTTAGCAATGTTTTCTATGTTAAATGAGAGTGTGAAGTCACAAGTCACACTAGGAACCGATAATAAAGTTTTTGTTATGGGAAAAGGAATTGTAAATGTTTTAAAAAGGAAAGGAGTAAAGAAAACCATAGCAGACATGTGTATTATGTCTCCAGAATGAAGTGTAACCTCTTAAGTGTTGGAGGCTTTGTCTGGCTATGTATAATGTTTTCTTTGGAGGACATGTTTGTGTTCATCATGGATTGAACCACCCAAGAAACGTTGTATTGTCAAGTGAAGATGACAAAGAATGTAATGTTCCCTCTCGAATGAGAGCGTACTCTGAAGAATGAAGAAAGATAGTAGTGGCACAAGAGACTTCTCTAGCAAACCAAAGGATGATAATTGGTTATGGCACTTGAGATTTGGACATCTCAACTTTGGAGGTATTAATTTGTTGAACATAAAAGAAATGGTAAGAGGTTTACCATTGACAGAGAAAGTGACGCCTTTTGTGAAGGCTGGGACTGGGGTGTTCAACACAGAGAAATTTTTTTCCTTCTTAGAAAAAACATAAGGGAAAAAAGAACCCCAAGAGATTTTCCACTGTATTTATGTGGACTACTCAAACTCTATCGCTACAGTGTGCGTACCACTATGTGTTAACATTCATAGATGATTTTGATAAATAAAACCTCGGGTTTACTTTTTGAAAAATAAAAAGGAAGTGTTTGAAATTTTTTTGCAATTTGAAAGCACTTGTTAAAAACCAAAGTGGGTTGCATACTTAAAGTCCTAAGGACTGATAGAGGAGGTGAGTATATCTCTAAATATTTTTTACATTTTTGTAGATAAAATGGTATACATAAGGAGTTTACAATCTGAGATACATCTTATGAGCAAAAATGGAGTAGCCGAAAGGAAGAATAGAACCATAACAGACATGGCAAGGAGTATGTTAAAGGCAAAGCATTTTCATAATGATTATTGGGTTGAAGTCGTACATTGTGCAACATAAATTTTTAATAGGTGCCCTGCAAAAGTAGTTATGAACAAAGTGTTCAAGAGGCATGGAGTGGCACAAAGCAAGGTGTCACACACATGAAGGTTTTTGGATGTGTGTCTTATGCACACATATCGGATCGCCTAAGGAAGAAGTTGGATAGCAAGGGGGAGAAATGTATTTTCATTGGATACGTTGAGGAATATAAGGCCTATAGGTTGTATAACCCATCCACCAAGAATTTTATTGTGAGCAAGAGATGTTCAAGCCATTGAAGAGGAAGCTTGGGATGGAAGCATGTAGAAAACAAAGAATGTTAAACACTCGTTTATCTCATGATGAAAATAATGATGAGTTGGGGCGAACAGAATCCCCAAACAACAACACCACAAAAGAGAACCCGAGCACACCCTTAAGGAGAAAGGAAAAGTGCTTCTCCGCACACCAAGAGGAAATTCAAGTGATTCTTAAAGCATTTGTACACCTAATGAAAGAGGTGAAGTTCGGAATTTGAAATACATTTATGAACAAGATAGAAAATGAAGGTATCACCTTATTTTCTTTATATTTTCATGTTGATGATCCTCGTTCATTACGAAGATGCTATCAAAGATAAGAAATGGATAGCTATGGATGAGGAAATAAATTCCATAAAAGAAACAAGACTTTGGGATTTGGTTGAACTCCCAAAAGGTAAAGATGTCATTGGAGTTAAATGGGTTTACAAGACCAAGAGTAATGTTGAAGGAAAAATAGAGAGAGACACAAGGCAAGACTTCTTGTCAAAGGTTATAAACATAAGCATGGGATAGATTATGAGGAAATTTTCACCTGTCAAGCATAATGGAAACTGTGAGAGCAAAAGATTGTCCATAGCAAGACAAAAACAAGTGGAAATTTTACCAAATGGATGTGAATTCAACATTCCCAAATGGAGTGTTAATGGAAGAGGTTTACATTGAACAACCTCTCGGCTATGAAAAGAAAGGCCAAGAGCACAAAGTGTGTAAGTTGAAGAAAGCTCTTTATAATGGGAAGGTACCAAGAGCGTGGTACAATAGGATAGATTCCTATCTACCGGAAATGGATTTGAAAAAGTGTGAGGGAGAACTCAATTTCTACATCAAAGAAAAATATGGTAAAATGTTGATTGTAGTTTTGTATGTTGATGATGTTATTTTATGTAATGATGATTACCTTATTCAACATTTTAAAACAAGCCATGAAAGAAGAATTTTAAATGACTCACATGTTTTTTTGAGATACTTCTTGGGAATAGAATTAGAACAAGATGAAAATGGGATTTTTATCTCACGTGAAAGTATGAACAGGTGCTTGAAAGATTTAACATGCAGAAAGCAAAGGCCGATCACTCCCACAACCTGATGGGATTAAAACTCGTAAGAGAGAGGAAACAAAGAAGGGAGTCTGATCTAGTTATTGGAAGAGCATAGTTGGCAAATTTTATGTATTTTATATCGTAACTAGGCCATATAATGCATGTTGTTAGTTTGATTTCCGTATTTATGGAAAAGCTGAAGGATGCACATTATGTGCAATGAAAAGAATTATGAGGTATGTTAAAGGTACTAAAAGCTTTGGTATTTTGTATACTAGTTCGGTAATGTTCGTATTGTTGGATACACCTACGCTGGTTGGGTTGGAGTAAAGGTTGATGATCTGGTGAGCCTTCCGATTATGTTTTTCATATGGGTTCAGATTACTTCATGGGCTTCTAAGAAATAGCCCAGCTGTGGCGTTTGCTCCATGTGCCATGGCAGAATATGTATGTCACGGCGCCGTGTCATGTACTTTGATGAGAAAAAGAATGAGAAGCTATATGCCACATGAACAGTAAAAGGACAAGATCTTTTGTGACAATAGCTCAACTATTGCATTGTCTAAAAATTCAGCTTTTCATAAAGGACAAAGCACATTGACACCAAGTTTCACTTCATGTATGAATTTTTTAACAATGGTGAGAAGATGTTTTGCACAACATTGTGCACGTAGGATCAATTTGAATATATCCTCACAAAGAACAGAGCAATTTAAAAGCTTTCAACATTTCAGAAATGCCTGGGTATGCGTAAAAACCCACAGCTTGAAATTAAGGGGGAGTGTTGAACCTAACCGTCAAGTCAATCGCCAGTGAATAAGTGTATATGATCAACGCATTGAAAGCCTAGTAAAATGCGCTCGTTTAAATTAAAGAAATTGCAAAAGTATTGAAAAGTCGCACACTGAGAACAAAAGTGCAGGAATAAAGACTTTCGTGGCTTCATAGCATGGAAGAACAAATTTAATTAATACGCATTTTTGGGATTTTAAGCCCTCAACAACCAAAATCTCCGAAGTTAATGGTTGAGGTTGCAATCGCAAAACTTTATTGCAAGTGTCTTGTTGATGTGGTGAAGGATCGATGCGATCATTGCACCGACAGTTTAATTAAACCACCACAATGTATTCGCAATATTGAAACATCATGATGTGATCACAAATCACAAACGCAAGTGTTAAATCGCCCTCCGCACAAACCAAGGTACATTGTAATTTTTACGATGCAATTGTCACACCATCGCACAATTTCACATCGCAAGTCCATTTGTTATCGCTAGTTGAAAGCCGCGATGCGCTTGTCGTGCCATCGCACAATCGCAAATCACAAGTCTCAAGTGTTCCATCCATATGTTCTAACACTATCGCCGATGTTGCGATGCGATCCCGCCGCAATTACAACATCGCAACATCGAGCAATCACAATTTTTATTTGGTCGCGTGTTATGTTTTAAAATGGACTCAATAAGTTTATATGTTTTGTCTATGTTTTAATATGTGCGCGCCAGATAAAATAGCTGGGCCTGAGTCATTATATTAGTAATGTTTTGTTTTATACACAAAACATACCATTTTTTATGCACACACAGTTGCGAAATTAAAAATACGTACCAACGTATTTTTTATATCGCAGAGAAAGCGAATAAGACAAGAAGCCTTGTGCGTGAACCGTGTTTGGAAGGGGCCACTATATTTTAGCAACTCTCCGTTGAGGAGACACTGTAACACCCTTATAAAATAAAAATTTGTTTTTTGATAGAACCGTAGTTTCGGGAATGAAAAATTTTAATTTCTTTGTATCAAGAGGAGTTTATTCTCTCTCTATTATCGTTTCAGAATTTTTCAATATTCCACCACTTAAAACTAGTATGTCCATTAAATTATCCTTTCTCACTCCGTTAGTGATTAGAGCCGTTGTCGCACAGAAGCGTTCGAATCACCCGATTCAAAATCCAACGAATCAACATTTTTACTATCAATATTTTATATTTTGGTCAAATAATAACAATAAATAAAATATAGGTTTATATGGATTATTTTTGTTTAAAATTAAGGCGATATCTCCGTTTGAATTCTAATTAATCCTATTAAATATATTTTCAAGAGATTTTTTCTTAGCAATAACAGTTTATAATCCTGAGAGCGTTAATTTCATTTTTAATTATCCATTTTCTTTAAAATAATAATATATCATAATAATAAAAATATTTTTTAACATTAATAAATAAAATATTTAAATCAATTTAATTTAATTTATAAATATAATATATTTAAATTAGTTTAATTAATTTATAAAAAATATAAATTTGAATAATTATTAATTTAAAACAATTTTCCAATAAAATTTGAATAAACTATTTAATAAAACTAAACTCCACACACTAACTAATTTACTTGCATAAATTGCATGGCACAAACTTATAATTAATTTTTTTTATCCAACAACATATACTTGTCATAAATTGCATGGCACAAACATATAATTAAGTTTTTTTTACTATCCAACAACTTACAACTTATAATAATAGACAAAATTATAATTATCTTTTTATTCGTCTTATTAATTTGTTTAATGTGACACAATAGAATTTGTTGTAGTAATTTTAATATTAATCTCCTACAAGTTGTACGCTTGATCTTTAGTTTAAGATTAGAATTAAATGGTGGTTGGCCTAAGGAAAACGGTTGTCATGTTATTTGATGAATCAATCACAAACTATGAAAACCATATTAGCAATATTTTGCAGAAATATGGCCAAGATTGTCTCATAATATAATTTTAATGATGGGAAAAAGTTTAATGTAGAGGGCAATCATCATTTAGCCATGAGAAAATTTGCAATTTGAAGTTTAGTTATCCAAATATCAAATTCAAAGTTTAATTTGTAGAGTGTTAGAACATATTAGTTTAATGTCTGAATCCTGAAGAGGTTGATATCCCGTATACACTAAAGGTCGATGATTATGAGCACACAATGATTCCTTCAAGATTGTATATATAGGATATTTATGGTTCAAAATCAATTTATTGATCTCTTCATGCATAATTTATAATGTCCTTCACAACTTCGGTTGAGGATCTATTATGATAGTCATTATAGACTATGAGGAGGAGAAGATAGGGTTGAAAAGCATGCTTTAATTTGGCTTTAATATCTTCATACACTCGTTCTCTAATTAAGAGATATAAGGTTGAAAACCATGCTTTAATCTCGCTTTGATATCTTCATACACTCGTCTCTAACCTCACACTTTTAATTAATTGGAAATGAAAATTAGAGAAATCAACTTTTTTGAGAATATGTTAAAAGTATTTAAATAGTGACCAACTACCCAATAGCACATGATCAACAACTTCAAAACTCCTCCTATGTTTTAAGGATCTCGAAATTACATTTCTTTATATATTTTTTCTTACAATCCTCGAGAAGTAAATATCAAAAAAATATAACCAAACCATCTTAAACAATATAAATGTGAGAAGAAACATAATAAGTAGATAAAATTTTATCTTTAAATTTTAAGACAAGTATATAAAACTAATAAAACATACAAAATCTTTAAATTGAATTCAATAAATTTGTATACATCAACTAAGAGAATGAAGAAAACAACATCATTTATGTTGGGTATGCATTGTTGAAGAAGGTATACATATATATGATATTGCATTGTTGATCAATACAAATCTTTCTTGGAATCGGGTGAGGTTGGATAGGAGGGGTCATTGTCACATCCCACAACTATTAAGGGGAGATGCATCCATGTGAGACTTAATTACCAAATGTGGCATGAGCATATATTTATTACTATAGATACATATGAGTTATTGTATTGTCATGGCCTATATACACATGAACCTCACCCACATAGAAGGGAGGTTAGTAGTGACCCTTATTCCTCCATCATTCTTGAATTTGGCTCCATCTCTCACATTCATTACTCATATCCAAAGCTATTTTATGGCTCCGTAATGATATTTGGTGATTCAATGTGTATTTTTTCTCTAGCATTGGGGTCATTTTCACCCATTCTCCCTCTAGTCTACCATGATTTCTCCGAGTGGTGACTAGACTCCTTATGTGTCGTTATTATAGTCTCGCACGCCATTTTGACACCACTTTTGTTTTTTCCATTGTTCACATTCATGTTGTTCCGTCCACCTAAAATATTTTGTTGTCTCTAGGAGTTGGAACATGATTTATTTGCCTTGGATACTCCACCAATCTCCATCTTGTAGCCCCTCTGTATACATCCACATAGTTAATCCGCTAACCCCTTAGCCTTCGTAAGGAAAATGTACAAAGTGCATCCATGAAAATGACAAATGTAGCAAATTTACTAGCTCTTGAACTCACTAAAGCATGGAAAACTAAACATGTAGCTTCAAAAACAAATCCCAATGGAGGACCAGAGGAGATAAAGGTTCTAAAGTTGATATGATAGTTGAGAGAGTTTGTTTTCCCGCTTAAAGGTGTTTGATAATTCATCCGAGAATGGATAGCTCATGCATGGCATATGAGGGTAGGGAAAAATAAACACATGTCGATCATTTACATGTATACAGAGAAGTGATGCTACGAGTTATAGATTTTCTTAATAATGATTCTCGAGCAAAATCTTCGATACAAGATGTGCTGAACCAAAATGACATGTGAAAGATACTTGAATGAATTGAATCCCATATTGCTCACTCTCAAGGTTCGAGTGGTTGCATCTAGGGGGAACATCAATCTGATCGAGGTGTATATCTCTATGTCACATTTAGCCTCGTGATGAATATGGTTTCTTCTAATTATCCGTGTCTACTTTTTGATAGGTTTAGGCTTTCTAGTAAACATAGTTTAGTGTAGCCTTATACTTAATCAAGTTCTTTAGTTTTCTCTATGTTTATGAATACATTGTCTGACAATCTATATATTTTTTTATCATATTCTATTTTTTCCCGCAATTTGGTTTCTGTAAGAAGCCCATGAAAAATAAAAACTTGAAAAAGATGAATTTTTTTTCTCATTAATAGATAATTAACTTAAATATTAATAATAATATATATATATATATATACATGAAAACATATAATTAAGTGTAGTAGTTATTTCATTCAATTTAAGCTAATAATTCTAAAATAAATTTAACATAAATAATTTTATTTTCATTTTGTTAAACTTTAGATTAAACTGATTTTCATTATAGCTAAATTATTTTTAATATAATTTAACATTAAATTATCCCCCATTAAATTTAAAAAAGAAGAAGAATTTGATCTACATGTTTCTCTTTAACTTACTAAAATATGAAAGACACATTCTAATAATCATATATGTCGCATATTATTCTTGGGTAAGATTTAGTTTTATTAGCTCAAGTGAGGTATCCCAATCAACGATGACCGTGTGAGTGAGGAATTTTATCCGTAGGTTTATTGAGAATTTCAGGAACAATGTAAAGACTCTAATCATCCGTAATATAAACCTAATAATGTAATTTTTTTTATTTTTTTAATAAAAATATAAAGGTAATCAAAGTAATCGGGATTTAGTAGAGCAATATTCCTTAAAAGGTTAGAAAATTTTCCTTATTATATATGGAAATTATTTTCATTTGAATATTACTTTTATTCAATATAATTTGTGGACTATTATATATAATCAAGAAATATGTTTATTCTTGAAAAAATTATAACACAAATATTCATAATAAAGAATTCATATTATAATTCTTATAAATAACATAACATGAAAAATGATAATAAATTCAATTTAATTTATAAAAAATAATAATTAATAAATATATTTAAATTAATATAATTATTTATAAAAATAACAATATCTCGCGTGATTGTTTTTGATAGAACAGTAACAAAGAAAAAAATTTATCCATTGGCCCTTCCTAAAAAACAAGCTCTTCGACTCCTGAAGCTACCTCAAGCCCATCACTCCCATGCCTCCATTTTCCGGAAGAAGCATTCGAGATTGTCTTTGGTTGTTGAATGAGTGCATTTACCTACTCACAACATACCCGAAGCCACCTTCCTCATCTCTGGATGCTTTAAATATGAGCCCCAAATTTAATAGTGAACCCAATTCTTCACTCTTTGTGAAATATTTGGGTGGGTCCCCTCTTTGTCTCTCGCTGAACAAGTAGCTCCAAAATTGAAAACATTAAGTTTCAAATTTCAAGTCAATGGGCATTATTTTTCTGATTTCATTTTCTACAACCAACTCACGAATGAAACAAATATAGATCAACAAATTAAAAATGATCCACTTCGATGGGGGGACCTCCTTACATTACATAGATGAACAATTCTTCGATGATACAAATGATAATACCTACTTTCGTATATAGGAGTCTACAGTCACAATATAATTAGAGTCTACATAACAATAATAATTTAAGGGGTGCACCAATAACAATAGTGGACTTCATGGGGCAATCAATAAATTAAAATTGGAGTCGTGTAGAATGTGAAATGTGATTTCAAATGAGGGAGAGGGGGGTCCACTCAGAGGGGGAATGTATGACCCTAGATGCACCACACAGAGCCTCTCAAGAAGCCGTCTTTCCACATAAAAAAAATCAACTTACACCTTAGGAGCCAACCATAAAACAATTTATTCTAAAAAAAATTCAATGAATCCTCGCTATGACACTTGTCACATTTTCATTGGCTCTGAGGGACTTTCATCATGGTTGAACTATCTCGACTCCTTTGATCGTGAAAATTTGCCTATTCCTCGACGATTGGTCACCGAGATTTAACTTCTCATAGGGACTTCTGCTTTGAGTGAAATGAATTCTACGAATTTCTTGGCAATGTGTCGATCCGATCATTCTCCGTTTGGTGAAATTCTTAGAATTTTTTTCTTTGGTAACTTTTAACCTCAATCGATATTTTGATCTATCCTTCCCACCGACATGCTTTTTGACCCATAAAATTTGGTTATCTCATGAGAGATGAATACTCTTATATTTCCCAAGTTCTATCATCTCGATTCTACTTGGAAAAATCACCATGAAAAAACCATTTGGGTTCACCGAAATGTATTTCCTTCCAAATGGCTTAGCGCTCTTCAAACAATGTTTCCTCTTTACTCTAACCCAATCCAACATGTGTTGGTTGCTTCGTTGACTTATGAGAACAATTTTATAAAAATTAAATCAATCCCGTCGTTCTTGGAAAACTAACTCATTTGCTTCCTTTGAGAATCATGTTCCTCATTTGCACATACATGCATTTGGTGCAAGCTTCTCCTTGAAAACCACTTTCCCAAGTTAAAAACATTTGAGCGAAATGAAACAATGAGCTCCAAAATTTGCAAGAATAAGAAAATAATGGGCATTATTTACCTCCATGGTTCCAAATTTCACATCCTGAAGAATTCATTCGGGCCACCTCTTTCGCCTCTTGGCATCAACACATAAAATGTTCTACAATGGTTGGAAACATTTTGGTTGCAAATTCGTTGACGTATTTTCCCTCTTTCCCTCATCCTCCAATTTGACATGTCAGTTTATATGCCATGGATTTGACAATGAAGGCTAAACATGAACCTCTTTCACAATATTCGACCTTTAAAAATCCTATGACATCTTTTCACAAGCATAACTATCAATCTAAAAGACAATCATGCAAGAAACATACCCTGACGACATATCCTGTGCTCCTTCAAAGAAAAAAAGTTCACATCATTAGAACATCTCCATTTAGTCTTTCATCTTGGTGTGAAAACTCATCGAGCAAACACAAATAAAAAACAGCCTTCTTAGATCAAATCGACCAACACAATTCAACACCTATGCATGATCAAATGATCAACAATCTCAAGTTGACATACATACCATCCTTAGCCAAAGACAACTCAGCTTCGAGATTCGTCTACTTTGAATGGGAAATTCTGAAGATATGGACATGCTCATGACAATGATGACATTTGAAAGGGACATGTTCATAATCCAATGGGTTCGACCATGTAGAGTCATGGTAGATTAGATCTATGGGATTCTGGTAGCTGGCGGAGATATGTTCATATGGACACAAATCGGGGCATATGTCACATGTCATAAGTGTTCTAAGGATCTCGCGAGCTTTTTACAAACGCTCCTATCGAAGCTCTACCCTTTCCAGGACGTGAGGTTCAAAAATAATTTATATCTGAAGAGATCCGAACGTAGACACGAGCTGTGGTGAATTCTTCTTTTTCCCAGGTTGTAGCATTTCCTCTTCCCAATAGAGGATGAAGAGGTTTGAACTTCTAAAAATATGGCCTCGTTTTTGAAGATCCTCTCGCAACTCTTAGATATTCAAAGATCGAGTGAAGATTCTTCATGTGATTCAAGCTCAAAATTTCGTTGTGGACCACTTGTTCTCGATCGAGGCCATAATATGTTTTTCTCAAGGCCAAATCCCCAATAGTTTGTAGATCAATGCATGATCTTTCATCTACCGTCGAGCATTTTCCAAGCGATTGTTTGGGATGAAAAAATTTGTGATTTGATTTCTACCTTACGAAGGCATCGAATTCAACCTTTCCTTTTTCGGGCACTAAACCTTCATGACCTTGCACAAAGGGTGTCTAATTTTTTACGTCGCGAGGAATCCGACCCCTCTCGCCATGGTGGGGGTCCTAACATCGACGCTTCCACCAGGCCCGGAGAGGTTCAACCCCGGCAGGCGCCGCACGACGTGTTTAGGGAAGAGGAATAATGGTGCAAAAAGTTACAACTTTGCTAACAAAGCCTTAGCAAGAGCACTTTTTTCCATATCATATACTTTGGCCTCTTATTAATTTAACATTTACAAATAAAATATAATAAATAAGTTTAAAATTACATATCTTATTTTGCCTTTGTAAATATACCGTGATCTACTCTATAATATAGGACTAAAAGGAGCAATTTAAAACATATAGAGTTTTAATGTATATATATTCAAGAAGGTATAAGGATTTAAAATACATATCAATGTTTATGTTATTTATTAAAATAAAATAATAAAATATATAGGATTTTTTACTAATATTTTATTTATTAAATATAACTATAATAAAAAGATACTAGTTATATTTATGTGTAATTTATTTTAATAGATTATATTTTTGGTATATATATATATATTTATTTCTCTTGTATATTTAGTTATCTTAAAATTTTCAAATTAACACAACTACCCTTAAACATTCAGGATATTTAAAAAGACACATTTTCATATTTAACAAAATGTTATTATACTTGTAACATCAATATAATCATTATATATTATTTTATTTACATATAAATATCACATGATGTATTGTTTAAAAATTTAAAAATTTTAGTAAATAAAAGTATGAATTTCACATTGGTTTCCCGTTTTCTTAAAATAAGCAATGCTTTATATTTTCATTTATCCATATATTGTATTGTTTTAAAATTTTAAAAAAATAGTAAGTAAAAGTATGAATTTCACATTGGTTTCCTCTATTAAAATAAGGACTGGTTTATATATTTTAGTTTTTATTATGTTATTTTAACTTATTACATTTATTACATATTTTAATTAATTTTTTTATTTTCTTATTATGTTGTTTTTAAACTATTTTGGTTTTAAATATTTAAAAAATATATGTGTTTCATATATATTAATTTATCATAATTATGTTAGTATTAATTTTGTACACTTTGACACCAAGTAATTTTCTTAACACCCCCACTTCGTGTTGAATTTGAAAAATTTAGACATTTGAACTTAAATCCTAAGGGGAGTGGACCCCAAAGGATAAGTATGGCAGTAGAATGTACGAATATTTAAATTGAGGCAATAAATAAAATGATTGTGCATTTGACCAAGATGAGAATATTAGAGATCACTTGCCAAATCCATGAGGATGGATAAGGCAACAAATCCCCACAATCTTTCAAAATCCTTGAAAGAAATTAATTTAGATTTTTAGGAGGAATCTAAACTTCCCAATGATGAGGAAAGCAAGCCTAAAGAGGTAAGAAAAGCCTAAAAGCCGAGGAAAAGCATAAACAAACAAAGAGTCCCAAAAATGGAAGCCTAGGCTAACAGAAAGAAAGCATCCCCGCTATTCTCGACGTTGCACTAGAAACATGCTTTGGGGAAATATGAGCTTAAATAAGTTGCTCCTAAGAATATCGAGGTTGATCCGTGATGGAGGTGATCTCACCGGGGGTGAGTTCGGGAGACAAAGAGGACTCTAAGGTTAGAGGTTGGTCATTTGCAATAGTGGTATATTTCTGAAATTCTTGTTATTTTGATTTATGATGGTATGAACTAGCTACATATAAAATTGACTTAAATGGTATGATTGATTTTAGTACTACATTTACCGTAGGTCCATCCTAAGGCATTCACCTTCCAGATTCTCGTTTAGTTGTAGACCGTAAATCCATAGAGTAGAAAACCACAACTTTAAACCAAGTTCCGTTTAAACCCGAAAGTACTTAGTCTCCATGCATACTAAATATTAAATTGTTTCATATATATGTGCCAGAAATTATGCTCATAGAAGAAGTAAAAATATGGTAGTGAAACCAAATTCACACTAGAGAAAAAAAAGGAAATTCAGGACATTAGAATATGTATTTCTAAATTTTTTCTAGATCAAGAAGTAATTCTACTCTATAGGAGTATTATAGAATTCATAGTAATTAAGGCATATTGCATTCTTTAATTCACTTCTAAAACCTTGAAATAAATATCATAGCAAAGAGACTTAGACCTATGCCTAAGGTACACTACCAAATGAACTACCAAATACATGTATATGCATTCAAAAAATAATAAATAAGTACCCCAGCGCTAAAACCAATAGATCATTTTCACATCGTATTATAAATGAAATATATATACGAATTCTATATATATATGAACAAACCATATATGTTAAAATGAAATATAGATACGAACCATATATGTTAAAATGAATATTCATATTTTAACCTTATTCTATTTGGATTAATGTATAGTCAAACTACATTAACTCATGGTTGTTATTAAATTTACTAGGCATTGGGCCTGAGTCAAATAAATTTCTCCGAATGTACCCACATTAATATCCCACGGCATATTAGGTACTTTTGAACATTATATGAAATGAATGGAGGTAAAATTAAAACGATGATATAAATGTTAAGAAAATTTCAATAATAAAAACTATGAAACAACGCATAGATAATAATGGCCGACTACACGGTTTTTACACTCGTATATTAATCTCCATGCAACGTATTGGGATAAAAAACTATGATATTAGAATAGACTACGTAGCGTAACCTTACTTATGTTTATGAGGAACGCTACCATTATTAAAACAACAGAACATAGAGTTAAATTTTAGTTAAGGGATGAGTATCACCGATGTGAGAACCTCAGATCTTCTCCTGCAATAATCGTTTTTTCATTATGGTCATTAAGTGAAACGAGGCAGCAATCAAATTAGTGTAAATCGATTGACCAATACACATTGACCATAGTTTCGAATGAGATAAAAACATATAAAAGTAATCATGAAATAGGTCCCGACTTCAATGCTGATTGCAAACGATATCGATGTATGAAAGCATAGACCAACGAATTTGAGGCATCAACCTTCCGCAACCGTATGGATGAATTAGGGGTTTACCTCGTGTATAAGGTTTTCTTCCTACCCTTGCGTCGCATTGACATTAACAACAAGAAACGAGGAATCCATACACCGGTTATAAATATTAGAACGCCGGCCGTAGAGAGATTATCCAAATCGGATGCAGAAACCTAAGATCCCACTCCAGACTCGACAAATAATATGTTAACAAAGGCCTCAATGTATAATCATTTGGATAGCTCGCGAATGGTTTCTACATGGGTGATGTGCGTGCTAAATGCGTATTTGATATATGGAAATAAAACTCTCACGAGCAGAACAACTAGGGTTACATCAGCTACTAGCAAAGCTATGATAAGAAAACTAACTCGGTGTATGTATAAATTCAAAAAGAGTGCAGCCAGGCATATAAACTCGAGGATTAACAAGCGTTTAGAGAACAAGCCTTGCGCTCTCCACGAAACAACAGATGCCGACCTCCGTCTCTTTCCGCGAAAAACAACGCAAGAGATGAGATACCGTCTCAAAACGTAAGGAACTATAAAAAACAATAGGACTCATGGATAACGTGAAACCTTACACCGACCCCCGGTGCGCAGTCCAACACCTTCGCGATGACTTAGGGTCCCCGCACATGAGTCACACAAATAACCGCGAATTAGGTGAATAAAACATGAATGGAGACAAGCACAAAACAAGAGAAAACAAATTGTAACCGCAACCCGATCCGGGCTTACCATAAATGACAAAACGTGAGGGGAGCGGTGAATGGAAATGATTCTATATCATAGAAATAAATGGGAAGGGTCGGATGAACAACCGGCACAGAGCCCCAATTAAAAAAGAAGAACCCTCTCAGAACTTAATCCCACTACCCCAAATTCTAAAACTCCGTTGTCGATTGAGAAAACTCCGGCCCACGTTGATAGGCGGTACCAGGCGATATTGTTAAAAGCGCAGAGAAGGTATGGGGAGATTCTTCTTTGCATCGTATGCACGTAGGTAAGGGGATAACCCCGTAACTACACAACTTCCCGAGGTGCGAACTCGGCACACAGACCGGGGACCACCAAATGACACATAGCAAGCCACACGTCGAATTCCCCGCCGGGTATGAATGATTTACGCCGGGTACCGGTAATTTCCTGTGGAGGATGTCGTCCCCGCTCGCAAAATCATCGAAATAGCAAACCAAAATCACACGTTAAACCCAACAATTGAAAGACCTGCGACACGGTATTACAAACCATAATCAAAATGCATGTCGCGCACTCCTCGTATGAAATCAAAACGTGTATGCACCGGTTCGAATCCAAATAATGATAAACTGCAAGGCGAAATGAGTTCGGATTTGATATGATTTCGCCTACGCCGATACGTTGCATTCGGACATTATTACATGAGATGTTATTTGTATAATGATAAACCGATAACGATATACGCGCGACGAATTCCGACAAAGAATTGAAAATAAACAATGCCAAAAAGGTTTACGATTAGGGTTAGGTAGGTCTCAAAATTCATAATTAATAGAGGAAGCGTTGACATGTAATTATATCAATAGTTCGAACGCCCTAAATCTCTATTATGATAGACTCACGCTGCATAGATCTATTATATATGGAGTTAATTGAAAGTATATTATGTATTATATACATAATTTATATTCCAAAGTGTTGTCAAGTATAATTATACTATGTATTCTATATGCTTAGAGGATACAATAACCTTTTCAAAGGGTATATATATATATATATATATATATATATATATATATATATAGTACATATATATATATATATATATATATATATATATATATATAGTACATATATATATATATATATATGTACTATATATATATATATATCTATTACATGCCTATATATGTGAAAGTACCCAATGATATTTATCAAAGGGGTGTTTTATATATATGCGTTACATATATACTTATATGTGCTTCAAAACAATTCTTATCAAAGTATATATATATAGGCGGGTTATATATATATATATATGTGTGTGTTATGTATAGGTACGTGCATTCAAATAACTTTATCAAAGGATATATATATATATATATATGTATTATATATATAAGTGGTATATGTGTTATCGAAAGATAGGAATGTATATAGGGTTTAGACTTACACTATGTCTGGGGGGAGTATCCCATGTTGATATAGAGGGGGTATAGAATTTTATATCCATGGTTTTAATGTACACATGGGCAAAAGAAAAAAAATTCCTTAACCGGAGGTGTTACAAATGGTATTGGTCGCGGCAAAAACCGGGTTGTTGTTATTGTGCTCACCGACTTCAATGTTATCGAACATTGTAGAGATTGTTTTTTTGTGTTTTACTCACATAAAAGTTATGAGTGTGTACAACAGTTAAATGATGTCAAGAGGGAGGGGAATTTATGTGGATCTCTGCGTGATGAATTTGCTACCTGACCCCAATTCCCCCAGAATGGCTATGTTGCACCTATTGCAACGAGAATTGGTTTTAACTAAGAAGCTAGAATGACATATTGTCATCAACGAGTAAGGAGCAGAAAAGCTCATCAAAGAACTCACTTCCCTAATCAGCCCAAGAAGGCTAGAGGTTTTGGAAAGAGTGAATATGGATGAGTCCGATGATGATGATGCAACTAGACATCAACATAAGCAGAAAAGAGAATCAAGTAGGAGAATTTCGGAAGATCAAACCTCCCTCCAATGAGTGGGGAGAAGGAAGAAGATGTGCCGAAGCTTGGTTGCCTGTAACATGATCAAGTATTTCCAAGTTTATGAATATGAGAGTAACTGGCGTCGCATTAGTTGTGTATCAGCTACAAGGAAAAGCTACACTTTGGTGGGAAGAGACAAAAATGGTGCATGCCATCGATGAAAAGATAGTTACTTAGGTAATATTTTCAGTGTTAAGTTCAAAAATCGTTATTCGAACGAACATTATTATGATGATAAAGCTAAATAATTCCATGAACTTAGACTAGGACAAAATTTCACTATCGATGAAGTTTGTCAACAAGTTTTACCAATTTACCTAAGATATGGTCCTCACATTAGGGAATAAAGGCAAAGGTTCTAAAGGTTTTTAATCAAGCCGCCTACCGCATACAAGGAGAAAATTGAGTTTGACAACCCAAAGACAATGGACAAAGCCGTTAAGAAAGCAAGATTATGCTAATGCTAGCTTAAAGGTAGGGAATGTCGAACAAGGAAAGAGATGGTCAACATGGGTGAGTTCAAAGGAAAAAGACAAAAAAAGATATCTAAGGAATTTTAGCAAGAGATCATCAAAGGGAAAAAAATTCAATAAACCAAAAGAAAGCCAAAACCGCTTCGCTCCCAAGTGGCCTCAAAACAAGTAGAAGGGAAATGGTCAAGGCCTATACGATGAGGGATCGCCCCCATCAAAATATTCATATGATCACAGAGAGCGAGAGGCAACAATGAAATGACATAGCCAAAAATATACCAACTATCAAGAAAGATTGGAAAATCATAGCGTAACATCAAGCAACCATGGTGGAAAGGGAGGGTTAGATTTCGACCTACCTCTTAATGTTTTGATTGATCTTGGTGTTTTTCGAGTTACATTAGTCCCGGAATTGTAGAAAAATGTAAAATTAAATCAAAAATTTTGCATGAAATATGGTCGGGTACAAATTTGCCACCGGAACTAAGAGAAAGGTCACACACAAATTGCCCAAAACAAGAATACAATTAAATGGCTTTTCATCGTGCTTAAATTTGAACATATTGCCATTAGGATCCTATGATTTGGCCGAATAGGAATGGATTGGCTGAAAAAGAAGAAAGCTCATGAACCGCCGGGGTAAAACCCCGCATTGTGTGGATGAAGAGGGAAACCTTTTCATTAAAGGAAAACCAAAATCCATTTCCGCAAGACAAATATCGCCTTTACAATTGAAAAAAAAACAAATTTCAGAAAAGGATACCAAGTTTATGCAAAAGACATGTGGAAGAAGTAGAACAAAGAACCGAAGAAATCACTGGAGTGAATTACCAAAGTGGTAAGGGATTTTAAAGAAGTTTTCTCTGATGAGATTCCTCATCTCCCCTCCAAAAGAGAAATTGACTTTTCCATAGATCCGGTGTCGGGAGCCACACCTATTTCCCGAGCCCCTATAGAATGAGTCCGTCCGAACTTATGGAGCTGAAGATGTACCGCAAGAATTACGGATAAAGGGTACATTAGACCAAGGTGTCTCCGTGGGGAGCACCTAGTTTTCTATTTCCAGGAAAAGAAGGATGGAACTTTTAGGATGTGTGACGATTATCGTCAACCGAACAAGTTGACCATTAAGAATAGATATCCACTTCCTAGAATCGATGATCCTTTTATCAAGTGACAAAGGGCCTCAAGCCTTTTCAAATATCGACTCTAAGGACCGGCATCACCACCGAATCAAGGAAGAAGACATTAGCAAAACAGCCTTTCAACCCGAAAGAGATGGACACTATGAATTTGTAGTCCTACTGATTAACAAATGCCCTCGCCACCTTTATGTACCGATGAACAAGGTGTTAAAGAAGTATTTGGATAAATTTGTTCTGCTTTTTTATGTATCATATTTTTGTCTACTCCAAAAAACAAGAGGAACATAAAGAAACATTTAAGTGATAAGTTACAACTCGAAATAAAATCGCCTATATGCTAAGTTCGAGAAATGTGAATTTTACAAGGATAAGATTCAATATCCGTCATATTATTTCCGAAAAAGGCCTCGCATTTGACCCCGAAAAGATAAAAGCAATTAAAGATTGGTCGTGGACTCAAATCGATGTTTCTCAAAGCCAAGAAGGTCATTCATGGGGATGGCAGCTACTATCGTAGATTTGTGGAGAAATTTTATGCCATAGCACATCCCATCACTTCATTGCAACGAAAGGGTGTAAAGTCTATGTGGACCGAGAAATGTCAACCGGCCAACAATTAAACAAAACTTATTTCAGCCCCTATATTAAAAATTGATGATCCCGATAAAGAGTTTATCGTATGTACAGATGTTTGTAGAGAAGGGTTGGGAGGAGTCTTATTATGTGAAAATCTCGCTATCGCTATGAATCTAGGAAACCGAAAATACATGAACATAATTATAGTGCATATGATTTAGAATTTGCGCTTGTTATCCATGCTTTAAAAATGTGGCGGCACTATCTTCTTGGGAAAAAGTCTGCTACTGATGACCGATCATATTAGTTTCAAATATTTCTTTTCCCAAATTGACTGGAATGCAAGGCAAGCCGTATGGTCATTTTAAGCGAATTTGATATGGACATAAAACATATCAAGGGAAAAGAAAATAAAGTTGCTGATGCATTAAGTAGAAATGCTCACAAAAGCTAAACAAGATCGGGAGTAGTGCCCAGATGGAGGTGGAAGAAATGAGAGAAAAAGTGGTAAATCAAGATCCAAACTATGAAACACTCTTGGTGAAACTACAAAAGGGATAAAACCGATTTCACTCAAAACCAAAAGGGTTACTCTATTACAAAAAAAGGTTGTATATTCCAAATGTAGAGTCATTAAAAAGAGAAATTTTAGATGAATATCACAAATTACCTTATGCGTGCATCCAGATACTCGTAAGATGTTAATGTACTTGAAAACGAAGTTGTTCTGGCCAGAATGAAGAGAGATGTGGAAAAATATTTAAGTAGGTAAGTGTGGAATGTCAATTAGTCAAAGTTGAGCATCAACATCCAACGTCTTCTAAATCCTCACAATTGCAGAATGGAAATGGGACACGCTTCCATGGATTTTATAACAGACTACCTAAAACCAAATACCAACATGATTTTAAATTGTGGTAGTAGACACTTTAACCAAAGTCGCCCACTTTATAATAAAGGAAATCTACTTTCTAATTGTACTTTCAAGTAGCAAATGTTCTTCCTCGAAGGAGATAGTAAGGCTTCACGGAGTTCCCAAAGTAATCGTTTTCGCATCGAGATGTTAAGTTTGATACCGCGTTTTGGAAAGGATTGTTCGGAGGGATGGGTACTAAGCCGAATTTTAGTATCGCATATCACCCTCAACCGATGGGCAAATGTAAAGGACGAATCAAATTCTGAGGATATGTTTCGAGAATGTATGTGATGGATAGACCATCAAAGTGGGAGGAGTATCTCGCATTTAGTCGAATTTTCCTATAATATCAGCTACCAATCTTCTATTAAAATGAGTCCGTTTGAGGCACTATATGGAAGGAAGTGTCGTACTCATTTGAGCCGGAGCCAACCAGAGATAAATTAATGCCGGGACCTCAAGGCCTTACAAGAGATGGAGAGAATTGTTAAACAGATACAAAGAAATATCAAGACAACAAAAAGATCGCTGTAAAAGCTATGCCGATAAGAAAAGAGTGCACCAAGAATTCAAAGAAGTGGATCATGTGTATTTGCACATCAACTCCAAAAAGAGCACACTTGATGTCAGTTGTGCAAAACTCGCCTCCTAGATATTGTGGGCCTTTTTGAAGTTTCAGAAAGGGTGGGACCAAGCAGTTTACAAGATGGCCTTACCACCCCATGTTAGAGTGCATAATGTGTTTCATATTTCATTATTAAAAAGATATGTGCACGATGCTTCTAACATAGTTGATTGGAATGTTGAAGGTGTGAAACTTAAGGGAGTCAGCGGTAACCGCTTCAAATATTGGAGCGGAATAAATTGAATTGAGAACAGAATAAAGGCTGCAGTAAAAGTGCGTGAAGCACTTTATCGCCGAAGAAGCTACCCGGGAAAGGGAAGCCGAAATGATGGAAAAATATCCATTTTTGTTTAAGTAAACTCAAGAGTCAACAACACCGAGGATCCCGTGTTTATTTTCGCAGGGGGAATACGTAACACCCCAATTTCGTGTTGAATTTGAAAAATTTATACATTTGAACTTAAATCCTAAGGGGGTGGACCCCAAAGGATAAGTATGGTGTGAATGTACTTGCATATTTAATTTCAGGAAATAAATAAAATGATTGTGCATTTTGACCAAGATGAGAATTAGAGATCACTTGCCAAATCCATGAGGATGGATAAGGCAACAAATCCCCACAATCTTTCAAAAATCCTTGAAAGAAATTAATTTAGATTTTGAGAAGGAATCTAAATTTCCCCAATGAAGAGGAAAGTAGTTGGGAAGAGGTAAGAAAAGCTGGAAAAGCTGAGGAAAAGCATAAAACAGCTTTAAAGAGTCCCAAAATGGGAAGCCTAGGCTAAATAGGAAAGAAAGCATCCTGCTATTCTGGACGCAGAATTAGAAACATGCTTTGGGGAAATATGAGCTTAAATAAGCTGCTCCTAAGAAGATCAGAGGTGGATCTGTGATGGAGGTGATCTCAGCTCGGGGGTGAGTTCTGGGAGACAAAGAGGACTCTAAGGTTGGGAGGTTGGTCATTTGCAATAGTGGTATGTTTCTGAAATTCTTGTTATTTTGTTTTATGATGGTATGAATTGGCTACATATAAAATTAATTTAAATGGTATGATTGATTTTAGTACTACATTTAACAGAGTCCATCCTAAGGCATTCACCTTCCAGATTCTGTTTAGTTGTAGACCAGAAATCCATAGAGTAGAAACCCACAGAAACTTTAAACCAAGTTCAGTTTAAATCTGAAGGTACTTAGTCTCCACAGATAATTAAATATTAACTGGTTTCATATATATACAAAAGTGAAATTATATGCTCATATTTATGCTAGAAAAACATGGTAGCAGAACTGAAATCTACATGGTACAAGAAAAACAAAGGAAGCAAAGACGTTAGAATAGGTATTTCGAAATTTTTCTAGATCCAGAAGTAATTCTACTCTATAGGAGTATTATAGCATCTATAACAATTACAGTAATCTACCTCTAAAACCTTGAAATAAATATCATAACAAAGAGACTTAATCTATGCCTAAGGTACACTACCAAATGAACTACCGAGTATGTGTATATGCATTCAAAACAATAAATAAGTACCGAGCGCTAAACCAATAGATCATTTTCACATCGATTACAAATGAAATATGTATATGCGAATCCTATATATATATGAACGAACCATATATGTCAAAATGAAATATAGATGTGAACCATATATGTTAAAATGAAATATCTATACGAACCTTATCGCTATTTGGATTCATGTATAGTCAAACTACATTAACTCATGGTGGTTATTAAATTTACTAGTCATTGGGCCTAGGTCAAATAAAATTCTCCGACTGTACTGACCTTAATATCCCCGGCATATTAGGTCCTTTTGAACATTATACGAAATGATTGGAGGACAAATTAAAACGATGATGTAATGCGTAAATAACAATTTCAACAATAAAAACTATGAAACCGCGCATAGATAATAATGGCCGACTACACGGTTTTTACGCTGTATATTAATCTCCATGTAACGTATTGGGATAAAATTTATATGCAGTAAACTATGATATTAAAATACCACAGGCAGCGTAACCTTACTTATGTTTATGAGGAACGCTATCATTATTAAAACAACAGGAACACAGAGTTAAATTTTAGTTAAGGGACAAGTATCATCGATGTGAGAACTCGGTATCTTCCCTAGCAATAATCGTTTTTCATTATGGTCGTTAAGTGAAACGAGGCACAAATCGAATTAGTGTAAATCGGATTTACCAATACGCATTTGACCATAGTTTCGACTGAGAAAAACAAAATAAAACATATAAAAGTAATCATGAAATAGGTCCTGATGGTTAACGGTTGATTGCAAATGATATCAGATGTATGAAAGCACAGACCAACGAATTTGGGGCATCAACCTCTGCAACCGTATGGACGAAGTAGGGGTTTACCTGTGTATAGGGTTTTCTTCCTACCCTTGCATCGCATTGACATTAACAACAGTAAAAACAAGGAATCCATATGCTGGTTATAAAGATTGGAACGCCAGCCGTAGAGAGATTATCCAAACTGGATGCAGAGAAACCTAAGATCCCGCTCCAGGACTCGAAAAAAAAAACAAATAATATGTTAACAAAGGCCTCGGTGTATAATCATTTGGACAGCCTGCGAATGGTTTCTACATGGGTGATGCATGCTGAATGCAGCAGTGATAGTGCAGTGAAATAAAACTCTCACGAGCAGAACAACTAGGGTTACATCAGAGAAGTCTAGCAAAACTATGATAAGAAAAATAACTCGGCGTATGTATAAATTCAAAAAGAGCGCAGCCAGGCATATAAACCGAGGATTAACAAGCGCTAGAGAATAGGCTCAGTCTCCGCTCTCCAGTAAACAGCCTGAGATGCCGACCCTCTGCCCTCTCTGCGAAAAACAATCAGTAGATGATGAGATACTGTCTCAAAACGTAAGGAACTATAAAAACAATAGGACTCAGGGATAACGTGAAACCTTACGCTGAATCTCCTTGGTGCAGTAGTCCGACAACTTCGCGATGACTTAGGGTCCCTGCACATGAGTCACACAAAAATAGCCGTGAATTAGGTGAAGAAACCATGAATTGAGACAAGCACAAAACAAGAGAAAACAAATTGTAACCGCAACTTGATCTGGCTATACCATCAACGACAGGCGAGGGGAGCGATGAATGGCAATGATTCTATATCAAAGAAATAAATGGGAAGGGTCAGATGAACAAATCGGCACAAGAGCCCCAATTAAAAAAAAGAAGAACCCTCGTAACACTAATCCCACTGCCCCAGAAATTCAGAAAATCCCAATGTCGATTGAGAAAACTCAACCACGTCGATAGGCGGGTACCAGGCAATATTAAGGTGCATAGAGAAGGTATGGGGAGATGCTATGCATCGTATGCACGTAGGTAAGGGGCTAACCCCAGAACTAATAACTTGTCGAGGCAGAACTCGGCACATAGTACTGGGACCATTCAGAAATGACACATAGCAAGCCACACGTCAAATTCCTACTGGGCATGGAACGATTTACGCATGTAGCTGGTACTTCCCTCTCAGGAGCGAGACGCCGTCCCTGCCTGCAAAATCATCGAAACAGCAAAACCAAACTCACACGTTAAACCCAGTCGAAGAGAGCACGGTGCGACACGAGTATTACAAACCATAATCAAAACGCATGTTGCGCACTCCTCGTATGAAATCAAAACGTGTATGCATTGGTTCAGAATCCAAATAATGATAAACCGCCGCAAGGTGAAATGAGTTCAGATTTGATATGATTTCAGCTACGCCGATACACAGACCTGGACATTATTACATGAGATGCTATTTTTATAATGATAAACTGATAACGATATGGCTGTCGCGACGAATTCCGACAAAGAATTGAAAATAAACAATGCCAAAAAGGTTTACGATTAAGGTTAGGTAGGTCTCAAAAATTCATAATTAATAGAGGAAGCGCTGACATGTAATTATATCAATAGTTCAAATGCCCTAAATCTCTATTATGATAGACTTACGCGGGTATATAGATCTGCGTATATATATATTGAGTTAATTGAAATGTATATTATGTATTATATACATAATCGATATTCCAAAGTGTTGTCAAGTATAATTATAATATGTATTCTATATGCTTGGGAGGATACAATAACCTTTTCAAAGGGTATATATATATATATATATATATATGTACTATATATATATATATCTATTACACGCCTATATATGTGAGTACCCAATGATATTATCAAAGGGGGTGTTTTATATATATGCGTTACATATATATCTATATGTGCGTTCAAACAATTTTATCAAAGTATATATATATGTGGGTTATATATATGTGTGTTATGTATAGGTACGCGCATTCAAATAACTTTATCAAAGGATATATATATATATATATATATATATATATATATATATGTATTATATATATAAGTGGTATATCTGTTATCGAAAGATAGGAATGTACATAGGGTTTAGACTTACACTATGTCTGGGGGGAGTATCCCATGTTGATATAGAGGGGGTATAGAATTTTATATCCATGGTTTTAATGTACACATGGGGAATATAAATCCAATTTCGAACTTAATATTCGGTATTAAACTGTAAATAGAAAATGAAACACTCAAGATATATGTGGGAAGAAGAGAAAAAAAAAAAAAAATCCTTAAACTGGAGGTGTTACAAATGGTATCAGAGCCCAAGTGCAAAAACTGGGTTGTTGTTATTGTGCTCACTGAATTCTGAATGTTATTGAACATTGTAGAGATTGTTTTTTTGTGTTTTACTGATAAAAGTTATGAGTGTGTACAGTGGTGCTAAAATGGCTGAAGAGGGAGGAATTTATGTGGATCTGCGTGATGAATTTGCTACTCCAGATCCTAATGCCCCGGTAATGGCTATGTTGCACCGGTTGCAACGAGAATTGGCTGAACTAAGAAGCCAGAATGACATATTGTCATCAACGAGTAAGGAGCAGGAAAATCTCATCAGAGAACTCACTTCCCGGAACAGCCAAGAAGGCGGAGGTTCTGGAAAGAGGAATATGGATGAGTCTGATGATGATGATGCAACTAGACATCACAATAAGCAGAAAAGAGAATTGCAGGGAGAATTTCGAAAGATCAAACCTCCCTCCAATGATGGGGAGAAGGAAGAAGATGTTGAAGCTTGGTTGCTGAACATGATCAAGTATTTCCAAGTTTATGAATATGAGAGCAATCTGAAGGCCAGATTAGTTGTGTATCAGCTACAAGGAAAAGCTACACTCTGGTGGGAAGAGACAAAAATGGTGCATGCCATTGATGAAAAGATAGTTACTTGGGAAGATTTTCAGGCTAAGTTCAAAAATCGTTATTTGAACAAACGTTATTATGATGATAAAGCTAAATAATTCCATGAACTTAGACTAGGACAACTCACTATCGATGAGTTTGTCACTAAGTTTACCAATTTACTGAGATATGTCCCTTACATTAGGGAATAAAAGGAAAAGGTTCAAAGGTTTTTGAATTGCTTGCCTACTGCATACAAGGAGAAAATTGAGTTTGACAACCCAAAGACAATGGACAAAGCAAGTTAGAAAAGCAAGATTATGCTATCAAACAGTCTTAAAGCAGTTACTTGAGTAGGGAAGAGTCAAGTTGAACAAGAGTGAGTTCATGGGAAAGACAAAAACCAGCATATCAAAGGAATTTTGGCAGAGATCATCAGCGGAAAAAATTTAATAAACCTAAAGAAAGTCAAACTGCTCAATCCCTAGTGGCTTCAAAACAAGTAGAAGGGAACAATAAAAAGGAAGGGACAGTCAGAATGAAGGAACTTTGAAATGTTGGGGCAGTGGAGAACCCCACATGATGAGGACCGCCTCATCTAAACATTCATATAATCAACAAGAGAACGAGAGAGTAACAACAATCAATGAAATAGCGTAAATACACGAACTATCAAAGCAGCATCGGGAAAATCTACATAACATCAAGCAACCATGGTGGAAATGGATGGTAAGATTTCTGACCTACCTGTTACTGTTTTGATTGACCCAGGTGCTTCTTTGAGTTACATTAGTCCTGGAATTGTAGAAAAATGTAAACTTAAACCTGAGAAATTTCAGCAGTCATGGTTGGTACAGCTGGCCACTGGAACTAAGAGAAAAGTAACACATAGATTGCCTAAAACATCAATACAATTAAATGATTTTCCAACAGAAGTAAATCTGAACATATTGCCGTTAGAATCCTATGATTTACTGATAGGAATGGATTGGCTGGAAAAGAAGAAAGCCCTGATGAACTGCTGGGATAAAACCCTGCACTGTGTGGATGAAGAGGGGAAACCTTTTACCTCAAAAGGAAAACCAAAATCCATTTTAGTAAGACAAATATCAGCCTTACAATTGAAAAGAACAACTAGAAAAGGATACCAAGTCTATGCTGTACATGTGGAAGAAGTAGAACAAAGAACTGAAGAAAATCTGTTGAGTGAATTACCTGTGGTAAGGAATTTAAAGAAGTTTTCCCCAACATGAGACTCTCAGCCCCCCCAAAAGAGAATTACTTTTTCCATAGATCTGCATGAGCGCACCAAGTTTCCCGAGCCCCTTATCGAATGAGTCCTCCTGAACTTATGGAACTGAAAATGCAATTGCAAGAATTGCTAGATAAAGGTTATATTAGACCAAGTGTGCCTCCTTGGGGAGCACCGGTCTTATTTGTGAAAAAGAAAGATGGAACTTTTAGGATGTTCATTGATTATCGCCAACTGAACAAGTTGACCATTAAGAATAGATACCCTTTACCTAGAATTGATAATATTTTTGATCAAGTGAGAGGAGCTTCAGTCTTTTCAAAGATTGACTTAAGAACTGGTTATCACCAGCTCAGAATCAAGGAAGAAGACATCAGCAAAACAGCCTTCCGAACCATGTATGGACACTACGAATTTGTAGTCCTACCTTTTGGTTTGACAAATGACCCTGCCACATTCATGTGTCTGATGAATAGTGTGTTAAATAAGTACTTGGATAAATTAGTTCTGGTGTTTATAGATGATATTTTGGTCTACTCAAAAAACAAAGAGGAACATAAAGAACATTTGCGGATAGTGTTACAAACTTTGAAAGAAAATCAGCTATATGCTAAGTTCAGTAAATGTGAATTTTACAAGGATAAAATTCAATATTTGGGTCATATTATCTCTGAAAAAGGCCTTACAGTTGACCCTAAAAAGATAAAAGCAATTAAAGAATGGCCGGTTCCAACTGATGTTTCAGCAGTAAGATCATTCATGGGGATAGCAGGTTATTATCGTAGATTTGTGGAGAGATTTTCTGCCATAGCACATCCCATCACTTCATTGCAAAGAAAGGGTGTCAAGTTCGTGTGGACTGAGAAATGTCAACACAGTTTCGAACAATTAAAACAAAAACTTATTTCAGCCCCTATATTAAAAATTGCTGATCCTGATAAAGAGTTTTTTGTATGTACAGATGCTTGCAGAGAAGGGATAGGAGGAGTCCTATTGCAGGAAAATTCAGTTATTGCATATGAATCTAGAAAACTGAAAATACATGAACAGAATTATAGTGCATATGATTTAGAATTCGCAGCTGTTATCCATGCTTTGAAAATGTGGTGGCACTATCTTCTGGGAAAAAAATTCACATTGATGATTGATCATATTAGCCTCAAATATTTCTTTTCCCAAACTAACCTGAATGCAAGACAAGCCAGATGGCTGTCCTTTTTAAGTGAATTTGATATGGATATAAAGCATATCAAGGGAAAACAAAATAAAGTTGCTGATGCATCAAGTAGAAATGCTTGTCAACATCTAAACAGCATTGGGAGTAGTGCCCAGATGGAGATAGAGGAATTGGTGGGAAAAGCAGCAAATCAAGATCCCAACTATGAAGCACTCTTGGTGAAACTACAAAAAAGGGGTAAAAATGATTTCACTAAAAACCAAAGAGGGCTACTCTATTACAAAAACAGGTTGTATATTCCAAATATAGAGTCATTGAAAAATGAAATTTTAGATGAATATCACAAACAGCCCTATGCAGGACATCGAGGATACCAAAAGATGTTAACAGCCTTGAAGAAGAAGTTGTTCTGGCCAGGAATGAAGAGAGATGTGGCAGAGTATTTAAGTAGATGTATGGAATGTCAATTAGTCAAAGTTGAGCATCAACACCCGGCAGGTCTTTTAAATCCTTTGCCAATTGCATAATGGAAATGGGACACAGTTTCCATGGATTTTATAACAGGACTACCTAAAACCAAATACCAGCATGATTCTGTAATGGTGGTAGTAGACACTTTAACCAAAGCTGCCCACTTTATACCAGTAAAATCTACTTTCGGGACAAATCAAGTAGCAAATGATTTCCTGAAGGAGATAGTAAGGCTTCATGGAGTTCCCAAAGTAATTGTTTCAGACAGAGATGCTAAGTTTACAACAGCATTTTGGAAGGGGTTGTTTGGAGGGATGGGTACTAAGCTGCATTTTAGTACTGCCTATCACCCTCAAACTGACGGGCAAACAGAAAGGACGAATCAAATTTTAGAGGACATGTTGAGAATGTATGTGATGGACAGACCATCAAAGTGGGAGGAGTATCTGCATTTAGCGGAATTTGCCTATAATAAAAGTTACCAATCTTCTATTAAAATGAGTCCGTTTGAGGCACTATATGGAAGGAAGTGTTGTACTCCGTTGTGCTGGAGCCAACCAGAAGATAAATTAATGCTGGGACCGGATGCCTTACAAGAGATGGAGAGAGTTGTTAAACAGATACAAAGAAATATCAAGACAGCACAAGATCGCCAGAAAAGCTATGCTGATAAGAAAAGAGTGCACCGAGAATTAAAAGTGGGGGATCATGTGTATTTGCGCATCAAACTCAAAAGAGCACACTTTATGTCGGAAGTTGTGCAAAACTTGCTCCTAGATATTGTGGTCCTTTTGAAGTATTAGAAAGGGTGGGACCAGTGGCTTACAAGCTGGCCTTACCCCCCCATGTTAGAGTGCATAATGTGTTTCATGTTTCATTATTAAAAAGATATGTGCATGATTCTTCTCACATAGTTGATTGGAATGTTGTATAGGTGGAACCAGAAGGGGAGTTTCTGCCAGAACCGCTTCAAATATTGGAGTGGGAAGAAAATGAATTGAGAAATAGAACAGTGGCCAGAGTAAAAGTGCAGTGGAAGCACTTTACTGCTAAAGAAGCTACCTGGGAAAGGGAAGCTGAAATGATGGAAAAATATCTATTTTTTTTTAAGTGAACTCTAGTAGTCAAATAATAACACCGAGGACGGTGTTTATTTTCAGAGGGGGAATATGTAGTACCCCCAATTTATGTGTTGAAATTTTAAAGTTTGACATTTTAACTTTAATCCTAAGGGGAGTGGACCCCAAAGGATAAATAAATTGTGGATGTAATTAAATATTTTAGTTGAGGAAATAAATGAAATGATTGTGCATTTTGACCAAGATGAGAATTAGAGATCACTTGCCAAATCCATGAGGATGGATAAGGCAACAAATCCCCACAATATTTCCAAAAATACTTGAAAGAAATTAATTTAGATTCTGAGGAGGAATATAAATTTCCCCAATGAAGAGGAGTAGTTGGGAAGAGGTAAAGAAAAGCTGGAAAAAAAACAGGAAAAGCTTAAAGCAGCTTTAAAGAGTCCCAAAATGGGAAAGCCTAGGCTAAACAGGAAAGAAAGCATCCTGCTATTCTGGACGCAGAATTAGAAACATGCTTTGGGGAAATATGAGCTTAAATAAGCTGCTCCTAGGCAGATCAGAGGTTGATCTGTTCTAGGAGGTGATCTCAGCTCGGGGGTGAGTTCTGGGAGACAAAGAGGACTCTAAGGTTGGGAGGTTGGTCATTTGCAATAGTGGTATGTTTTCTGAAATTCTTGTTATTTTGTTTTATGATGGTATGAATCGGCTACATATAAAATTAATTTAAATGGTATGATTTATTTTAGTACTACATTTAACAGAGTCCATCCTAAGGCATTCACCTTCCCGATTTTGTTTAGTTGTAGACCAGAAGTCCATAGAGTAGAAACCCACAGAAACTTTAAACCAAGTTCGGTTTAAAACTGAAGATACTTAGTCTCCACAGACAATTAAATATTAACTGGGTTCATAAATATATACAAAGGAGAAATTATATGCTCATATGTATGCTAGAAAAATATGGTAGCAGAACTGAAATCTACATGGTACAAAAAAGAAGAAGGAAGCAAAGACATTATAATATGTATTTCGAAATTTTTCTAGATCCAGAAGTAATTCTACTCTATAGGAGTATTATAGCATTTATAACAATTACAGTAATCTACCTCTAAAACCTTGAGATAAATATCATAGCAAAGAGACTTAATCTATGCCTAAGGTACACTACCAAATGAACTACCGAATACATGTATATGCATTCAAAACAATAAATAAGTACCGAGCGCTAAACCAATAGATCATTTTCACATCGATTACAAAAGAAATATGTATATACGAATCCTATATATATAGGAACGAACCATATATGTTAAAATGAAATATAGATACGAACCATATATGTTAAAATGAAATATCTATACGAACCTTATCGCTATTTCGATTCATGTATAGTCAAACTACATTAACTCATGGTTGTTATTAAATTTACTAGGCATTGGGCCTAGGTCAAATAAAATTCTCCGACTGTACCGACATTAATATCCCCCGGCATATTAGGTCCTTTTGAACATTATATGAAACGAATGGAGGCAAAATTAAAACGATGATCTAATGCGTAAATAACAATTTCAACAATAAAAACTATGAAACAACGCATAGATAATAATGGCCGACTACACGGTTGTTACGCTGTATATTAATATCCATGCAACGTATTGGGATAAAATTTATATGCAGTAAACTATGATATTAAAATACCACAGGCAGCGTAACCTTACTTATATTTATGAGGAACGCTACCATTATTAAAATAACAGGAACACAGAGTTAAATTTTAGTTAAGGGACGAGTCTCACTGATGTGAGAACTCGGTATCTTCCCTGGCAATAATCGTTATTCATTATGGTCGTTAAGTGAAACGAGGCACAAATCGGATTAGTGTAAATCTGATTGACCAATACGCATTTGACCATAGTTTTGACTGAGAAAAACAAAATAAAACATATAAACGTAATCATGAAATAGGTCCTGACAGTTAACGGTTGAATGCAAACGATATCAGATGTATGAAAGCACAGACCAACGAATTTGATACATCAATCTCTGCAACCGTATGGACGAATTAGGGGTTTACCTGTGTATAGGGTTTTCTTCCTACCCTTGCATCGCATTGACGTAACAACAGTAAAAACGAGGAATCCATATGCTGGTTATAAAGATTTGAACGCTGGCTATAGAGAGATTATCCAAACTGGATGCAGAGAAACCTAAGATCCCGCTCCAGGACTCGAAAAAAAAAAAAAAACAAATAATATGTTAACAAAGGCCTCGGTGTATAATCATTTGGACCGCCTGCGAATAGTTTCTACACGGGTGATGCGTGCTGAATGCAGCTGTGATAGCGCGGTGAAATAAAAATCTCACGAGTAGAAAAACTAGGGTTACATCAGAGCAGTCTAGCAAAACTAGGATAAGAAAAATAACTCGACGTATGTATAAACTCAAAAAGAGCACAGCCAGGCATATAAACCGAGGATTAACAAGTGCTAGAGAACCGGCTAGGTCTCCACTCTCCAGTACACAGCCTGAGATGCTGACCCTCTGCCCTCTCTATGAAAAACAATCAGTAGTCCGACACCTTCGCGATGACTTAGGGTCCCTGCACATGAGTCACACCGAAAATAGCCGCGAATTAGGGAAGCAAACCATGAATGGAGACAAGCACAACACAAGGGAAAACAAATTGTAACCGCAACCTAATCCGGCTATACCATCAACGACAGGCGAGGGGAGCGATGAATGGCAACGATTCTATATCACAGAAATAAATGGGAGGGGTCGGATGAACAAATCGGCACAAGAGCCCCAATTAAAAAGAAGAAGAACCGTCGTAACCCTAATCCCACTGCCCCAGAAATTCAGAAAATCCCGATGTCGATTGAGAAAACTCAGCCACGTCGATAGGCGGGTACTAGGCGATATTAAGGTGCGCAGAGAAGGTATGGGGAGATGCTACACATCGTATGTAGGTAGGTAAGGGGCTAACCCTAGAACTGATAACTTCTCGAGGCAGAACTCAGCATACAGTACTGGGACCAGTCAGAAATGACAAATAGCAAGCCACACGTCGAATTCCTGCTGGGCATGGAACGATTTACGCCGGCAGCTGGTACTTCCCTCTCAGGAGCGAGACACCGTCCCTGCCTGCAAAATCATCGAAACAGCAAAACCAAACTCACATGTTAAACTCAGTCGAACAAAGCACGGTGCGACATGGATATTACGAACCATAATCAAAACTGATGTTGCGCACTCCTCGTATGAAATCAAAACGTGTATGCACTGGTTCAGAATCCAAAGAATGATAAACCGCCGCAAGGCGAAATGAGTTCAGATTTGATATGAGTTCAGCTACGCCAATACGCAGACCTGGACATTATTACATGAGATGCTAGTTGTATAATTATAAACTGATAACGATATGGCCGCCGCGACGAATTCCGACAAAGAATTGAAAATAAACAATGCCAAAAAGGTTTACGATTAGGGTTAGGTAGGTCTCAAAAATTCATAATTAATAGAGGAAGCGCTGACAAGTAATTATGTCAATAGTTCGAATGCCCTAAATCTCTATTATGATAGACTTACGCGGGTATATAGATCTGCGTATATATATGGAGTTAATTGAAATATATATTATGTATTATATACATAATCGATATTCCAATATATTATCAATTATATTTATCCTATGTCTAATTCATGCTTGGAAGGATGCAATAACATTTTTCGAAGGGTATATATATGTAATGAATATATATATTACATGCATATATATGTGAGTACCTAATGATGCTATCGAAGGGTATATTGGTACATGTGGGTATATATATATTATATACATGAGGAGTACTCAATATTAACATAAAGCGATAACGAATTCTATATATACATATAGTCGTAAAATATACATAGAATGTATTCAATACTATTAGAAAGAGATAATGAAAGGGAAATCCTAAAGTTAGAATGAGACACTAGATTTGTAGAGGAAAATTTGTGGGCAGAAATAAAACCCAATTGTTGAACTTAATATCTGTGCAACCATGTAAATAAAAGTGCAACCCGCATATATGTGGGAAAAAAAAAAAAATTTAACCTGGGAGGTGTTACACCGCTTGAGCCTGCACCAAGACCTCCTCGCTTTCCAAAATCTTTGTCTACTCAGTAGAGTGTATGAACACCTCCTGCTTCTAACCCTCCTCTACAGACAAAGAAACATCCTCCTGCTTACAGGTTTTCTTCTGTCTACGACGACGTCCGTGGCCCAGAGGGCAGTCCTTCGCTAGGTGCCCATACTTATGGCAAAGATTGCAGCGAAAAGGAAGGTTCTCATAGTCCAGCATCTGCAGAAATTCTAAATCCCTGTACTTCATTGTCATTGCATCCACCAAACCCTCGTTGGGGTTAAGGCTAACCAGGATTCGAGCCACACTCCTGTCCCTTGACTAGATATACGATTTGTCCACCTCCAAGAATTTTTCCAGAGTGTTTCCAATGGAAATGAAAACTGAGTCAGTCCAAAACTGCATCGGGAGGCCAGGGAGTTTGACCCAAATTGGTGACTCTGCCATATTTTCCTTCTGAGCATCGAAAAGAGGTGTCCATCGACAGAAGAGGATTGGTCTCTTGCCAAAGAACTAGTTCCTACCCAGGACCCAATCCACATGGTCTTTACTGTCAAATTTGATGCTAAACCACCCCCTGGCTAAAATTGTGATCTCTGTGGGCTGACCAGGGGCTTCTTTCCATTCACTAAGGACTTGATTAGAGATATAATCCGCCGAATACTTCTGGCCTCTCACTCTTCCAACCAAGATAGTTTCAGAAGCTTCCATGGCTTCTTCTACACTGATGTCCACACCCAAAAGACAGCTTGGTCGATTTTATTTTTTCTTAATGAGATCTTATTTTTTCCTTTTAGCCCCCACTGCTTCCTTGATCCCCTCCCCCTCTTCTGGAAGTGTAGTAACAGGAGCATTCGTTCCGGAGGGCACAGGCGACCTTGGTCGCCTTTCTTCAGAAACCTTTGGACCCTCTGTATCCTCCCATCCTTCCTGCTGCACCCTAGTCTCAGAACCAACCCCCTTGTGCGGATCTGACCCTTGAATCCTAGAAGACAAGACTCGGGGGGGTTTGTCTACTGCTTCGTTCGAGGAAACCCTCGACTAGCTTAGATGCGGAGCCGCTCCCAAAGGTACACTTGCAACCGACCCACCTCCGACTTGAGAAAGTCCTATATGAGGGGGTACAGGAGGAAAAAAAACTCCAGGGGAAAGGGGCCCTTGACTCGCTGCAGCCTTACGAAAGCCAACCTGAAAACCCTTAGAGTAACCTCCTTGAGAAGCTCTTCCAGAGGGTCTTACTTCTCCTAAAGCTGCAAGCCCATGAAAACCGAAACTACTAACAATATCCTCAAGCCCACCAGTGAGGACAGGAAAATAAGCGTTACCTTGATTCACCGTCGGGGCAAACAGCCTTGAAGAAGGCAGAGCCGATCTATCCCTATCTTCGGGTTCAGGGAGAAGTTCACGAACCGGTTCAGGGAGAAGTCCCACCCTCCAACACCCGCTCCAAGTACTCTAGAGGGTTTCTTCTAACAGACCAGCCCTAGATGAAAACCCTCCTCCAGCCACATCCTCACTAAGAACTTGCAGGTCGGCACGATTTGGAAAGAAAAGATCGAGATTTTTCTCAGAGACATTGTGCCCCCAACACGTAAGGAGATCTTTCGGTGCTGGCTCAAGCTCCAGAGACTCGCTGTCAAAACCCATCTTGCTGACCAGCTATTCTTCTTAAACCGACAGAGTGAAAGTGCCAAACCTGCTCTGGAACAGAAACCCTAATAGCAAAACACCGTCGCAAGGAACAGGAAACGCCAAAATTAGAAAAAACCATTGTTTAACTGATTAATCAACCTCGTAGTGCCGGCCACGGAGCAGGTGCCTTGAGGGGAGTGCCGATTGTCCCAGGAGATGATTTAGAAGCTACAACGGCCGGACTTCTGTTGCATCAGGGAGAAACTTTCCAGGGCCAGATGGCCTACAGCCGAGGCCTGAAGACTTTAGGGTTTCCATCCTTCTTGCTCCTTCACCTTTAAATTATTTTATTATTATTAATTAAAAAACTTAATATATGAGCTAAACATATATGCATTTAAATATCGTTTTAACCCACTTTATCCTTGATATTATAATCTTATAAATATGATTTGTTACCATTCCATGAGCTAACAACATGGATTATCAATACTACATACTAAAAAAACCATATCTCATTTCATATGACATTTTTTTAAATTGGTAAATTTAATTAAAAAATAGAAAGGGCATAACTACTTTTGAAATTAATCTCAACTTTGGGTGTGTGAAAACTACTTAGTATTCAATGGAGTATTTAACCCTACCATCCACTTCTTAACACTATCATCCACTTAATAATGATTGATAGTTAAATTAAAATTATGAAAACTCTATGAACACTCAATTCCACAAGTGTTACATAACATTTTATATTTGTTTCTTAGATAAGACTTCAACTTAACTAACTAATCACAAAAGAAATAATTTAATTTTGAAATAATATAAAATGAGAAAATTGAATTATTTGCTTAACTCCACATTTATTAAGCATTGATATGGATCAAATCTCTTTTCACTATAAAAGAGATTTGCATATCCAAGGAGAGATAGAAGGAGAGATTTTATCCGTCTAAAGACTTGGTAAGAAAATGACAAAATTAATTTATTAATATAAAAATTTAAAATGTTAAGAAAAACCAAAAAATTAATTTATTAACATAAAACTTTAAAATGTTGTAGAAATTGTTTATGGGAGACATAAAATAATACAAAGATATTATTATCATAATATTAAAAGTCACATTTCATTGTATAAAAAAAATATTAAGATAAATATATTTTTTTTAATTTAATTATTTAACTTAGATAATAAGAAGTTAATGTGAAGTTTAGTGTATTACTCTACCCCTTTGCATGTGAAACTATAATAATATATGAAAAAAAATATATACACTTTTTTTTAATCTATAGATATATTTTGAACTATTATATTTAAAATATATTATATTTTGGAAGGTAAAAATACATTCTTTAGCATAGAATATATACTTTTGATAATTTATTAATTAATCGAGAGGAAACCAATTCTAAATATATAAATTCAAGTAATTATATTGTAAACGTCATAATCATTTATATTTATATTTTTAAATAATAAGTAGAGTTTTGTATTTAAATATGGTGTGGTCAAAACATATAGTTTAAAATTTTTTAATCTATCAAAATTTACTCATTCATTATATTGGATATAATCACTCTTCTAGAGTGTTTGCTGAACAATTCTAATTCCAAGTATTTCATATATATATCTATATATATATATATATATATATATATACATATATATATATATATATATATATAATTCGTTATCTTCTATATGTCACCATTCTTCTTGAATCTTGAATTTATGCTTTTAAGGCATTTCCTTTGCAAGATCTGGTACAATTTCTAGTTGTAATCATTTTTAATAGATAAATACAAGCATGGATGTCCATATAAAGATTTAAAATATAATTTTTTTAATAATAAATGTTTGCCTTTTTTTACAATATTTAAGGGTTTTAGCTAGACCTCGCATGTTTTTTTTCTTAAATTATTGTTGTGTTGTTTTTTATGGCATGAGCACAATGGTTAAATTATTGTTGTGTTTGCTTTTTATGACATGAGCACAATGCTTTTACCCGATCCTCGCACCATATTTTTTGAACTTGAATTTGATGGTGGGAGCCCTCATAACACTATTATTTTATATGGTTATCTTTCATTTGTTCTCCATCTATAATATTGTTTTTTACTATTCATTCTATTATGTATTTTATGATATATGGATGTAAAGCTTGTATTTCTCCTAATAGGAACACATGAATAAGTTAATCTATAGTATTGTTTTCACTATTCATTCTATTTTGTATTTTATGATGTATGTATGTAAATCTTGTATTTCTCCTAATAGGAACACCCTGAATACGTTAATCTATATGGGCGTTTGGATTTAGAATTTCGGTTTGAATATATGTTAACAAAAAATTGGAGTCTCTTAATTCATTATCATATGTATGAGACAATGTTATCATTGTGCATCCATTTAAGGAATCTCTATGCAAATTGGGCATATGAACCATTCAATTTAGGAATTTCCAAGTCATAGTTTGTCACTTAGAGATTGACACTCATAAAAAAATTTCTTTATATGTGTCTACCTATTGACAAGGGTCAATACATATATTTGGGTATGTCCAATTGAACAAGGAAGGTTTCAAGTTTTTATATAAAATAAATATTTCATTTGATGCTTAGAATTGAAAAAAAATACCAACATGCTTATGTATTGGACATGCATTCATTTTCACTGAGCATCTCTGTAATATCCCCTTTCTTGATCCCGTCAAAGTGGATAGAATTGACCCATGGTATTAACCCATGGTATTGACCCATGGCATTTCTTGATGGTATTTTCCCATGGTATTGACCCATGGTATTGACTCGTGGTATCTCTTGTTGGTATTGACCCATCAAGCCTATAAAAGGGGAGAGAAGCTAGGCATTTAGGGCATTCTGGATTATCTATTTTATTATGTTTGGGTTGAGAACTCTGGCCCGCCCGCTTCTTTTATTGATCCCAGGACGAAAACCCCGCGGTAATGTTTATGTGGTGGATCCATTCAGGATTCACAATTGGGCTTCAATTTCTTATGTTTGTTGTGTTGTGTGATGTGTTGATTTATTTAGAATTTTGATCCTTGGGATATTATAGTGGTATCGTAGCCGTGCATCCCCGCGCACTCGAGAGTTTTATGCAAGGAACTTCAGTGAAATTTATTTTTCACCCTAGCCAGTATTTCTCACTTCGGTGATATTTATCACCCTAGTTTGATTTTTATTTTACAGTAAATTATTTTATTGGGAGATATAAGTGAAGGGAAAATATTTTATATTTGAAGGCGTGATTGACAAAATCTTCCTATGAAAAATTAATATATTATTGTTTGGGTATGGAAGAAGATGGACCGTCTTGAAGAAATTTTGAAAAACAACCAGAAAATTATTGATTTACTAGTGAGGTTATATGGTCCTTTAAGTAGCCATATCTCTATAGACCAAAATGATAATCAAAGCAATAACGAAATCTGCAGCAAGAATAAACTCGAGGAGTAGAGGACTATGCTTTATCCGCAAGGGACCTTGGGCCCTTAACCATTCTCGTCCGGGTGATAAGAAGAAAGAAACAAAGATAGAACAAGAGGAGATTACTTCAAATCATGGGAAATATTTTGTAAATGGGTCTATTGATCTTCGTGATGGTGAGAAACATCGTGACATTATTCAGTGGAGGCTTGGAGGACAACAAACATTTGGAAGTGCATCTGGAAATTCTACCTAATGCCATTGATGAGGTTGATTCCTATACAATGGAGTTCGTAGATCCCCATGGGAATATCCATGAAGAATATGAACAATCAAGTATAGATAAAATTCCACCAATGCATCTATGTTCGATAGTTGAAAGGGATGAACATATTGCCTCCACAGAATGAAGGAGACTTGGGAGATTTGAGTGAGGATCCAACCATAGTGAACCAAAGCATGATGAGTATGATCACGAGGGAGCAACATGAGAAACATAATGTGCAAAATGGACCATTCCTAGAGAATTGGTCGAGGCTCAAGTTGAAGATGTGGTCATTGGGCATCGGGTGCAAACAGATACAGTAGACAACGACACGGCACTAGAATTACCAAGTAGAAGACTTTCGAGAAAATATCAAGCATTTCAAGACAGATCTTATGTTGTTGAAGCGAAAAGTCCGGACGAGTCCGAGACATTGCCTTACAAGAGAACGGAAAAAATTGAGGAACTCATAGGGGTATGTGCCGAATCAAAGACCAAGTTGTCTAGTGTTGAAGAACGACTCAAATCCCTCATAAGGCAGCAAGAGGAGTACGATTGGGAGTTCCAGAGCAGCCCTCTATAGGGATACATAGATAAAGCTTGCAACATCAACAACCCACCTTTATACATTGGGAAGAGAAGGGAAGAGTTCTCCAACTGCATCAAGTTGGGTAACCAAGTATAGAAGCATGAATTGAGCATCAAACAACATCAACATAGTATATTTGCAGATATTCATCCCTCCCCAAGTCTGGATTGGCGAGAGATTATGAGTTGGTATTCTATCGATAGATTGATTCTTTGGAGGATACTCATAGCCGAGGGCATATTGCGGCTTGGGCCCTTTGGTGCGGACAACCATGGAGGGTTAAAATGGTACCATAACCCACAGTCCCGGGATTTAGGTGGCATTGGGATCCGGGAGAATCCATTGGGGAAATGATTGGCCAAAGGATTGTTTGGGATCCGGGTAGATCTATTCGGAAGGATTGGTCAAAGGATTGTTTGGGATCCAGGTATTGAAGGATCCATTCAGACCATTAAAAATGGAGGGCACATCGATTGTATGGGATCCCGGTATCCATGTACAAATGCTTCTGTTATGGATAGAAGTGGATCGCTTCAGGACAAGCAATCTTTGGGCGGGAGGATTTGTAATATCCCCTTTCTTGATCCCGTCAAAGTGGATAGAATTGACCCATGGTATTAAACCATGATATTGACCCATGGCATTTTTTGATGGTATTTTCCCATGGTATTGACCCATGGTATTGACCCGTGGTATCTCTTGTTGGTATTGACCCATCAAGCCTATAAAAGGGGAGAGAAGCTAGGCATTTAGGGCATTCTGGATTATCTATTTTATTATGTTTGGGTTGAGAACCCGTCCGCCGCTCTTTTTTATTGATCCTGGGACGAAAACCCCGCGGTAATGTTTATGTGGTGGATCCATTCAGGATTCACAATTGGGCTTCAATTTCTTATATGTGTTGTGTTCTGTGTTTTTATATGAAATATCTGGATGTGTTTTTTTATTTAAAATTTTGATCCTTGGGATATTACAATCTCAAAGTAGGTGAGTTGCATAGAGAGATAATCAAGCCACTGCTATCAATTCCAAATGGCCTTATGACGATTTTGTTGGACTAAGTCCTATTTTTTTGTCTTTCGTTCTAGTAAGATGAATGAAAAACTCTAGAATCACCATGGTTCTCTCTACTGAACCGTTTACGCCACTATTGTTCTAGGACATGGAACTATGTGAAGGGAAGTTGGTTCATCAATAGAATCCACTTCTCAAACAAATTTCTAAGCTATTGTTCCTAGTGTTGCTTACCATTCCCTTGGTAGTGCAGGCCAATGGAGGAAAATTACAAAGTAGAAAGTATTCTGAAATTAATGAAATAACAAAGTTGGACGATGACCACCATCTCAAACTTCAACATTTTAGCGTTTTAGAGACTCATTATGATTTTTATATTCTTGCCAAGCAAAAACCCTCATATATTTTCTTTCTCTTTGGTCTTTTGTTCAAGGTTATCATTCCTATGTTTTGTTTTAGGAAAGAGTGCCGAAGCTCGATCAACAAGTGAGAGGATATTTCTCTTGTCCTATTAGTCCGGTCAAACTAGAGTTCAAGGTGAGAAAGGAAAAATTAAAAGCACTAATTACGTAAGGAACCCTCATCGTGAAAAAAATGAGGCACTTATGGTCTGTATGTCCTTTCTGGGTGTAAAAGGAAGTCTAGATTTCATCAAGCTTACGAACTTGAAAAGTTTGAAATGGTGCAAAGAAAGATCAAGTCTGAGAGATATACTAAAAACATTTAATGATACTAAAATAATGTTATCATTGGCTAGCATTAGTTAATTTGTGAAAAAATGGTTAATGAAATTTAACTTATAACATAACATCTCCACCTTTGGAAGAGGAAAAATAATATCTCAAACTCGAGCATAACAGTAAAACATGAAATGCAATGTATGATTTGTATGTAACTTTGGTTTAAAAAAATGATATATCATGGTTTTTTTGTGCCTAATTAATTGACTATCAAAAATTGATTCCTAGAGTGCTTTGGTTTAAAACAATAATATATGATGGTTTTTGGGCCTAATTAATTAACTATCAAAAATTGATTCCCGTAGTTTGTGTAGTTTGTGTAGCCCGACTAAAAAATACACCGATTCTCAAACTTATATATTATTATTTTTTTAAATATTTATCAAATTTAAAATAATTTGTTTTAAACTCATTTAAAAAATAAATTTAATTTCCCCTTAAAAAAGATAAGATATTCCTTATAAATAAATAAATTAAGGCCACTTTAATAAAAAATATTTGGAATAATAAGAATATTAATGAAAAGAAATTATACGTTCTTGTCTAGATTTTCATATATTTTAGTTAGTGTATTCCTCATTGATTAAGGGTAATAATACATTTTGGAATACAAATCTATTAGCTGAAACCCTCTCCTAGCTTAAAGATGTAGACATCAATTGACTAATGAAAGTGGGAAGTAGTGCTGGAAATTTGTGAAATTAGCACGTTCTCATACATTTCTTACCCATGATAAACAATCTTGACTTCTACTTAGAACCAATTACATGCTCAATGAAACGTTTTTAACAGCTAGAAAAAGAAGGAAAAAAAATCCTAATGTTCCTTGAAAGTAAGGAAAAGCAAGAAAAGTGCATATCTTATATTTTGGAGTAAGGAGAAAGAAGTACCCATCCGTTGAAATAAATATGGAAAGGGGAGAAATAAGAAGATTTTATTTGCATATATATCTTCAATGTTACATAGTTTTGAAATCATTTCCCTCTTCCTTTTTCTTCTTTTTTATCTATTTCTTGTGTTCTTTTGGAAACACTTTTGTCCGGTCTATATGTCAATATGGTTAGTCCTTTGAGTTTGAGTCAGAGTTGAAGTGCTCAATGTGAGTTTGAGTTGAAATTTTGTATGTGATAAAGAGGAGGGCGACCTTTAGGGGTTATGGATTTGATACTCGTTGGATGCGAATAAGCTACTCTATGGTCGTTTTTTCTCAATAATGGTATGTATTACATTTTAGGCTATTTTTTATTTTCATGTGTTATCTTTTTTTTTAGCTCGACGTTTTTTAATTTAAAATCTACTTTGGCCTCCTCTATCTTAGCTTTTTTAAATTTCGCTTCCCTAGTATGTTAGTATTTAGTTGAAATCTCATTTTGGGCTCGCCTAATACATTCACAACAACATACCAAAAAATGGTAAAAAGTGTTGATTCCAATGCAAGGAATTAATAATTTGACATCATGTATTGTTGGTAAAAACCTTAACAAATGAATGGAAATCCCTAATTTAGATATGCTTACATTTGTATTTTGATCATAACTCACCTCTTGTTGCATTTCAATTTTTTTTGTTTGTGCCACATTTGTTCCATTTGTTACTACAATAAAATTAAATCAAATCTAAAAATGAGTTTCTTAGTTTTTCGAAAGGAATTTGTCCATTTCCAATACATGTTGCACATGCCAAAACAATATCATTTTATCAATCCCATCTCTTCCATTATTAACACTTATATATATATATGTGTGTGTGTGTGTGCCCAATTCGAAGTATTTGGCCTTCCCCTTTTCCAACAAACTATTTCAATATTCTATTTCAATATTACAAAAACTAAATAAGCCACACCCTGAATCACAAGCCACCCCATGAGAATTGTCCCTACACGCACTCGCGATCGTGTCGAAAAATATCATAGCATCTATGCTTGTGCCACAGGTCTTCAAAAGGTGAGGTCACTCCTCATTGTGTCATCCCCATGCCGCTCGAGTTGGCCTTCGAAAGCCCTCTTGGCCCCCCTTGCCATTCTCGTGGCTCCATCGCTCTCTCGCGTGCTCCACCGCCTATGCGCCCTCCCTCTTGTGTGCGTCCATACTAGTGGTAGGTCGCTAGGAACCCACCCCCGTCGCTCCCCTCCAAGCCGCGCTCTCCCCTCGGTGTTCCCCCGGGCCGCGCCCCCCCCTCTAGAATTCCTCGCATTTATAGATTCACCCCCGCTGCACGCATTCGGAGGCGTGCTCCCTCGTTGCGCACCCCCCTCCCTCGCGAGAACCCCCGCTACACCGTTCTCAATTGCGCACATCCTTTCTCCGCTTCCCTATTGAGTGCTCCCCTAGAGAGCAAGTCACCGTACGTGGACCGACTCCCACCTCTCTCGTTGCTTTGCCCCCCCCATGGCTCCATGTCGGCGTCAAAATACTGTTATGGGTAGCCAAAGAGGTGTGTTCTCAAGTCGCTATCTGGTGAGGTCAAGACAATCGTCCGGAATCCTTCTAGGGCTCCTCTTCCGGGCAGCCCATGAAAAGGAGGCACCACAACGCCCTAAGAGCACCGAGGAGGAGATCGCCCCTAGCTTAGGGGAATCAGTAGGGGGCAAAAGAGGTCCCAAGAAATCCACTTTTGCGCACCCGCAGCAACCTACTCCTCGCAATACCAAGCCTCTCCTAGTACAGACGCCTCGGGGGAGGACACCGATGTGTGGATCATGGACTCGGAGGGTGTTTGGACGCGTGTTCATGATGTTGAGTACCCGCCGCTCCTATCCTCTCGCTCAACTACTACAAATCCCCCCGTGCATGCCTTGTGCCGAAGAGGAGGCCATAGCGCAGAGTACGGATGCCGCATCAAGGAGGAGGACTCTATCACCGAGGATGATGAAGGAACACCATGGCCGTGCGATTTCTTGACTCTTTTTCTCGTTTTTCTCGTTATTTTAGGACATATTATATATCTTTTTTCTTTTTTCATGTGTCATGACACAGCCTTGTAATTTTCGACTGCTTGTCGCTATTAAAGGGTGGATTTCCTCCCGGGAGGCAGAGCCCCAAACCTGTGCTACTCTAAAAGCATTGAAGGCTGGGATTGGATAAGCACAACTTACCATCTCAGCCCATTGCCTATATAAAGTTTTTCTTTGAATTAATATAGTTTAGCCTAACTTACAAAAAAAAAAAAAAACATTATTTATTTATTTTAAAATTTAATTATTTATTTATTGAAAATGAGATCTTATAATTATTTATAATTTTTTTGGTATACGAATATAATTATCGTTATGTATTAATTTTTTTGGAAAAGGAATGAAAAATATTTTTTAATATTATTGATAATTTATTAATATCTAAATTTTGATTATTAAAATTTGAAAAAAAAATTGATATTTGGTTTTTTTTATCCATAATATTTGTATAGAGATTTTTTCTATGATAATTATATAGGCAAAGATTTCATCAAATTATACTTTATGATAACATTGTTTTCTTAAATGAGTTTTGAAATATTATATAAACTATAAGATTCCAGATTTAGAACTTAGTGAGTCACCCAAAAAAAAGACATTGTTTTTTAAGAATAGATTATTATTTATTAAAATAAATAAACAATTAAAAAACATAAATTATGTATTTCAAAACTATTATATTTTATATGAAAAACAATTTATGTATTTAAAAATGATTATATTTTATTTGAAAAATGAAATAACATTTAAGTGATTTGGTTCTTACAAATGCATAATTCAAAGAGAGCCAACTTATTTATTTCTCTAAGGCATATGTCATATGTGATGTGATGCCTATTGAGAACAATACATTGAATGTATACATTCATTTGAATGTGATATAGGTTACAGTAGAAATCCATAAAATGAAATTTACAATGATTAGGCTCTAATGAATTCGAAACTAGAAACAATTTCTAGGTCTAAAGCCTATGTCATGGGATCTCAATTAAAAATAATACATTGAATTGAATGTATTAAAATGAATTTTATACCTTCAAGAATGTTTATTAGAAAAATTAATACATTGAATGTATTAAAATGAATTTAATAGTCTCATTAAGCACCGAGAGGATGCTCAAGAAAATCAAATCACCTGTTAGTGAAGCGAGACGGGAGGGAGTCCTCTCTCTCTCTCGACTCTTTATTAACGTAAACAATAAAAGGGAATACCAGCTACAGTAACATACATTTATTTTGTCTTCATTCCGTCCAGCCTTGAAGAATCTTCATGGCAACATACCTGCATGCAAGTACAGCATTAAGAATATTTAGGACACCCATTCATTTATATCTGCCAGAGGTAGAAAAGAGCAAAAAGAATCCCAACAGAAATATTAGGAATATGAGCAATAGAATCTCAACTGAAATATTAGGAATATTATTGTTATTACCTGCCAAGCATCATAGTGGTGGCTTGTGGGTTGGTTCCAGGACCGTTTGTGAATGTTGAAGCATCCACGACCCTGAGCCCCTCAACTCCGTTGACTTGATATTTCTTGTTAACCACATAGCCAACTTCACATCCTCCATGAAAATGCCAGATTGTGTTCAAGGTATCGCGGCAGATCTGAGCCACGGCTGCATCATCCGACATGTTCTTTGGTAACGGCAGGCCAGTAAAGTTGAAGTCATGAGTGGAATTAGCATTAAATCTATGCAGAGATGGTGAGTTGAGGAGTTTATCGATCACCCTCACTCCATGCATGCATCTCTCGGGAGGTCCAGAGGGTTAGAATAATAGTTGTATCGAACAGACGGATTGTCTCGAGGATCCGTGGTACGTAGCCGAAGCTGTCCTCTGGATAAGGGAAATGCCAGCTTCTCAAAAATGACTTCTCTATAAACGTTGTTTTTGTTGAAGGATAGGGTGCCATTGACGTAGGTACTCAAGGACTCGATGTAATTTTGAGAGGCTTTAAGGATACCCACTGCTTGTATGGTGTAGAATTGGTGAGATAGCCAGTTTACGGATGCACGCGGGTTGTCCTGAACCCTTTGGCCTACCATGGGCGCATCAAGAACTAGAGGAATATTGAACTCTTTTAGATGTTCGGATGGGCCGATTCCGCTCAAGAGGAGCAGCTGGGGACTGCCTAAGCCTCCTGCAGTAAGGATTACCTCGCTGGAGCTTGACTTTTCGTTGAGGAAAGCTTGATAAGACCGACCATGGCGGTCCATGAATTCAACTCCACTGGCTCTCGGCTTCCCAGAGGACCTATCCTTCGCTTCTGCATGATCCAATTCATCTTCACTGATCAAAACACTCAATCTATATTTGAATTTGCATGATCCAATAAATTCAAAACACTCATGAATCTATATTTGCATTTGCATGATTCAAAACACTCAAATCTATATTTGCATTTGCATTTGCATGATTCAAAACACTCATGAATCTATATTTGCATTTGCATGATTCAAAACACTCAAGAATCTATATTTGCATGATTCAAAACACTCAAGAATCTATATTTGCATGATTCAAAACACTCAATCTAATCTATATTTGCATGATCCAATAATTCAAAACACTCAATCTAATCTATATTTGCACGATTCAACAATTCATCCTCAAAACTCTCAATCTATATTTACAGATCATGTGGATGTAAAACTATTATTCCAAATATACGTAAATAAATATATTAGCAACGGGGGGGGACGTTGTGAAACGTGAGTCCTGTGTTGGAGAAATATAAGACGTACTAGAAACAATTTCCTTTCCTGTGTTTAAATGAATTTATACCTTGTGCCGGAGAATTGAAGAGAACCCCTGCTGACGGTAGCATTGAGAAGGACTACGATATTATCTGGATTGGCTGACCTGAGAAGATCTGCTGCTGTGTGTCTTTTTCCTTTGTTGTCAAAGGTGGAGGCGCTGATCTTGGTTCCATCCACATGATCCAACGTATATCCATTGTATGGAAGAACCCCTGCTTCAAGGAGGCCATCTCTGATAGCCAAGGACCAAGGCGACAGTTGATACGGTTTGAAGGCATTCTGCTTCTCCACCCATTCATACGACTCCTCTACAAGTTCCTCGTCCCATCCCACATTACGAACATATTCGGAGCCCGCCCTACTGTAGAAGCCCGCATTGATAGCGCTCCACCGCCCGTAACTCCGTTGGAATTTTGAGAATTCCTAACAAATAGTAATGGAGAGAATAATCTCCCTCTACAACACAGAGACATTTAAACAACTTGAGCAGGAGACGTAGTTTTAACACTTTGAAAATTTCTATTTCATTAAAAAAAACTATTACGTACTTCCTCACCGAGAGGGATTCCAAAAACCCGGGATCGCTACACACGCAAAGTACTAAAGTTAACTCTCCGTACTTCAAACAAGGTTTCTCGTCCGTGTAAAAAAACGCTACTATATATTTCCCTTTTCGTCTTTGTCGTGCGAAACAAACAATGCAATTTTTTCCATTACATTAGCCGCACGGGCCCTTTTTTACATTATATATAAGGCGCGACGGCTTATAAAAAACCAAAAAACAAACAAATAAACAAAATACAAAGGAAGACCATTTGCGCAAAAAATTAAAAAATTCAAATGTATGACTTGCGAGTGGGACCACATCACAATCGCAACCAACAAACAAGTGCAATCGGAGCGCACAATGTAAAAGTTTCGATTGCGATCCATAAGCGGATGCGATGACACATATCAACTCCAGCTTATAATATCAATCGGGTCCGCCACTCCAATCGCACCAAAAATACAAAGCCATGCGATCAATCGGAAGTTCCGATTGCGATTACAACGGACGCGATGGCCCGATATAAAACATGGCATGTAAATCGATCGGGTCCGGCCTTCAATCGGAGGTCATAACATATCCGCTCCGATTGAGCCTTACGATTGAGCCTTGCGATTCCATTGAGGTGTCGCCACGTGGTCAAGTGGACCCACGGGCCTCCGCTCGTGGGGGCGATTTTAATATATGTTTCGGTTGTATGTTTTATATAACCGTTCCGCTTTGCTGAACTCCGCCATATCAACAAGACACTTGGTTTATAATATATGCATTGCAATTTGCGATTGCGATTTGATCGCATCGCATCGCAGATCTCTTCATCAACAAGACACCGATTCAAGAAATAACTTTGGTTGTTGAGGGCTTTAAAGCCCGAAATGACCGGTTTTTAATTTGTTCTCGCTCCTCCGTAGTTCGATCTACGGCTTTCTCCATTTCTTCTCCAAAAACAACTCGCCCCATCACAAAATTAATTTCATCTCCAATCTACGGCACGCGCCCCATCAAAATTGAATTCATCCCTGCTGCATTTCTCCATGCTTCTTCAATACGTAGTGTTGCGCACTCAATCTATGTTGTCGCAAATGCTGCTATCTTCGTACTTAGTTCTTTTTTTCTTCCCGCCCAAGGTACGGCAGGTGACTTTAATATTTTCAACACTCCCCCTTAAAGTCACTCTTTGGGTTGTTCATCATACCCAAGCATTTTCTTAAAAATTCAAAGGTCTTCTCGTCCCAATGGTTTAGTTAAAATATCCGCATATGGCTCCTCCGTTTTACAATGTCGTAAAACAATTTCACCTTTGTTTACCAATTCTCCGATATAATGAAACTTTGTGTCTATGTGCTTTGTTCTTTTGTGAAACACTAAAATTCTTTGACAATGTAATAGCTGAGCTATTGTCACAATAAATCACGGTTCCCCTTTTACCTATTCTTGGCACAAACTTCTCAACATCCTTCTCATCCAAATTGCTTGACATGCTCGCTGCCGTAGCCGCCACATATTCGCCTCTCGTCGTAGACAATGCTACAATAGGGTTGTTTCTTAGAAGCCCATGAAATGGCTCCCGAACCCATATGAAAAATATAACCGGAAGTGCTCTTCCGATCATCTACACTTCCAGCCCCAATCATCGTCAGTGTATCCAACTAAATTCTGAACTTTCTGAAGTAGTATATAAGATACCAAATCTTTTAGTTCCTTTAACATACCTCAAAATTCTCTTTGCTCGCTTGCCAATGTGCATCCTTTTGGCTTTCTCCATAAATCTGAAAATTAAGCTAACAAAGCATGCATTATATCCGGCCTAGTTGCAATCAAATACATGAGGCCGCCAACTATGCTTTTATACAAACTAGGATCAAAATCCTTGCCGCTTGTCCTCTTACTCAAGCTTTTAATCCCATCACCGTGGGAGTGATTGCTGCTTTGCACTCTCGCATGTTAAATCTTTCCAGAACTTCATTAACATACTTTGCTTGTGAGATAAAAATCCCATTTCTCACCTTGTTCTACTTCTATTCCCAAGAAGTATCTCAACAAACCCATGTCGGTCATTTCAAATTCTTCCTTCATGACTGTTTTAAAATTTTCAATAAGGTAATCATCATTACCCCGTAAAAATAACATCATCAACATATAAAACTACAATCAATAATCTTTACCATCTTTTTCTTTGATGTAGAGGGTGGGTTCTCCCTCACACTTTTTCAAAATCCATTTCTCCAATAGATAGGAATCTATCCTCATCGTACCACGCTCTTGGCGCTTGCTTCAGACCCCATAAAGAGCTTTCTTCAACTTTGCATACTTTGTGCTCTTGGCCTTTCTTCTCATAGCCGAGAGGTTGTTCCATGTAAACCTCTTCCATTAAACACTCCATTTAAAGAAATGCTGACTTTTCACGTCCATTTGATATACTTTCCATTTGTTTTGTGTCTGCTATGGACAACACTTGCTCTCACGGTTTCCATTCTTGCAACCGGTGCAAAAGTTTCCTCATAATCTATACCCATGCTTATGCTTATATCCTTTGACAACAAGTCTTGCCTTGTGTCTCTCTATCTTTCCTTCGACATTACTTTTGGTCTTGTAGACCCATTTAACACCAATGACTTCTTTACCTTTTGGGAGTTCAACCAAATCCCATGTTTTGTTCCTCTCTATGGCATTTAATTTCCTCATCCATAGCTTCTATCCATTTCTCTATCTTTAATTGCTTCTTCAAAATGAATAGGATCATCAACATGACAATACAAAGCAAATAAAGAATTCATACCTTCGTTTGCTATCTCCTTGCTCATAAATTTCTTTCAAGACTTCCGAATCTTGTACCTCTTTCACTTGGTGTAGCACGTGCTTGATGAAGCACTTGAATTTCCTCCTTGTGGTGTGCTCGAGAACCACTTTCATTTCTTCTCAAGGGTGTTCTCCCCTGTCGCTTGAGGTGTCCCTTGCGTCTTGCCCTGCCGGGAGGTTGTGCGATGGATGGGTTATTAATCTCAACCACATCCATCATCATCTTCATCATGAGATAAATAGTTTTTTAACATTCACTGTTTTCTCAATGCTTCCATCCCACGCTTCCTCTTCGATGAATTGCACATCTCTCGCTAATTATAAACTTCTTTTTGGATGGGTTATATAACTCTTTATGCCTTTGGAATCTTCACAGTATCCAATGAAAATGCACTTCTCCCCCATTACTATCCAACTTCTTTCTTATTTGTTTCCGGAATGTGTGCATATGCTACACACCCAAAAACCTCTCATGTGGGTGACACCTTTGCTTTGTGCCACTCCATGCCTCTTCCGGAACTTTGTTCATCACGGCTTTTGTGGGGCATCTATTCAAAATATATACGGCATAGTGTACACGCTTTCAGCCCAATACTCATTCGGTAAATGTTTCTGCCTTTGAGCATACTTCTCACCATCTCCATTATGGTTCGATTCTTTCTTTCGGCAACTCCATTTTCGTTGCGGCGTGTATCTAGTTGTAAATTGCTTGTGTATGCCACTTTCTCTACAAAAACGTAGAAAATTCTTTTGAGATATATTCTCCTCCTCTATCTCGTTCTGAGGACTTTGATGTGCGATCCCACTTTCGTTTTTCTACAAGAGCTTTGAAATTGACGAAATTTTTCGACACTTCACTCTTGTATTTTTCAAAAAATAAACCCACACTTTTTCTTGTGAAAATCATCTATGAAATGTCAGCATGTAATTGCTGCTCGCAAACGTGATGGTGTTTGCATCGGCCCACATAAATCCGAGTGGATAATTTCTAAGGGTGCTTTCGCCCTTATGCTTTTCCCCGAAGGAAAATTTTCTCTCGTGTTGCTTTCCCAAGATGCAACCTTCACATAGGTCGTCAGGCTTTCTCTATCAATGGTAAACCTCTTACCATTCCTTTTTCGTTCAACAAATTTAGATCCTCCGAGTTGAGATGTCCAAATCTCAAGTGCCATAACCAATTTGCATCTTTTGCTTCGCTTCTGGAAGGCTTCTTGAGTTACAACTCGCTACATTCTTTCCTTTTCCTTTCAAGTCAATGTTGAGCTTGAGTGGAAACATTCTATTGCTTGGTCATCTGAATTTCAGCGATAATTTTCTTACTTGGAGGAATATCTTTTATGATGCACACATCATCTTTGAATATAACATTAGTAACCTTTTTTGTACGAGCTGCCCAATGCTCAAAAGATTACATTTCATACCCGGAACATAATACACATCGTGACGAAATTTCTTTGCTCCCTCATTCCTTGCTCGAATACTTTACATCTGCCTTTTCCCTTTGACAAAGATTTTAGTATCGGTCCCCTGTGGTCACTTCGTGATTTAACTTCTTCATCTAGATTGGCAAAACATTGCTACGTTTGCCGGTCATGTGATTACTACAACCCCGAATCTAGAGAACCAAACATCATCATTTCTATCTTGTGCTACATTACAAGCTAACAACACATTACTTGGGTTCTTTTTCTCTTTTTCTACATTTAGCATTCAGCTCTATTTTTCATGTCATTTTGCTTCTTTCTACATTCATTGGCATAGTGCCCATATTTCTTGCAATAATGACATTGGACATTGGATTTGTCATACCTTTGTCCTTGAGCATGTTGGTGTTGATGTCCACCTTGCTTGGTCTGTTGCATTGGCCATGATGCTCGGCTTTGAATGTTACTCCTTCCATGTGAATGTGAAGGGTCTGTCCCTTCCACCTCTGTTTCTGACTTCTCGCCTCTTCCTCTTCCTTTTCTTTGACCCTCTTCCTCTTCCCGAAAGGCATCCGGGTCTTGAAGGCATGCTCAAGAGATGAGTGTTCATCTCCTACCCAATCTTTGTTCATGAGTTATCGGCGATGCATGCAGTTCATCCACTCGTGAACTGTGAGAGATCTTTGGTCTCTTCTATGGTAGTTACAATCACATCAAACTCTTGAGGGTAAAGCATCTCAAGAGTTTCTCCACAATCCTCTTTCTCTTCAAGAGTTTCTCCATGGGATCTTATTTCGATGTGACCATCCCAATCACATGTGTGAAAGAAATGAGTCAACACTCTCTCGACTCTTTCATGCAAATAGTTTCAAAATATCTTCTCGAGCAATTGAAGTTTTGTCGTCTTCACTTTCTCCATACCTTGATAGGCTACTTTCGAGTTTCCCATGCCTCCTTGGATTTCTTAGCTGCTTCTATCCTTGGGAAACACACTCTCATTCTACAGCTTGATATAAGACAGAAGAGAGCTTTAGCATCTTTCTTCCTATTATTCTTCAACACATCCTTCTCTCGCTTGAGTTAAGGCATTAAAACTCTGCTCATCTACTGGTTCTGTCGAAACCATCTTCTACTAGTTCCCACAAGTCTTGTGAGACAAACAGAGCTCTCATGGTAATGGCCCAATAATCATAGTTCTTTCCATTAAACTGTGGAAGTCGAACACTTCCAAGACTCATACCGTTGCTTGGTCCAGCCATTGCTTCAAAAGCGAACTCGATTGTAAACAAACTATCATTCCTTTACTCGAAAGAACAAACTCCTTTTTAAATACAAAGCAACAGAGACTATTATCTTTGAGAAATACCTGAACTTTGACCTCGACTAAGCTTTTCACGTCTGCTTTGGAGAAAACACTACGCAACCGGGACTTCTTCTTCGACTTCTTTGAATCCTTCAAAGAGCCCGAGCTACGCTCCGATACCATGTTGGAATTTTGAGAATTCCTAACAAACGAGTAATGGAGAGAATAATCTCCCCTCTACAACACAGAGAAATCTAAACAACTTGAGCAGAGACGTAGTTTTAACACTTTGAAAATTTCTATTTCATTAAAAAAAACTATTACGTACTTCCTCACCGAGAGGGATTCCAAAAAACCAGGATCGCTACACACGCGATGCCAAAGTTAACTCTCTGTACTTCAAACGGTGCTCTCTCGTCTGTGTAAAAAAAACACTACTATATATTTCCTTTTCGTGTCAGCTATGCGAAACAAACAATGCAATTTTTCCATTACATTAGCCCCACGGGCCCTTTTTTACATTATATATAAGGCGCGGTAGTTATAAAAAAGCCAAAAAACAAACAAATAAACAAAAATACAAAGGAAGACCCTTTGCGCAACAATTAAAAAATTCAAATGTATGACTTGCGAGTGGGACCACATCGCAATCGCAACCAACAAACAAGCGCAATCGGAGAGCACAATGTAAAAAGTTCCGATTGCGATCCATAAGCGGATGCGATGACACATATCAACTCCGACTTATAATATCAATCGGGTCCTCCACTCCAATCGCACCAAAAAATACAAAGCCATGCGATCAATCGGAAGTTCCGATTGCGATTACAACGGACGCGATGGCCCGATATAAAACATGGCATGTAAATCGATCGAGTCCGGCCTTCAATCGTAGGTCATAACATATCCGCTCCGATTGAGCCTTGCGATTGAGCCTTGCAATTCCATTGAGGTGTCGCCACGTGGTCAAGTGGACCCACGGGCCTCCGCCCTGCTATGGGGGGCGATTTTTAATATATGTTTCGGTTGTATGTTTTATATAACCGTTCCGCTTTGCGAAACTCCGCCATATCAACAAGACACTTGGCTTATAATATATGCATTGCGATTTGCAATTGCGATTTGATCGCATCGCATCGCAGATCTCTTCATCAACAAGACACCGATTCAAGAAATAACTTTGGTTTTTTGAGGGCTTTAAAGCCCGAAATGACCTGGTTTTTAATTTGTTCTGCTCCTCCGTAGTTCCGATCTACGGCTTTCTCCATTTCTTCTCCAAAAACAACTCTACCCCATCACAAAATTAATTTCATCTGCAATCTACGTCGCGCCCCATCAAAATTGAATTCATCCCTACTGCATTTCTCCATGCTTCTTCAATACGTAGTGTCGCGCACTCAATCTATGTTGTCTAGCATCGCTCGTCTTCGTACTTAGTTCTTTGTTCTTCCTACCCAAGGTACGGCAGGTGACTTTAATATTTTCAACAAACTCTCGCTCTCACATTACTCACTCCCTCCTCTGAAATAAACGTCTGCGCTATGGAAGTGTAATTGTCGGTCTCGTCCAATGGCTTCCCAAAAGCATCGGCGTTCTCAATCTCGGGAACTCCATAAGGAGATCCTCCCCTCTCTAGTAGCAAAACTGAATACTTGGTAGACAGCGTTGCGGCCAAGGGGCAGCCGGCCGTTCCTCCTCCAACTACAATGTAATCATATTTTCTTGCAGCTGCTTTCTCCGCATCTATAGTCATAAACGCAAACGGAAAACCTGCAAATCACCATAAAGAAACCATTAATTCAATCATTACGTAACATATCATCAACTATATAAAGAGACATTCAATATCCAATATGTTCATACCCGAGGGTGTTGTCGCTGCCTGAGAAGAGGATAAGCTACTCAACATCATTAGCATGATGGGCAGAAGCAGAAGCCATGCACCAATATTCACAACCCTTATCATCGTCATATTTCTCACAATGAATTCAACTCGTTTTTAAGATGTGATTGGATTTCGGAGTGTGCTTGAGGCTATTTATAAGCGCTTGCCTTTGGATTGTCCATGCATATATCTAGAAAATAATTATCACACGCTAACGGAGCCGTCGTATTCTAGAGATGAATCAAATCAATCACATAGAAACCAGTCCCCACAGTCAATTAAATCAAATCGGTAATGGTAACGGTAACTACAATTTTCCACACGTTCACCGGGAAAAAAAGCACCCCACACACGCAACATTTAGAAAATTTCTAGGATTGTAAATAGTCATAATGTCCTGCGGTCCGCTGAGAGCTTCCTTATCACGCTACAAAATCACAACTCCCCAACTGCTACAGTTGATAAAACATTATTTTCACACGCTAACAGAGCCGTCGTATTCTAGAGATGAATTAAACCAAGCACATAGAAACCAGTTTCCACAGTCAATTAAATCAAAGCGGTAACGGTAACTATTAGTGCACGTGTGGATATATATATATATATATATATATATATATATATATCTTTGACATTTACCCAATCTTGCCATTCTCATCTCAATCCTTCCATTTTCTCTGCCTTCTTTGACATTTGTTCGTAAGTTCTCTTCGTTACGGTGTATAATTCAATTCAAACTTAGTTATATTATATCCTTTGCAACAAAAAAAATTAGTTCGCTCCCGATAAGGAACGATAATTCATTTACAGGTTGCCATTTAATTTCTCTGCCTTATCGTTGATAATTCACCATACACTTGTTCTGTTTCTCCGTTTTCGTAGTAATTCAATGCACTACAATTTTCCTCACGTTTACCGGAAAAAAAAGCACGCCACCCACGCAACATTTATTTCTAGGATTGTAAATAGTCATGATGTTCCCTTCTGAAGCATTTATTTCAATCAACTCTATCTCCAACGACTAACTCAAAATTTTACCAGCCGACACTGTTATTCCCAAATCTCCAGCTGCAACCACTCCAACGAAACGGGACCCTCTCCAACAAGTCTATCGGAGAAACCTCCAACTGTAAAACCACGTATTAGTTCAACGCCAGAAAAGATTTATGCTTGCCGCGATGGAAAACGCACGGACAGTTCAATACGGAACATCCTGCTGTCCGCGGAGAACTTCTTTATCACGCTACAAAATCACAACTCCCCAATTGCTACAGTTGGTAAAACATTATTATATTTTAACAACTACGCTCACTTTTGGAACATGTGACCCAAATCACCTTTGATCTTTTGTTCCATCAGTCAGCACAACACAATCCATCTTTTATATCATTGAACACGTCATCCAAAAAAGGTTTTTTCATGTTCATTAATATGCTCTCAAGTCTGCATGTATGATTTAGGTTAAACTTTTCTTATGACATATATGATTTAGGTTTAAGGAAACATAATATAGGTATGATAATTTTGGTTTAATACAACAAAATAAAATGTTGTGATTTGATTCAATATTTTTTATTATATATTTTACAAGTATAAGGAAAACAAGGTTTAAAAAAAAATTCTATGCAATTTAAGGAAAATTGTATTAAAAAAAATTCCATATGAAAGTTAATTTATATATAGATTATAAAAAAAATATTTTGTATTTTTTTTAAATTATGATATTTATATTAATTTCATGAGAGTTTATTTATATATAGATTATAAAAAAAAATATTTTGCATTTTTTTTAAATTATGAGATTTATATATAATAACATTTAAAAAATCATATTTATTTTATTTATATTTTATCTTTACAATTATATTTATTTTAGAATTATATTTTAAGTCAATTATATATATAATCTCTATTTTCGAGGAATTCTCTTTCTAAAAAAAATTAAATGTGACTTCTCACTTATTAAATTTATGAAATGAAAAACCCATTAACAATTTATAAAAATTTATGTAATTATGAAGCATTTTATTAATTCATTTTTTTTCCTTTTTCCATATATATATATATATATATATATATATATTTAAAAGTACAATTAAAAAATGTATATTTTATAATTTATTTTTCAGTTTTTTCAAGCTTTTTTTTTATGCCTTTTTAATGTATTACAACTTTTGCTTTAAATTAACAATATTACTATTATTCCCCAATGGGGGCATTAATGCACGAGGTATTGGAGCTTCATTGTAAGGTATGCCCACTCTACTGGTGTACATTTTATGTTATGGCATGGAAACAAGGTGAGGAGGTTTCGTCCTCACCCTCCTTCACCTTCTCTAGCTTGACATTGTTGCAACTAGCTTATCTTCCACATGTTATATCATTCAGGGTTTTCTTTTTTGAGCTCGCGTTCATTCCTTCAACTCTCTTTGTCTTGAGTAGTTAGGTATTTCGTCTCCTCTTTCGACATCTCGCTTCTACGGAGTTGTAACCTACTTGAATTGGAGAATTTGCTTCCACTTGGTCCACTCGGTGTGACACTCGGGGGATGATTTATTGTTACTAAAGTCTCGTGATTCAAGGGTCGATATTCCATATGATTTCATATTGTCGCACGTCATGGATATTGTACTTTTTTTTGCATGTCCTCTTTCTACAATCATCATTCCTTCTCAACCGAGAATGATGAGCAAGAGGGGAAGTGTGGGAAATGTTGGTTTCAAGTGAATTAGGCCTTTTTCCTACTGACACAGCTTCAAACATTTTTTTTGATGGTGTTCCTCTTGAAGTGAGAAGATAAATTATTTTGATTTCAGTCAAAAATAAATTGGGGAACGTTCCTACCATTCCGATTCTAAGGTACAAGAGACTATTGCAAATGTGAAAATGGTTTTGAACCTAGGTAGAATTTGTAAGAGGAGACTACATTTCTTATACTCTCTTTCTTTGCATTAGAATATGGATACACTTTTGTGCCTAATTTTTTAAAGATAAAAAAGGTTAAGAATTATAAAATATATTTTAGGGTTAGAGGACATTAAACATATGTTACGAAATCAAATTTTCTCGCCTTCATCATGTTGATTCTAGATTGGCTCATGTTGAAAGCTTTCTAGTGTCTTATTCATCTTCTATTGATCTCACTAACTCATACATTTTCATATCAAATTTATGCATAATAAATAAAAGGTAATATGTAATATATACATGTTAATAAAAAACAAAAAAATATAACACACAATTTGCACATAGTTAACCACATTAAAACATATATAAGCACAAAAATACTTATATTAATCGAATCCACAATAGGCTACTAACTAAGGATGTTTATCTTAGCCCTCAAAAATTTTATTCCTTGTCTCTTAATAGTAGTTTGAACTTGAGCTTTAACTATGACACAATAAGGTCTAACAATATCACTCTATCACCTAACCCAATACCCTTTGGCGCACAGCTTGACTCGTTGCACTCATCCACCCTAATCAACACCTCTTTTTTTCCCCCACTAGGCCACATAACCCAAGAAGGTACCCCATTTCTCTATAACTATATTCCCTAAAGTTAACTCACTCTTCTAGGGTTTTAGCACAATATGTTGAGGAAAATTTCATGTTGGAATGGAAATGATGCTTTTATGGTAGTTATACCTCAGTTTTACTTGTAATATATATATATATATATATATATTTGTAATCTCCCTCTTTCTTGGAATATAATAACAATTAGAAAAATGGGATTTAACAACCCCCCCCTTGGCTTACAAACACAAAGATCAAAGTATGCATTCCCCCCAACGAGACACTTGGAATGTTCCCAACTAATTCACAATTCCCATAGCTAGTCTCCTTTGCATCGTTTAAAGTATGTGTACTCTGTCTTATAATAACATAATTAGTGATATTGTCTCGTGAACCCCCCTTGGGTCATATTATCCCCATCTCATTCCAGTACTATGGATTCATATCCCCCCGCACTCTTTTCATCGATCTATCATGCATCCAACCATATAATTTTAATATAATATGGTGTACATAAATTACACTACAAATATGGGCCCTTGGCCATATCATTGAACTCACTAGCCAAAATAACCATTATGAATTACAAAATCATGTGTGTTACAATGAAACCATAAATTCTCTAGTTAGACTACTTCTAGTTGTAACTTGATATTAGGAGTCTAATGCAATTGATGATTTTTTCAATCGTGCCTTAGCTAGAGTTTTATTGCGAGTTGCAACTTGCATCCTAATTACTTTTAGGGACACAGTATGAATTTTTTTTCAAGAATAATAAAATCCAACTCAATATGGTTATCCAAGATGTGTGTGAGAATGATACCCATAATTACATGACCCAAGGTTTTGTGAAATCAACCCCTTTGTGCAAAAAATTGCATTATTCGTTATTAAGAAAAAACCATCACCCCAAAGATCATAAAATAAAATAATTTTCAAGAAATGGAATCATAAGATATTATTTCCCTTTGGCTATAATGATATCAAGAGCTCCACATTATTTATGTTGCACCCATCCAAGTCTTAATTTTTTTATGAAGTAATTCACGAATTCACTGAAACATCATGAATTTTGTTTGAGAACATTAACTCCAAATTGAATAACATAATTGTGTTTTTAAAACTATTGCAAGCATGTTTTTTACCAAGGATGGTGTAATAACACTACCAAAATCACTTGAGGAAATGTTTTGGAAAGTCAATCCCTTTCTGAAAAAAGTTGCATTATTAGACATTACAAAGCAAAAACCTAGCTCTAAATACTATAAAACGAAAAAAATAAAAATAAAAGTCCAAGTAGTTGAACCATTGGAGAGGGGTACCCCTATTTATTACTTGGTGTTAATAGTAGAACAAAACAATGGTTCACCCATTTGACTTATCCTTGGAATTTTAAGGTGAGTTTCAACTTGCATCTTGCATTCATTCTAATACTTACTCGTGATTTTATATGGGTGTATTAAATCCACCCGTGTCATGAGCATGATATGTGAAACCACCCGTGTCGTGGTTTTGCAAAATTAATCCCTTCATGAAAAATTTTCATTAGTCCTTATAAAGGAAAACCTTAGCTCTAGAGATCGTCAAAGAAAATGTCTCGAGCAATGGAATCATAAGAAGTGGGTGACCCTTGTTTCGCACATTTCTTCATTTGGTCTGGTTTTGCAAAGGATTTTTTTTGGGTTTAAGGACTTTTTGGCATAACATTCAAAGGACATTTCTTAGAGATATGTGACACATTTTTTTGGATGTTTTTTTGGGCTTCATTTTTTTTTAAGGTATTTTGTTTCTAGAGGTTTTGGGCTTAATTTTCATTGTTTTTTTTTATGTTATTTTGTTTTTTAGAGGATTTTAGGGTCAATTTTTTTTTAAATGTTTTTTTTTAGTGGACTCGCAAGGAAAAGATAATTTATTACAAAATGCAAGGTGGAACATGCAAGGAGATTCACGGAAATCAAGAAGCCACTACAAACTACGTCCAATTAGAGCATACCAAATGAATAAATGTATGAGGAAAGGATGCCAAATATATGTTATTCAGGGTGGGATATGCTAATTCCAAGGAAAAAGTAACCTATTATGGAAAACGTACTAGTAGTACAAGATTTCATGGATGTTTTTCCATAAAATATTCCTCTATTACCACCAAGGCAAGATATTGATTTCACCATAGAGTTAATGCCAGGAGCATCTCCCCGTGTCAAGGGCTCCTTACATGAAATGAGTGTTCCGTAACTAACCGAGTTAAAAAATGCAAGCTACAAGAACCGTTGGACAAAGGTTATATTTGTCCAAGTGTGTCCCCGTGGGGAGCACCAGTGTTGTTCGTTAAGAAGAAGGACAGAACCATGTGAATGTGCATGGAATATAGATAGCTTAATAAGTTAACGGTAAAAAAATAAATATCCTCTACTAAGGATTGACGATCCGTTCGATCGGGTGAAGGGGGCCACCGTATTTTCACAGATAGATTTAAGATCCGGATATCACCAGATCCGAATTAAGGATGAAGACATTTTCAAGACTACATTCCGTACCGTGCATGGGCATTATGAATTTGTGGTGTTACCTTTCGGGTTAACAAATGCACCAACAACCTTTATGAGGTTAATGCATGGTATATTTCATCCTTTCTTGGATAATTTTGTACTTATATTTATAGATGAAACTTTTAATATATTCTAAAAACCAGGAAGAACATAGAGAGAATTTAAGGATTGTGCTAGAAATGCTAAGCAAACACCAGCTTGTATGCTAAGTTCGACGAATGTGATTTCTTTAAAATAGAAATCCAAGCACCTAGGCCATGTCATTTCAGCAGTAAGGGATTGTTGTTGATCCGGAGAAAATCAAGACAATCACGGAATGGTGAGTACCCCTGAATGTGGCGTATATTCGATCCTTTAAGGGATTAATTGGGTACTATCGGAGATTTAATGAGGGATTTTTCCAGAATTGCTTTTCCCATTACCTCCTTGCAAAGAAAAGGAAAAGTCTTTAAGTGGACCGTTGAGTGTCAAAACATCTTTGAAAAGTTGAAGCAGACTTTTCCGACCACCGCACCAATGTTGAGGGTAGCCGACCCCAACAAAGAATTTGAAGTTTGTGCAGACATAAGTGAAGAGTGTGTTGGGGGCAATTTTATCTCAATAAGGCAAAGTAGTTGCATATGAGTCAAGAAAGTTGAAGGAACATGATAAAAGGTACTCACCCTATGATCTAGAATTAACAACAGTAGTACATGCACTCCGCGTATGGAGACACTACTTGCTGGGTAAAAGGTTTGTGTTAAAGATAGACCATAGCAACTTGACTAGTTATTTCAAACAAGCTGATTTAAATTCTAGATAGGCAAGATTGAATTAATTTCTAAGTGAGTTTGATATGGACATCCAAGACGTGAAAGGTAAAGAAAACCGGGTAGATGATGCTTTAAGTAGAAAACTGCATTGTATTCATGAACTTTACTACAATCAACTTGAAAGTAAATTCTTAGATTAAGTAAAGAAGAAGCACAAAAAAGATCCAGAATATCAATTCCTATGGCAACAAATGGAAGAGACTAGAAAGAAAAGAAGTTCTTTTGAATATGGAGTAAATAATGATCAAATGCTAACCTTTAGAGGAAATGTTTATGTACCAAACCGCATGGACCTAAAAGAGCTGATCATGAATGAATACCATAGAAGTAATTATGTGGGTCACCCAACATACCATAAAATGTTAACCGCTATTAGGAAAGTATATTTCCGGCCTCATATGCGTAAACATATTACCGAATATCTAAATAAATGTTTGGAGTGTCAACAGTTAAGGTGGAGGATCGACATCCCACGAGATTGTTGTAGCCCATATCGGTACCTAAATGGAAGTGGGAGGTCATATCCCTAGACTTCATTACAGGTTTACCGCGGTCGAAGAATCACAGCTTACTCCATCATGGCGGTAGTTGATAGATTGAGTAAATCCGCACATTTTATACCCGTGCAAAGTATACTTACAAGATCGTACAGCATAGCGGATATTTTTATGAGAGAAATATTCCGCAGGATGTTAAGTTTACATCAGCATTTTGGAAGAATTTGTTTATAGGTCTCGCGACCCAAATAAACTTTAGTACAGCCTTATCATCCCCGTACGATGGGCAAACAGAGCGAGTAAACCAAGTGTTGGAAGACATGTTGCGCATGTACGTGATGCAATAGCCAACCAAATGGGAATAATACTTTCATTTGGTTAAATTTTCTTGAAACAATGGTTATCGGGAGTCCCTTAAAATGAGTCCTTTTCGAAGCTCTATATGGGAGACAAAGTGTCACACACCCATAAATTGGAGCAGCCCTAAAATAAAACTAATGTTGGGACCAGTAAATGCTAGCGGAGATGGAATAAGAAGTAAAGAAGATAAGACAAAATTTGAAGGCTATACAAGATCGGCAGAAGATCTATGCAGATAAGAAAAGGACTTATCGGGAATTTGAAGTGGGAGACCATGTGTATATGAGGATCAAACTAAGAGGAGTACCTTGCGGTGGACCTCTTTTTGCCAAGTTGGCTCCTAGGTTCTCGTGCACGCTTCCAAATTTTGGAAAGGGTAGGACCTCGTGGCCTATCTGGATGGCTTTACCCGACCACATCCGAGTACACAATGTGTTTCATGTGTCCTCGTTGAAGCATTATGTGCATGATTCGAAGCACATAATTCATTGCGTAATATTCAAGTAGAATAGAATTAAAAAATACTAACTTGAAATATGATTTCTTTATGAGAATTTGATAAGGAACTTTGTTGTTTGTAGGTAGAGCCGAACGACGAGGTTTTGGTCGAGCCGCAAAACGCATACTTGATCGGAGGGAAATTATGCTCCGGAAGTGAGTCATCACCCAAGTTAAAATGCAAAGGGAAGCACTTTGGCCCGTATGAGGCTACCCGGGAGGACGAAATATTTATGCGTGAGGCTTACCCGTAGCTCTTTTCTCAGCCTAGAGTGAAACATTGAGGATGGTGTTACTTCCACGGGGAGAAGTCGTGATAAACTCGCATTTAATGATAACTAGTTGTTAACTACTTAAAAGACATATTATTATTTGTTTAAGGAAAAAACACTCGGAACTATTAATGTTTTGTTAAAAAAAGGTTATTTTCATTAGTGATTAAGTATGAATAATAAAATCAGCTTATGGAAAATGACTCCTTAAAAAAAGTAAAAGTTGATGGTAAATATTTTCCAAGAACTCGGAAGGTGATTGGGACAATTGGAAATAGTTACCTTCTCCTATGGGGATAAGAGACTAATCCCGACGAGGAGTAGGGGTTCTGTTCATGGACTAAGGAGAGTGTAGGTTTTCCTTAGTTGGTAGAGACTAGTGGAAAACACTCAAAGAATATTGATTTTAATTTCGGTACCGACTAGACTAGGAGTCCCGAGGTCACAGCAGAAATTTCCACCGTCAACCCATACCTTTCAGAGTAGATCACGGGGGGCAAGAGGAGGACGTAATCACCTCTCTTGATGGTTTGGAGGACCGCAGACTATAAACTCGCATAATCAAATAAGTAATTTTTTGCTATCTCCCGTGAGTAAGCACCGCAATACTTTTATTCAATGTGTGCACAGGTATTTATATACTAGTGATAAAAAAATAGTAAATATTCTATAGACAGTGGTTTGGTAAAGAATGGAGTTATTTTTTTTCCTTTATTAATATCTCATTATGAATTTTTACTAGATCTGTATGAGTGCCGTAAACTAGATGCAAAACAATATTTGTATTATACTTCAAGTTTCTTTAAATTATATTCGGAAAGATATATATATATATATATATTTATATAGTGAATCTCTTAGGCAATAAATAACTATTTGCATGAATTGTAGTGCTCGTGAAATGAAAGAATGTGTATTTATATAAACCTCGTAACCAATATTTTTTAATGACTAAATAAAGTAGAGAGGATCGTCGGGACCAAGGGTACCGGGTGAAACCCGACCCAAGACACATTTTCCCTCTCTCACAGCTTACACATGGACTATAAGTAAGGTGGTCCAAAGTCACCTAAATGAAAATTACAAGCCACAAGATATAACTAACAATATGGATATAGACTATCAAGAAAACAAGAGAAAAACGGTAATTGTTATTTAACCGCAAATACCATTACCGAATATTTACGCGAGACTTTATAGATCGAATAAAAAATAAACTCGTAACCAAGAATTTATTGCACAAATCATTAAAATATTGAAAAGTAGAGGCTCGCCGAGAACTTCAACTCGTAAACGAGAATTATACCATAAATAAATAGCATTTAGAAAGCTTGGAAGTGCTTATTACAAATATAGCTACTCATAATAGCAAAAGAGAAATGCTCTATATCTTGAAATAGGGTAAGTCCAAGAAGGCTTACCGAGATGTAAGACCCGAGGGTCTCGCAGCTTGTTTTAAAACAAAAATGTAAAGAAAATCGAAATATACAAGAGTAGCTAAATTCTCAAAATAATTCTTTGAGTATAAACATCAAAGGTCCGGAGGTAAAAACCGCATTCTCCACCGAGAATTAGCATTGTTGTGCAAATATTGCTTGGTAATTTTACACACACACTACTCAATTAAGTCATGTAAATAAGAATTTCGACTCTCTCTCATGCCGTAAGGGTTTGTGGAAATTATTTTCCAAATTCCGCGTAGCGTACCGACGTCGAGACCTCAAATTCATCAAGAAATGTAAGCAAGTACTTTGTGTGAGCATTAATCTCTATTAGCTAGGTGAACCTTAACCGTGAAACGAGCATGGAACAGTTCGATGGTGTGGTTAAATACCCTGCAGAGTAACAACCAATAAAGGAAATAAGTATTAATTCTTAGTATATATTTATATTGACAATCGTAATGAGTCTCAAAGAAAGAACGACGAGGAAAAACCCGAGATTGGTATTTACCTCTCACAATAATAATCTAAAATAAAACTCCGAGTGTAGGCCCCGAGAAAGTAACAATGGGGGAAATTGTGAGAACCTTATAAATGGATAAGGTAAAACCGAAACTCGAAGGAAAGATATAATTATTAAATTAATCCAAACAGAGAATGTTACCTTGGATGTCCAAAAAAAACTAGACTCGAAGCAACGCCATGAAGAAGAAAGGAATCCCTCGGTGGTGACCCTCATGCCGTGTTGCTAAATGAGGTATCACGTAAAACAGGGGTGGGTTTCATCCATTTATACCTTTCCAAACGTTGAAGAAAGCCGCAAACTCTTAAAAGTAAGATAACTCGAAAAAAAAACCGCAAAGGGGCTTAACAAAAAACAAGGCATGGATTAAGCGGATTTGTAAAAATGGGAAATCATACCCTGTGCGAGGCCGCCGAGAGGGTTAAACCACCATAGCCATAGTCCACCCTCCACTTAATAGAAAATCTCGTGCAGAGACAGCAGTTAAACCGTAGAGTTGAGACCAAATGAGGAATACCTTAGGTTCGCCGGAATAACAAAGCTTTCCCGCCGTATAGAGATCCGGGGATTCCCAAAGAGAATGGGATAGACCGTATTAAGGCAGTGGCCTTGTTCTCCGAGAAAGATCTACGGGATTATCGTCAATCGTGTAGATAGCATATGGCGAGTAAAGTGCATTAAATTAGCTAGTACATGACAGATCGTAAACATGCAAACCAAATCCAATTTCGAGGTTTGGGTAGTAAGCGTGTTGATTTGGGTAGATGAAATGTTAAGTCTCATTAAAGTTCCATGGTAAACCAAATATCTTCGCATACATAAACATCAATACAATGGTATAAGCGCATATATAAAAACTATATGTAAATGTAAAAGATGTTAAGTTTAACATTAAGTTTAAATCATTAATCTCCACTTTAAGTATTATTTGAATATAGTAAGAACCTTTTTATTTTTTCGGATCAAGTAGAAGTAAGTGAATTTTTTTTTGTATGGGTGTCACACTACTCGGAATTTACAACTCATCCTCCGAATATTATATGTGGGAAGCCCAAAGTAATGAACATCTTATGGACCCAAAAAAAATCTTTCCACCATTTTTTCCCAATGCCAATTATCTCTAGCTTCATATGTTTCGCAGCTTCTCCAAATAAGCATTTTACAGGGGAAACCCTAATTATTAGAGTTTATAAATTAATATACTTCTTATGAATTCTCTCATAATTCTCTCACAATGATGGTTACATTAGTGATAATATTAGACAATGGGTAATATGTTGATTTTTTTAAATTAAACTCTCATTGTTCTCTTAGAATATTGTTTAAGAAATTATAATTAAGGGAGAAGTCATTACCGAGCAAAGTCTTATTTAATTTTATGTGCTTAACAAATTAATTTTGATTGGGATATCAACCTATTAGCAATGCTACAATTTTGACTAAATATATAGGTATGCATGGGTATGATGAAATATCCATAACTACCATATTTAGCCCATGTCTAACAACAAGGCTTCAAATATTTTATGAAATGTTGCCACAATTGTAACAAACAATTTATTTTTAAAGAATTTTTTTTTATATTCTTTTCCTTAATTTTAATTTTACAAATATTTATTAATTATAATTATTTACAATGAATTTTTCTATATTTTAACATTTAAAAAATAAAAGAAATTATTTGAGGTTATGTTGTATTTTTTAAAACTTCATCTACGAAATACTCAAGGAGCACATAACCTAGGTGATTGATGGAGGCCTATAGTGTTAAGGGTTTCCCAGCACCAATTTGTAATTTACCGAGAAGATAATTTTTGGGAATTTACCACTAGAATCGTTAGAAGATTATAGTCTACCAATAAACTCTTCCCACCATTGTTTTTTCAATGAATGATCTAAACCTTGAGACATATTGTTAAGGTAAGCATTCTTGAAGAGAAGCCTTAATTCTTAGATTTGGAAAAATTAATATACCGCATTGAATTATCTTAGAATGATACTTACATTCGTGATAATGTTGGATAACGGGGTAATATGTTGACATGTTTTTAATAAAAAATTTTAAGTCTTCTCTTAAAATATTCTTTAAGATATTTGAATTCAAGGAAAAGTCATTATTCGAAAAAGGTTTATTTAATTTTATGTGTTTGGACATTAATTTAATTATGATGATTTTGATATCAATAAATAAAATTAGCTAAAAATTACACTCAAATTGTTTTAAAATGTAGAAAAAATAAATTACCACTTTAACTTCAATTACCGCACAAGTATACATGAGAATATGTTTCACATTTTAAGTCAATAAAAAATGATTTAAAACAAGCTTAGATCTATCTTTACTCTAAATCTACCAAGCTACTATAGGGATCAAATCTCCTTTCATTCTAAAAGAGGTTTATACCTCAATAGATTTTTTTCCATCTAGGATCTTGGTAGATCCAAAGTTATGATGAATTTAGGTACTTGGTAGATCCAAAATTAAGATGAATCTAGATTGGTGTAATTTATAAAGACAAATATAAATTTTAAAAACTCACTAAACTCAAAACTCGTACATTGGTTGTATGTATTTTTTTTGAAATATTAGTATAAACTTCAACATTGATTAACCTTAAATGGGGAATAACAAAAACTTTGGTCTCTTTTTATTAAGCGGTAACACGCTTCTCTTTGTAAACAACTCCCCTAGGTGTTACTGTGTACCAATTTGTACTATTGGATCTGAGTTTGTACTATTGGATGGAATGTTAGACGATTGAAGGTTTTTAGACCATCAGATTAACACTTAATAATTAAAATAAAACTAAACTAATAATTAGTGTATATAATAGGCATATTCAACAAAAAATCAAACAATTGCTTCTTGTTAAACAATTTCTTGATAGATTAAAACTGAACCTTATTCCTCTCTTTGGTTTTGGAGAAAATGGTTTCTATGGCATGTTTTGGTCTATTTGTTCAGCCCTTCCAAAATCGAGTTGTTGCTGTAAATTTACCATTCAATTTTGATCATTATATTACTTTTCCAATTTTAATTAAATTTTCCATTTAAATTTGGTTAATGTATTAATTTTTAAATTTTAATTTCAGCTAATTTCTTTCCATGAGAATTAAGTATGTGGGAAGTCCCAAATATTCTAATAATTACCTGCACAAAATCTTGAGTTCTTATTTGGGGATGAATGAGTACACGGAACGCCGTCATTACGTCATACGAACATCAAAATACAACCCTTTGACTACCTCATACGAACATCAAAATACAACAATATGCAATTTTCACGAATTTTAAGGTAATGTTTCCACGATCTTAGTGTGATAAAGTAATATGTCTTTGAATTAGAGAGAAGAAACACCAGTTTTAGTCTTCCAGGGAAAACAAGACGTGTTAGAAGATATACTTTTTGGCCGACGTCAATGTGTATCACTTCCAAACAAAAAAATTCCAAAAACATTTTCCGTACAATACCAAATCTTTAACAACATAGATGAGAGTGTTGCCTATAAAATGTGTTGCAGACATTACATGCAATAAACCAAACCAAATGACTGAGCAAGCTGTTATAAAGAGTCCATATTCATGCATTCAAACGTTCATTATAATTGACTTTTAAAAAAAGGAAAAAGTAATTGAATTGATGATAATGTGTTTTAAATAAGAGATTAGAAAATTTCTCTTTCTCTGGGAATCCAACAGAAAATAGTTAGTTACAACTTATCATGAGATAGGGTTCATTATCACCAAGCATAAAATGTCCTTTGTAATAAATTGAAATGATTTTTTTTTGTTAGTTACACGTATCACGAAATTTATGGTGGTATATATATATCAAAATATTTTCCTAAAATGAATGTTGCAGAGTCATTAGGGAATAAGGGAAATCTTTGTATTGAGTCAAAGGTACATGGCTAGTATTTGTTAGGTATATAAATAGATTATGGGCAATCAAAATATTTTCCTAAAATTAATGTTGCTGAGTCATTAGGGAATAAGGGAAATCACTATATTGAGTCAAAGGTACATGGCTAGTATTTGTTAGGTATATAAATAGATTATGGGCAATCAAAATGATATATTGTCAACTGAACAACTAAATAATTGTGAAAATTTGAAAAATTGAATTTTGGGTAATTGGAAATGTGATGAAATCATGCATCACATTGTGGCAACAATTTTCTATTAATAGTAAGTTTCTTTTTTCTTTTAGGAAAAAAAGGGTAAATTTTTCAAAAAATGCATAGGAAGTGGGTAAATTAATAGCAAATAGGGAAATTTGTCTCTACAAAAGTGAAAGTTGTTAGATTTAAAGTGGTAGTTTTAGATGTAAATCAAGGCATAACTTGTTTGAAACAATAAAATAATAATAAAGTGATTTTTTCTCTCGATTGGAGTTTTCTAAAAATAAAATATGTTTTTTTTGTATGGTTATTGTTTATATGTTGAAAGTGTATTATTGGTGGTACTAGTAGCTAAATATGAAGAAAAAATAAAATAATGATTTTTAATATTATATAAAAAAAATTAACAAATGATAACAATTTAGTTAAAATTATATTAAAAAAAATAGTTAAAGTTATATTAAAAAAAATACCAAATGATATTGAATTCAATTCCATTTATAAATAAATTATATTGAATTGAATTCATAATTTATGATAATGAATTCAAATCGTATTGTAAAATGAATTAAATTGAATTGAATTCATAATGTATGATAATGAATTAAACTCGTATTATAAATGAATTAAATCTATTTATTTATTATTAATATTATAATTGTTTTTTCTATGAAAAATAATAAATACATATATATATATATATATATATAACATTTAATTATTTTTTTTCATTAGTATATAATAAAAAATATAATTAAATTTATTAAGTTAAATATGGATCCATGATAAGCATCAAAACATTTACTTCATTATTTTAGATACATGTGAAATTGTCAATATTATTATTATTTTTTTAATTTAATGAAATTATAACTTTATCTCAAATTATTTTATTATTGTTAATTAAAAAAAATTAATATATGAGCTAAACATATATGCATTTAAATATGAGTTTTAACCGACTTTATCCTTGATATTATAATCTTATAAATATGATTTGTTACCATGCCATGAGCCAACAACATGGATTATCAATACTACATACTAACAAAACCATATCTCATTTCATATGACACTTGTTCATATGACATTTTTTTTAAATTGGTAAATTTAATTAAAACATAGAAAGGGCATAACTAGTTTTGAAATTAATCTCAACTTTGGGGATGTGAAAACTACTTAGTATTCAATGGAGTATTTAACCCTACCATCCACTTTTTTAACACTATCATCCACTTAATAATGATTGATAGCTAAATTAAAATTATGAAAACTCTATGAACACTCAATGCCAAAAGTGTTACATAACATTTTATATTTCTTTCTTAGATAAGACTTTAACTTAACTAACTAATCACAAAAAAAACAAAATTTAATTTTGAAATAATATAAAATGAGAAAATTGAATTATTTGCTTAACTCCACATTTATTAAGCATTGATATGGATCAAATCTCTTTTCACTATAAAAGAGATTTGCATATCCAAGGAGAGATAGAAGGAGAGATTTTATCCGTCTAAAGACTTGGTAAGAAAATGACAAAATTAATTTATTAATATAAAAACTTTAAAATGTTAAGAAAACCAGAAAAATTAATTTATTAACATAAAACATTAAAATGTTGTAGAAATTGTTTATGGGAGACATAAAATAATACAAACATATTATTATCATAATATTAAAAGTCATATTTCATTTTATAAAAAAATATTAAGATAAATATATATATTTTTAATTTAATTATTTAACTTAGATAATAAGAAGTTAATGTGAAGTTTAGTGTATTACTCTACCCCTTTGCATGTGAAACTATAATAATATATGAAGAAAATAGAGACACTTTTTTTTAATCTATAGAGATATTTTGAACTATTATATTTAAAATATATTATATTCTGGAAGGTAAAAATACATTCTTTAACATAGAATATATACTTTTGATAATTTATTAATTAATTGAGAGGAAACAAATTTTAAATATTTAAATTCAAGTAACTAGCAATTGCACCAAATGTTGCAAAGGAAACGCCGTAAGTCGATAATATAATATGGAATTTGCATTAAGAATACAAATTGTGTTTTTTCATTCAAGACCGGGTTTTACTCATCATTAATAAAATATGTATTAGAAATGAGTCGATAACATAATATGGAATTTGCATTAAGAATAAAATTGTGTTGATAACATAATATGGAATTTTGCATTAAGAATAAAATTGTGTTTTGCATTCAAGACAGTGGTTTTACTCATCATTACTAAAATATGTATTAGAAACGATAACAACTCAATTAGATGATTTTGTCTCGTTATTTTCTTACAAATGTGAAACTTATTATTTTTCCTTGTAACAACTTGTTATATGCCATACTTACCATAAATTGAATCCTTGGCACGAGAATGACTCGAGTGAGATGTAGGGTTTTTTGTAAGTGCATAAGATGGCTTTGTAAATGTGGGTAAAAAGCAAAATTGGGGCGTGAATGAGATGCTTTGCATTAGTGGATCTACACCTTGTGGTAAAAAAAATATGATATTTACCTATGTTCTAAAGGCTTTTTTCATTGTACAATTTGAATCATAGTAATACAACTTGAGGTTGGTTTTGTATAAATTAATGAGCCAACATTGATATTCACACTCATCCCATAATTATAGAATATATGATGGAAATTTTTTGAATCTCAAGGCTACAAATATGTCTTGGAAATGATTTGGATTGAATACTCAATCTTGTGTTACACCATCGCAAACCATCATAGGAATACAACTTGAAGTTGGTTTTGTATAAATTAATGGACCAACATTGATATTCACACCCATCCCATAATTATACAATTTATGATGGAAATTTTTTAATAAGACTACAAATGTGTCTTGGAAATGATTTTGTATAACTTAATGGGCCAACATTCATATTTACACCCATCCCATAATTATAGAATTTTTGATGGAAATTTTTGAATCTCAAGTCTACAAATCGTTTTCTTGAAATATTTTGAATCTGAAGGCTACAAATGTTTCTTGGAATCTTATGTTACACCATCCCAAACCATTTCTTGAAATTTTTTGAATCTGAAGGCTACAAATGTTTCTTGGAATCTTATGTTACACCATCCCAAACCATCATAGGCATACAACTTGAGGTTGGTTTTGTATAAATTAATGGGTCAACATTGATATTGACACCCATGCCATAATTATGCAATTTATGAGGGAAGTTTTTTGAATCTCGAGGCTACGAATGTGTCTTGGAAATGATTTGGATTGAATACTCAATCCTATGTTGCACCATCACATTTCCTCTTAAGAGTTTGATATGAAGAAAAATAGTCTTGGTATACAAGAAAGTGAATGTCATTTTAATATGGAGACATTAAGGCATACTTAATGAAGACCAACCTCCCTACCCTTGAAAGCCATTTGAGGCTCCAATTATTGAGCTTTTTTTTCAATTTTTTACAAGAAGCCACTTCAACTCCGTAGACAACCCCAATTTCATGTGTTGAATTTGAAAAAGTTAGACATTTGAACTTTAATCCTAAGGGGAGTGGACCCCAAAGGATAAGTATGGTGTGAATGTAATTTAATATTTAAATTGATGAAATAAATAAAATGATTGTGCACATTGACCAAGTTGAGAATTTGAGATCACTTGCCAAAATCCATGAGGATGGATAAGGCAATAAATCCCCACCATCTTTCAAAAAATCCTTGAAAGAAATTAATTTAGATTTTGAGGGGGAATCTAAATTTCCCCAATGATGAGGAAAGTAGTTGGGAAGAGGTAAAAAAAGCTGGAAAAGCTGAGGAAAAGCATAAAACAACTTTAAAGAGTCCCAAAATTGGAAGCCTACGCTAAACAGGAAGAAAAGCATCCTGTTATTCTGGACGCAGAATTAGAAACATGCTTTGGGGAAACATGAGCTTAAATAAGCTGCTCCTAAGTAGATCAGAGGTTGATCTGTGATGGAGGTGATCTCAGCTCGGGGGTGAGTTCTGGGAGACAAAGAGGACTCTAAGGTTGGGAGGTTGGTCATTTGCAATAGTGGTATGTTTTTGAAATTCTTGTTTATTTTTCTTTATTATGGGATGAATTGGCTACATATAAAATTTAAGGGAATTGTATGATTGATTTTAGTACTACATTGAATAGAATCCATCTTAAGGCATTCACCTTCCAGATTCTGTTTAGTTGTAGACTAGTAATCCATAGAGTAGAAACCCACAGAAACTCTAAACCAAAGACGGTTTAAATCTGAAGGTACTTAGTCTCCATAGATAATTAAATATTAAATTGTTTCACATATATATACAAAGGTGAAACTATATGCTCATATGTATGTTAGAAAAATATGGTAGCAGAACTGAAATGTACATGGTACAAATAAAGAGAAGGAAAAACATTAGAATATGCATTGAGATTTGCTAGTTCGTGAAGAAATTCTACTCTTTGGAAGTGCTATCTTAATTATAACAATTATAGAGTATATTGCCTATCTAAATCTACATCTAATCCTTGAAACAAGTATCATAGCAAAAGACTTAACTTATAATTTAGGTTCTCTGTTCTATTACTATCGAATACATATGTATGTGCATTCAAAAAAAATATATATATATATATCTATATATCAGCACCGAGAGCTAAATCAAGAAATCATTTTAACAGCTATTATAAATGAGTAGATAGGCTGAGGAAACATATAAACGAATCATATAGCCACTGGAATTAATACTAAATCATAGTTGTTATTTAATTTACTAGGAATCGTGCCTATGTCAAACCAAATAGTGAAAACGCCATCTGCACAAGATGTTCATACAAAATAAGAAATCTACGCTCTGTCGTTTATGAATCACAATTCCAATATCAATATTCGGCTTATGATACCATCTAGAAGTACAAAACCTATTGGTAGATAAACGCGCGTCTCACCATACAAGTCAGTTATAACAGTCGGTTTTTTTAATCTTAAGAAGATTCGAAGAAAACACTTGAAGAAGTTATGGTACTCTGCCATCCCTGTAAAATCTGGTTCTCATATAAACACACAGATATAAAAACGAAACAAGTAAATCGTAACGCATGACATATCACTATCAGTGACGACTCGCGTTGAAGCGAGCTAGATGGTTCAACAGAGAATTCCAGTAGCATGAAAAAGGTCATGCCAGGATTCCAGTAATGGTTGTAACAACCAACGAAAAATTGTATAGGTAAATGCATAAGCAGCGAGTTACTAATTACAGTGGTCAAATAAAAAAAAAACGAAACTGACATCGTATTCCCTACTAAACTGGAAGTTAACCTTATACAACTTATATGATTTAAAGAGTACACCATATATCGAAAACTCGAGCCAGAGGAATAAAGGTAAACCATACAAAGGAGAAAGAAGAAGGGGCTATTTCACTCTAACTGTATATGACTGAATAAATACTTAAGTTGACACGCAGCGAGCCCAAAATTTAAACGTAGAGTTGAGAATACTTCTATAGATACATAAACAAAATGGTAAACGAGAAGAATAGGTAGCATTACGCTGGATAGTTATCATGAGAAATGCAAGTAGTAGAAAAGCGTGTAAATGATCTCAAACCCCCTTTGCAAAACCCAATATGACAAATAGATCCGGAAAGATTGTAAAATGGCTGACGGAGTTATCTCCATTATCACGCGATACTAACCACAATTTAAATACAGGACCAATGTATATGCCAGCTACCCACAATGGTTAACGAAAAACAAAATGTTAACGTCACGGTAGAAACGTGACGGGAAATCTGAAGAGCTCAGGAAACATTCACGGCTGAGTTGAGTTGGCTCACTCATGCCGAAAATCTCAGCGTAACGAGTTCCAGCACAATCTCTAAACTCAACTGCAGAATCCCTTTTGTTTCCTGTATGAAGAAATGGGACAATTACCAATAGATAATCATACCCAGTCAAGAACGAAGCGAGCCAAGGAGCTAGAAACCCTTACCTTGCCACCTCCGAACACGAGCAAATCATACGCAGAACCTAAAATCGAGTGGGTTCCATCGCCTACTTGGTCACCGACCTTCCGCATCGTAGCTCGGAAATAAAGAGGACGCGAACTTGGATACCATAACTGCAGTGTTGATTTACCTGGACGGTAGTGGCTGTGAAATCCAACACAAAAAAAAAAAAAAACCCCATCCATAGGCGCCAGAGCTTAGCAGGGTTTGGAGTGAACCGATCTTATGTAAAACATTCCGGGAAAATCATAGGAACACTCAACGCCATCACCGTCCATCTGTCAGCCAGGTAGTTCGAAGGAATCCCTATGAACTCTAAAACCCTCTGCATACAGTGCATCAGTACTCATGAGATGTATAAACAAATAAAACGCCACGCTGTTGACATGAGTATGTACCACACGGAGTTTCAACAAGCAAGTCGATAGAGTAAATTCAGCAGAGTGACCGGTGGAGGCGTCTCACCCGAGGGTCGAGCAATTAAGGTTGCAGCGAAATCACAGGCAGTAAGTACTCTCGTGTCATATGGTGGATATATGAAGTCTGAGCCATTCGGCTACGCTCGAGCCAAGTCTTCATCCCATAGCCAGCGAAAAATAACACGAAAACCCTAGCATTAAATTTGGTACTGGTAAATTGACATCGTGATTTAATTGACAGCTGTTGACAGTCAGCTGAACGATCACAAATAAACTTGTATACACACGAGTACGGATGGGACAGAGTCACTCGTATGCTTTTCGTTGTGTATCAAATCACCAATCTGAACTTTGGAAATATATATCATGAGGGGAAATCGAACCCATATTGCTATAAGAGGTAGATTTCCGCCTACGATAAATTCACCCAACGGTTTGATAAGGTCGCTCGACCTTAATGAATAGGGAAAATTAATTATATGTGTTATTAAATTTTTAACATATATATCTATATGTGTACCTTCAATTCATATTATTAGAGGGTTTAGATATATATATGAATTATATATGTGTTATATATATATATGTGGTATATATATATGTGGATTCAAAAATATCGTCAAATGATGTGTGATATAGATGTGTTACATATATATGCGTTATGAGAGGTTACTGAAAGATAGGTATGTCCATAGAGTCTATGCTTATATTATGTCTAGGGAGAATATCCTATGTTAATACAAAGGGTTATGGAAGTTATATACATGGTTGTAATGTATACCAGGAGGAACATTCAATGCTACTAATAAGGGATAGTGGGAAAGAACTCCTGAAGTTGGTAACAGATACTAGATGAGTAGAGGAAATTTTAACAAGATGGAATTTTAAAGTAAATTTCTGAACACCTTACTCAAACAACCAGGTGAATAAAAAAATAAAAAAAGAGAACGCCAGTATATATATGAACAAAAAAAAATTTCTTAAACTGGAGGCGTTACAAATGGTATCAGAGCCCAAGTTACAAAACTGGGCTGTTGTTACTGTGCTCACTGAATTCTGAATGCTAGTCTTATAAATGAACATTGTAGAAATTGTTGTTACTTCTTTCAATTTCACTGACCAATATTATGAGTGTGTATAGTGGTGAAAACATGGCTGAAGAGGGAGGAATTTATGTGGATCTACGTGATGAATTTGCTACTCCAGATCCCAATGCCCCGGTAATGGCTATGTTGCACCTGTTGCAACGAGAACTGGCTGAACTAAGAAGCCAGAATGACATGTTGTCATCAGCCAGTAAGGAGCAGGAAAAGCTCATCAGAGAACTAACTTCCCGGAACAGCCAGGAAGGCGAAGGTTCCGGAAAGAGAAAGATGGATGAGTCTGATGATGATGATGCTGCTAGACATCAATATAAATAGAAAAGAGAATTGCAGGGAGAATTCCGAAAGATCAAACCTCCCTCCTATGATGGGGAGAAGGAAGAAGATGTTGAAGCTTGGTTGCTGAACATGATCAAGTATTTCCAAGTTTATGAATATGAGAGCAATCTGAAGGCCAGATTAGCTGTGTATCAGCTACAAGGAAAGGCTACACTGTGGTGGGAAGAGACAAAAATGGTGCATGCCATTGATGAAAAGACAGTTACTTGGGAAGATTTTCAGGTTAAGTTCAAAAATCGTTATTTGAACGAACGTTATTATGATGATAAAGCTAAAGAATTCCATGAACTTAGACTAGGACAGCTCACTATCGATGAGTTTGTCACTAAGTTTACCAATTTACTGAGATATGTCCCTTACATTAGGGAAGAAAAGGCAAAGGTCCAAAGGTTTTTGAATTGCTTGCCTACTGTGTACAAGGAGAAAATTGAGTTTGACAACCCAAAGACAATGGACGAAGCAGTTAGAAAAGCAAGATTATGCTATCAGCAGTTTAAAGGTAAGGCTGAACAAGGAAAGAGCTGGGTGAACAAGGGTGAGTTCAAAGGGAAAAGACAAAAACCAGCATATCTAAGGAATTTTGGCAGAGATCATCAACGGAAAAAATTTAATAAACCAAAAGAAAGCCAAATTGCTCAGTCCCAAGTGGCTTCAAAACAAGTAGAAGGGAACAATAAAAAGGAAGGGACAGTCAGAATGAAGGAACCTTTGAAATGTTGGGGCTGTGGAGAACCCCATATTTTGAGGGACTGCCCCCATTGAAATATTCATATGATCAGCAGAGAGCGAGAGGCGACAACAGTAAATGACATAGCCAGAAATATACCAACTATCAGTGCAGCCTTGGAAAATCGGCAAGCAGAACATCAAGCAACCATGGTGGAAATGGAGGGTAAGATTTCTGACCTACCTATTAATGTTTTGATTGATCCAGGTGCTTCTTTGAGTTACATTAGTCCTGGAATTGTAGAAAAATGTAAAATTAAACCTGAAAAATTTCAGCAGTCATGGTTGGTACAGCTGGCCACTGGAACTAAAAGAAAAGTCACACATAAACTGCCCAAAACAGCAATACAATTAAATGGCTTTCCAACAGAAGTAAATTTGAACATATTGCCATTAGGATCCTATGACTTGCTGATCTGAATGGATTGGCTGGAAAAGAAGAAAGCCCTGATGAATTTATGGGATAAAACTCTGCATTGTGTGGATGAAGAGGGGAAACCTTTTACATTAAAAGGAAAACCAAAATCCATTTCAGTATGACAAATATTAGCCTTACAATTGAAAAGAACAGCTAGAAAAGGATACCAAGTTTATGCAGTACATGTGGAAGAAGTGGAACAGAGAACTGAAGAAAATTTGCTGAATGACTTACCAGTAGTAAGGGATTTTAAAGAAGTCTTCCCAGATGAGATTCCTCATCTTCCCCCCAAAAGAGAAATTGACTTTTCCATAGATTTGGTGCCGGGAGCCACACCTATTTCCCGAGCCCCCTATCGAATGAGTCCGCTTGAACTTATGGAGCTGAAGATGCAGCTGCAAGAATTACTGGATAAAGGCTACATTAGACCAAGTGTGTCTCCATGGGGAGCACCGGTCTTATTTGTGAAAAAGAAGGATGGAACTTTTAGGATGTGCATTGATTATCGTCAACTGAACAAGTTGACCATTAAGAATAGATATCCACTTCCTAGAATTGATGATATTTTTGATCAAGTGAGAGGGGCCTCAGTCTTTTCCAAGATTGACTTAAGAACTGGGTATCACCAGCTCAGAATCAAGGAAGAAGACATTAGCAAAACAACTTTTCGAACCCGGTATGGACACTACGAATTTGTAGTCCTACCTTTTGGATTGACAAATGCCCCTGCCACCTTTATGTGCCTGATGAACAGTGTGTTAAATAAGTATTTGGATAAATTTGTTCTGGTGTTCATAGATGATATTTTAGTCTACTCCAAAAACAAAGAGGAACATAAAGAACATTTGCGGATAGTGTTACAAACTTTGAAAGAAAATCAGCTATATGCTAAGTTCAATAAATGTGAGTTTTACAAGGATAAAATTCAATATTTGGGTCATATTATCTTTGAAAAAGGCCTTGCAGTTGACCCTGAAAAGATAAAAGAAATTAAAGAATGGCTGGTTCCAACCGATGTTTCAGCAGTAAGATCATTCATGGGGATAGCAGGCTATTATCGTAGATTTGTGGAGAGATTTTCTGCCATAGCACATCCCATCACTTCATTGCAAAGAAAGGGTGTCAAGTTCATGTGGACTGAGAAATGTCAAAACAGTTTCGAACAATTAAAACAAAAACTTATTTCAGCCCCTATATTAAAAATTGTTGATCCTGATAAAGAGTTTGTGGTATGTACAGATGCTTGCAGAGAGGGGCTAGGAGGAGTCCTATTGCAGGAAAATTCAGTTATTGCATATGAATCTAGGAAACTGAAAATACATGAACAGAATTATAGTGCATATGATTTAGAATTTGCAGTTGTTATCCATGCTCTGAAAATGTGGCGGCACTATCTTCTTGGGAAAAAGTTCACATTGATGACTAATCATATTAGCCTCAAATATTTTTTTTCTCAAACTGACCTGAATGCAAGACAAGCCAGATGGCTGTCCTTTTTAAGTGAATTTGATATGGACATAAAACATATCAAGGGGAAAGAAAATAAAGTTGCTGATGCCTTAAGTAGAAATGCTTGTCAAAATTTAAACAGTATTGGGAGTAGTGCCCAGATGGAGGTAGAGGAATTGGTGAGAAAAGCAGCAAATCAAGATCCCAACTATGAAACACTCTTGGTGAAACTACAGAAAAGGGATAAAACTGATGTCACTCAAAACCAAAAAGGGCTACTCTATTACAAAAACAGGTTGTATATTCCAAATATAGAGTCATTAAAAAGAGAAATTTTAGATGAATATCACAAACAGCCCTATGCAGGACATCCAGGATACCAAAAGATGTTAACAGCCTTGAAGAAGAAGTTGTTCTGGCTAGGAATGAAGAGAGATGTGGCAGAGTATTTAAGTAGATGTATGGAATGTCAATTAGTCAAAGTTGAGCATCAACATCCAGCAGGTCTTTTAAACCCTTTGCCAATTGCGGAATGGAAATGGGACACAGTCTCCATGGATTTTATAACAGGGTTACCCAAAACTAAATATCAACATGATTCTGTAATGGTAGTAGTAGACACTCTCACAAAAGCTGCCCACTTTATACCAGTAAAGTCTACCTTTGGGACAACTCAAGTAGCAAATGTATTCTTGAAGGAGGTAGTAAGGCTTCATGGGGTGCCAAAGGTAATTGTTTCAGACCGAGATGCTAAGTTTACAACAGCGTTTTGGAAAGGATTGTTTGGAGGGATGGGTACTAAGCTGAATTTCAATACTGCCTATCACCCTCAAACTGACGGGCAAACAGAAAGGACGAATCAAATTTTGGAGGATATGTTGAGAATGTATGTGATGGATAGACCATCAAAGTGGGAGGAGTATCTGCATTTAGCTAAATTTTCCTATAATAACAGTTACCAATCTTCTATTAAAATGAGTCCGTTTGAGGCATTATACGGAAGAAAGTGTCGTACTCCTTTGAGCTGGAGTCAACCAGAAGATAAAATAATGATGGGACCTGATGCCTTACAATAAATGGAAAGAATTGTTAAAAAGATACAAAGAAATATCAAGACAGCACAAGATCATCAGAAAAGCTATGCTGATAAGAAAAGAGTGCACCGAGAATTTAAAGTAGGGGATCATGTGTATTTGCGCATCAAACCCAAAAAGAGCACACTTTATGCTGGAAGTTGTGCAAAAACTTGCTCCTAGATATTGTGGGCCTTTTGAATTTTTAGAAAGGGTGGGACCAGTGGCTTACAAGCTGGCTTTACCACCCCATGTTAGAGTGCATGATGTGTTTCATATTTCATTATTAAAAAGCTATGTACATGATGCTTCTCACATAGTTGATTGGAATGTCGGAATGTTGTCTGGGTGGAAAAAGAAGGAGTTTAAAGAAGCACTTCAAATATTGGGCGGGGAAGAAATTGAATTGAGAAATGAAACCGTGACGAGTAAAAGTGCGGTGGAAGCACTTTCTTTATTTGAAGAAGCTACAGGAAAGGGAAGGCAGAAATGATGGAAAAATATCCATTCTGTTTAAGTGAACTACGGTAGTTGAATAACAACTTGGGGACGGTGTTTATTTTGAAGGGGAATATGTAACACCCCAAATTTATGTATTAATTTGAAACGAGTTAGACATTTGAACTTTAATCCTAAGGGGGTGGACCCCAAGGGATAAATATGGTATGAATGTAATTGCATATCTTATTTGATGAAATAAATAAAATGATTGTGCATTTTGACCAAGATGAGAATTAGAGATCACTTGCCAAATCCATGAGGATGGATAAGGCAAAAAATCCCCAAAATCTTTCAAAAATCCTTGAAAGAAATTAATTTAGATTTGAGGAGGAATCTAAATTTCCCCCAATGAAGAGGAAAGTAGTTGGGAAGAGGTGAGAAAAGCTGGAAAAGGCGAAGAAGCATCCGTGACACAAAGAGTCCCCAAGGTGAAGCCTAGGCTAAGCGGGAAGAAAGCATCCTCACTTTATTAGGGTATGGAATTGAAGAAACATGCTTTAGGAAATATTAGCTTAAATAAGCTTCTGCTAAAGCGAATCGAGAGGTTGATCTGTGATGGAGGTGATCTCAGCTCGGGGGTGAGTTCTGGGAGACAAAGAGGACTCTAAGGTTGGGAGGTTGGTCATTTGCAATAGTGGTATGTTTTTGAAATTCTTGTTTATTTTGCTTTATTATGGGATGAATTGGCTACATATAAAATTTAAGGGAATTGTATGATTGATTTTAGTACTACATTGAATAGAATCCATCTTAAGGCATTCACCTTCCAGATTCTGTTTAGTTGTAGACTAGTAATCCATAGAGTAGAAACCCACAGAAACTCTAAACCAAAGACGGTTTAAATCTGAAGGTACTTAGTCTCCATAGATAATTAAATATTAAATTGTTTCACATATATATACAAAGGTGAAACTATATGCTCATATGTATGTTAGAAAAATATGGTAGCAGAACTGAAATGTACATGGTACAAATAAAGAGAAGGAAAAACATTAGAATATGCATTGAGATTTGCTAGTTCGTGAAGAAATTCTACTCTTTGGAAGTGCTATCTCAATTATAACAATTATAGAGTATATTGCCTATCTAAATCTACATCTAATCCTTGAAACAAGTATCATAGCAAAAGACTTAACTTATAATTTAGGTTCTCTGTTCTATTACTATCGAATACATATGTATGTGCATTCAAAAAAAATATATATATATATATCTATATATCAGCACCGAGAGCTAAATCAAGAAATCATTTTAACAGCTATTATAAATGAGTAGATAGGCTGAGGAAACATATAAACGAATCATATAGCCACTGGAATTAATACTAAATCATAGTTGTTATTTAATTTACTAGGAATCGTGCCTATGTCAAACCAAATAGTGAAAACGCCATCTGCACAAGATGTTCATACAAAATAAGAAATCTACGCTCTGTCGTTTATGAATCACAATTCCAATATCAATATTCGGCTTATGATACCATCTAGAAGTACAAAACCTATTGGTAGATAAACGCGCGTCTCACCATACAAGTCAGTTATAACAGTCGGTTTTTTTAATCTTAAGAAGATTCGAAGAAAACACTTGAAGAAGTTATGGTACTCTGCCATCCCTGTAAAATCTGGTTCTCATATAAACACACAGATATAAAAACGAAACAAGTAAATCGTAACGCATGACATATCACTATTAGTGATGACTCGCGTTGAAGCGAGCTAGACGGTCCAACAGAGAATTCCAGTAGCATGAAAAAGGTCATGCCCGGATTCCAGTAATGGTTGTAACAACCAACGAAAAATTGTGTAGGTAAATGCATAAGCAGCGAGTTACTAATTACAGTGGTAAAATAAAAAACGAAACTGAAATCGTATTCCCTACTAAACTGGAAGTTAACCTTATACAACTTATATGATTTAAAGAGTACACAATATATCAAAAACTCGAGCCAGAGGAATAAAGGTAAAAACCATACAGTGAGAAAAGAAGAAGGGGCCATTTCACTCTAACTGTATATTACTGAATAAATACTTAAGTTCATAGGCAGCGAGCCCATAATGTAAACGTAGAGTTGAGAATACTTCTATAGATACATAAACAAAATGGTAAAACGAGAAAAATAGGTAGCATTACGCTGGATAGTTATCTTGAGAAATGCAGGTAGTAGAAAAGCGTGTAAATGATCTCAAACCCCCTTGGCAAAACCAAATATGACGAGTAGATCCGGAAAGATTGTAAAATGGCTTACGGAGTTATCACCATCATCACGCGATACTAACCCCAATTTAAATACAGAACCAATGTATATGCCAGCTACCCACAATGGTTAACGGAAAACAAAATGTTAACGTCACGTTAGAAACGTGACGTGAAATCTGAAGAGCTCAGGAAACATTCACGGCTGAGTCGAGTTGGCTCAGTCATGCCAAAAATCTCAGCGTAGCGAGTGCCAGCACAATCGCTAAACTCAACTGTAGAATCCATTTTTTCTTCCTGTATGAAGAAATAGGACAATCACCAATAGACAATTGTACACAGTCAAGAATGAAGCGAGCCAAGAAGCTAGAAACCCTTACCTTGTCACCTCCAAGCACGAGCAAATCTGCGCGCAGGAACTGGGTAACTGAGTGGGTTCCATCAGTCTAGTTGGGTCACCGACCTTCCAGCATCGTAACTCTGGAAATAAAAGAGGATGGCAGAATCCTTGGCTACCATAACTGCAGTGTTGATTTATCTGGCCAGTAGTGGCTATGAAATCCAACCCAGAAAAAAAAAACCCCATCCATAGGCGCCAGAGCTTAGCAGTGTTTGGAGTGAACCGATCTTATGTAGAACATTCCGGGAGAATCGTAGGAATACTCAATGCCATCACCGTCCATCTATCAGCCAGGTAGTTCGAAGGAATCCCTATGAACTCTGAAACCCTCTGCATATAGCGCATCAGTACTCATGAGGTGTATAAACAAATAAAACTCCACGTTGTTGACATGCGTATGTACCACAAGGAGTTTCAACAAGCAAGTCAATAGAGTAAATTCAGCAGAGTGACCGATGGAGGCGTCTCACCCGAGGGTCGAGCAATTAAGGTTGCAGCGTATCACCAGCAGTAAGTACTCTCGTGTCATCTTGTGGATAGCTGAGGTCTAAGCCATTCGGCTACGCTCGAGCCGAGACTCCATCCCATAGCAGGCGAAAAATAATACGAAAACCCTAGCATTGAATTTGGTACTGGTAAAGTGACGTCGTGATTTAATGGACATCTGTTGACAGTCAGCCAAACGATCACAAATAAAATTGTACACACACGAATACGGATGGGACCGAGTCACTCGTATGCTTATGTGTATCAAATCACCAATCTGAACTTTGAAAATATATACCAGGAGGGAAAATCGAACCCGTATTGCTACACGAGGTAGATTTCCACCCACGATAAAATTCACCCAGGGTTATGTCGTTCGACCTTAATGAATAGGGAAAAAGTAATTATATATGTTATTCCATTGTTAACATACACATATATATATGGGTACATTCAATTCATATTATTAAAGGGTTTAGATATATATATATGTGGATTCAAAAATATTGTCAAAGGATGTGTGATATATATATGTGTTACATATATATGCGTTATGGGAGATTACTGAAAGATAGGCATGTCCATAGAGTCTATGCTTATATTATGTCTAGGGAGAATATCCTATGTTAATACAAAGGGTGATTGAAATTAGATACATGGTTGTAATGTATACCAGGAGGAACATTCAATGCTACTAATAAGGGATAGTGGGAAAGAACTCCTGATGTTGGTAAGAGATACTAGATGAGTAGAGGAAATTTTAACAAGACGGAATTTGAAAGTAAATTTCTGAACACCTTACTCAAACAACCAGGTGAAATAAAAACAAGGGGAACCCCAGTATATATAGATATATGTGGAAAAAAAAAAAAAAAAAAAATTCTTAAGCGGAGATTATTCTGAGGGCAGAGATAAGCGTTCCAAGGTTTCCATCCTTTGGAGAAAATGAGGGTGAAAATACATCACTACCTCATACATTTCTTGAAACTCGGGGCTTGGAGCATAGAATGAACAAATATGGACTTAGAAGCATAAAGATGAAAATGAAATCCTCTATTGTCAAGTTTTTTATGCTTTCTTTTTATTGTAAGCCTAGATGAGACTAGACCAGCAAGCGTATGTTATTGTTTAGTACCCTTTCTAGATTAAGGGGAAGTGTTGGAATTAATGGAGAAATCCATAGTTAGGTTGTTGTTATCATAAAGATAGGATTGAGATTCTTTCGAGGGAGTGGTTGAAACCATCCCATTAGTGTGAAAGCCTATATAATTTAGGCTCATCTGATTCAGCAATAAGAGTGTGTGTATGTGTGTATACACTCTCCAAGTTCTCACATGGATAGCTATTTGATCAATAGTTAGTTTTATCAGCATGGACTAAAAACAAACTTACATATCCCTTCATATTGGGGTGTATAATGAGCCACTCGACTCAAAAAACTAAGGTGTAAAATGAACCACTAGACTCAAAAAATATTGATTTTACCATATATTTTTATTTTTATTTTTTTTAAGAAAAAATTAAATTTTAAATTAATAAAATTGTTTAATTCAAATCGACTTGGTACACATCCCCTCGTGATCTAGCTAAAAAAATTATTAAAATTTAAAGAAACATGATATTTAAATATTTTTAATTCTAAAATGTTTATATTTTAGCATGTATTTAGTTTAACTCAAATCCACCTTGTACACATTTTGATTAAATATTTATTTATTTATTTATTTTTGTAAATTTGGAGGGACCGCACTATTTTCTATTTATAAATATAGGACAGGCTACAAAAGATAAAATTCAGTATGTGGCCTCAACCTGCCCGTAGGAAACCAGGTCTGTTGGCCACCTCAAAGCATGAAAAGCAAACCAAAATTTAAATTGTTTCATCCGTCTATAAGTCACATGAGCTATCTGTCCTACTACTGAAGTATCTACATACTTATGAAATAAAGGGAGTTCATATACAACTAATAAGTGCATCAAAAAGCATAATAAGGAAAACAACTAGCCATCTGATGAATAAATTGGAGCTGGGTATTTCACTGTAGACCCAGGCATATCAACTTGCTGCAACTGCTGAAGCAGCTTCTCCATTCAGCCTACCCGATCATCCAATATGCTAATTCGATCACTTGCCTGATATTGAGTGATCTTGATATGCTGCAGCTGGTTCTGTATGTCCTGAAGCAGGGCGTCAAGGCGAGGTTATATCTTTAGCGGGTCTGTCTTAGGTTGGACAGGAGGGAGACTCTGACTAATCTTTGCTATAAGGCACTTGACTATCCAATATGTATGAATAGTCTGATTGAATAAAGTAAGACGGCCACGGGTATTGCCAGGGTTAGTAATGATTAAATATTTTATTTTCGGAGTATGGATTATATATTTTTTATCAAATAATGATGTGAAGGTTGAAATTATAATTTGACAGTTCCACATACTAGAATCTTGAAAAACTGTGATGGTTGCTTGATGCACTATCACCCAATGGATCACTGCAAATTTAGCATTTACGAATTTTTAACACAGTCTAAATGTGAAATAACCCTGTGCATTGAAATTATAGTTTGATATTTTTAAACCGTTCCACATACAAGGATTTTGAAAGGAATGTGGCCGTTGCGCGATTCATTATTTTACCCATTGGATTTCACTGCAGATTTAGGATGTACTGATGGTGAAGACCTTGTAGATGTGAAATAATCATGTTAGTTGTAATTACAGTTTGAAGATATTCAACGTTCTATAGAATCTTGAGAAAAGAATTTGTGACGGTTGCTTTTTTTACTATTTCCCGCAGTATATAGTCACGACAGTAATAGGATTTACGGATAGTGAAATAGCCTGTATATGTGAAATAAACATGACTTGAAATTATGGTTTGAAAATTTTGAACGGTTCCACATACTAAAATCTTGAAAGGAATGTGACCGTTAACCCCGTGGGTTGCAATTATAATTTGAAAAATTTCAACGGTTCCACATACTAGCATCTTATCAATATTTCACCAAATGGATCGTCACCACCAATTTAGGATTTAGCATGTAGAAGTGAAAGGATTCACTGATGGTGAAAAGCATATAGATGTGAAATATAGGGAATTTTTTGGCAAGAGAATGATTTTTTCGGAGTTTCCGCATTTAAACCAACCAAAGTTGTCATTAGCTATGATGAATGATTCCTGCAATCAAAAGCTCTGACAACCATCGCAAGGGTTTCGGCATTGCTATCCCGCCATCAATTAGGAAGAAATTGAGCAAGAATGTCCGAGTTTCTCTAGAGTCTGGCCATGTGTGATTTAACATTCTTTAGAATATGCTCAATTATGACATTAAGAATGACGATAATAACCAAAACAAAGAATGGTAAAGCATATTCAGAAATATGTCCTAAAGACTCACAAAATTCAAAAGAAAAATGAGCAGAAAGAAGAAATTCATCCACTATTGAAGTAACCAGAGGAATACTGCAGAGATGATGGATGGGTCGGGGAGACTCAAGGGCATGCAAATTAGGAAGATACTAATGTGGAAATTGAACTTCTGGGAATGTGACCTATATTCACGAACTTTAAGCAGCTAAATTAGCCATTTCCCTCTCCGTCTTCATCTCAATTTAACCTTGTTTTTCTCAACATCGAGAAATATGATCTACAAATGATTGGTCCAGACAGGCTACATCGAAGGAAAGTTTCTAAAGAAAGTGCTGGGAAGCAGCAGATATGATTCAGATGAATTAGGTCGTTAATGAAATTATTTAGGGTCAGTGGCCAATGTTCCAGCAGATTGAGAAAGAAAGGAAAATCTAGACTATATTGGTGGAAACCGATTAAAATGTATTTACTACTGCAAAATTTTTTTTCCCACCAGAAGCATCAATTTGAAATGATTTTCATATAGCATCTGGTAAAATGGTTCCTGTATGACGCAGGTTTAGAATTTTGGTTTGTAACATTTATAAATTATAATGGTCCAGATTTTAATTATAATCATGTGTGTTCATGTTTTTTTGTTTGAACCATAGCATGATCGTAAGATTGTTTATCAATGAAAAATGCTAGCTCGTAAGAGTCTTAGTTCTACCATGTTAGTTTCATTAACCCTAGCTTCACAAGTTTGTTATTCTAAACAACTTAGAGGATCCATAGGTCTTCCATAATTCTTTTGCATTAGTAGTGGAGGTTGATCAACAAGAAATGGTACATCACCAATGCCTACAACTAAGATTTCCTATCAATATATGGTCAACTACCTTATATATAATGATTCTAGTCTTTCTTAAAAATAGGATTTGGATAATCTCATGATCATCGTATGAGCTACTAACTATACAATGTCAATTGATTGTCAAGAAATTGTGTTTCCATATAATGCAATATTTGTTGAGGCCACTAATGGCCCATAGAGGCCTTGGAAGGACATGCATTATAAGTAATATTAGTAGAATTTAGTGAGGAGAGTTTCAACTTAGCATGATAGATGATGATTTTTTTTTTTTTTGTGTAAGTTTTGTAAGACTACATCTTTACATCTTCATCAACATGTCCAAATACATCACCTCGATTGGAGAAAGGAACTGAACTTGTCATGAGTGCCATAACAGCCCGCCTCATCACTGTTCAACCAAGACCCCACAAACGATGGATGATGAAAATGAATCTTTGTATCCTTTAGAAATACATGGTATGTAGGCTAAGGACAACATGCCAAATGTTCTTGATATCATGGAAAACAATTTTATAGAAAAATATTGTTCTATTAATGAGATTCACATTTGCAAAATATTAATCAGTTCTATAATGTTTTTTCTTGAACCTTTGGGGAAATTTCTAAAATTGACCTTCATATTGTTGAACACAAAACTAAAAATTATCCTCATGTCAAACCTATTTGAAAAAAGGATTAGGTTTGTGACCCGTTGAAGTTTTTTGCAATAATGGGGAGGTTTAAAAGATGCTTAGAATTGGTTTTATCTATCCAATTCCTCTAACTAAATGTGTTTTTAATCTCATTCTCACTAAAAAAAAAGAAAAGAAAAAGTATATATATATATATATATATATATATATATATATATTCTTAATTTGAGCAAAGTTTGTCCAAGGGACAATGTGCCAAATCTTCTTTCTTTCATTCATGTGCTAGGAGTGAGATATTTCCCTTTATGGGTGGATTTTCTCATTATAATAAAATCAAATTTTGGCTTGATGATTAGGATAAAATAGATTTTATTTTTCCATGAAGTACATTTTCATACAAGAAAATTCATTTTAGTTTTAAAAATGTTGGCACCAGATTCCACTGGCCACGTTGTATGCTTGATTTAGGTTTCATTTTCGAAAGAGATTTTATCATCATGATCATCTTCAAATAATATTCAATAGGTGAAAATATTATTATAGTGGATTGAATTCACATAATGCATCTTTTGTACTATTTTCAATCATCTTATATAAAAGATTAGGAAACACTACAATTGTCTCCCCCACCTAACATTTGACAACTTAACATTTTATAAAGCAAAGATAATTTTGTTTTTATATTCGTAGCTAATTATGCCAATATTAGGAACATTTTTATGCATGTACTAAATAAAGTAGTTCCATTTATATGCATTTTTTATACCAGAAAATGCATTTTAGTTTTAAAAATGTTAGCACCAGATTCCACTGGGCGATGTTGTATGATTTTCACAACATGAAGCATATTGTTGAATTATATCTTGATGATTTAGTTTTTCATTTTTGAAAGAGAGTTGATCATCATGATCATTTTCAAATAGTATTCAAGAGATGAGAATATTATTAGAGTGGATTGAATTCCCATAATGCATCTTCTGTACTATTTTCGATCTATTATTGGGGTTCAGAGTTTGTTATATAAAAGTTTACGAAACACTACAATTGTCTTCCCCACCTAACATTTGACAACTTAACATTTTATAAATCAAATCTAATTTTCTATGTATATTTGTAGCTAATTATGCCAATATTAGCAAGAGTTTTACGCATGTTCTAAATAAAGTAGTTCCATTTATATGAAATGATCTAGCATAAATATCTTTTTATAATGCACATGTGTCAATCCTTCCACTGAGTTCTCTGAACTATAGTATGAGAGAGTTTGTTGTGTCTGGCAATTTTTAAACCTAAAATTGACATAATACTAGTTCAGAAAGATAAAAAACTCTAGGAGCACATAATTTATTATTTTAGTCAATTTTTAAAATTCCTTAGATTTACCTACAAGCACATATAGAATTTAGCATTTGCGACTATCCATGTTACTGAAATTTAGATTTTCATAAAGCACTCCAACTTGTATTCACATGAAAATAATAACACAATATAAACACATCAAGCTATGTCTCGTGATAACTAGTCTATCTTAGACATACAATCTCTTCGTTGAGTAATTATCTCAACCACACAAAAATCTTGGACGCTAACTAGTTGGAGAGACTCTCTCAACCAACTAGACCTCAAAAAGCTCACAAATATTAGGATCAGACCCATTCTAGAATCGATGAGCGCACCAAAGACAGGTAGGAATTATATTTTCCAAATCCCCCATTTAATGACTACTTGTTTTGATCTCAATTAGAAAAGTATAATTATGGTCGTTGTGTTTACAAACATGATAAAAAAATATGTCTACATCCATATAAAGGAACAACCATCTACTAGAATGCATGGGTACCAACCCCTACAAGTGCCAGTCTACTAGGATGTCCTTCGTGTACATAGTTTAGTAAACCATTATCTACATTACCAACCCCTACAAGTGCCAGTCTACTAGGATGTCCTTCGTGTACATAGTTTAGTAAAACATTATCTAAATACCTATACTTGTACCTGCAAGTCTCCCTCTATCATCATCATCATGGGTTTTCTCATATTACCGATAACCATGCTTTGGGTTTTATCGTCTTACTCTAAACCATGGCAAGGGTTTTCTTAGTTCACTCTAAACCATCCCTATAGGAATCCTTATCCACTTCACTCTCACACATGGTTTCTAGCTTCCGAGAAAACTGCACTTACATACATTGTCACAAGTGGTTTCTCCCTTACCACAAGCCTACACTTACATATTAGTTTATGGCTTAACACAAACCTGCATTTACAAAGTGGTTTTAAGATTACCATGACCTCTATGGGGATACACTACCAAATTAGGCTTACATTACACTCTCCTACTCATGGAATTACCAGATACATACTTTATAGATACCACTACATAACACCATAACTTGCTTACAATTAAGATGTGTGACTCATAATACAACATGCTAGTGATTTTATCCCACAAACTCACACAAACTCACAAAAAATTTCACCTTGTTTTCCATCATCCTTTATTCTGTAATGTAGCCCCAACCATTATTCTCTCATCCCATGTTCATTTTCATTTCTTTATCATTTCTCGTGGTCAATAATTTCATCAAAGAAATTTGTCTATTGTTGGAAAGGCCAATTCCAACATAGACTCAAACTCATGACAATAGTTAACAAGAGTAATGCCTTTATATTCTTTCAACCAAAATTACATAAATAACATGACACTTTCTAAAAATTTTAAACAATGGGAAAATAATTCTTTTTTATATCACATCATGTCGGTTATAATCTTTAACTCCTTAGATTACTTCCACTGCATTTCTGTAATTAAATACATCAAATTTATGTTAATAACTTTCCATGGATAATATTTTTCCATAACAAGTGTGAATGTAAGAAAAAAAAAACATTATTTTTTCTAATTTATGAGGCACCTTATAAAATTATTACCCTTCCAAATGAATGAATTTACCAATGCCATTAAACCAATTTTTGAAATTCATATATCTCACCTTTGACTTATGCTTTCAAATTTCCTTGCAACATAATGGTATTCTTTGGCCTTGTGAGGTTGGTCAACTCTAATGCTATAGGGTGACTCGTCTCAACTTCTCGATGACCACTACCTCCAATACAAGATTTTAGAGGTGCTTGGAACGCCATAACATTTCCCAAAATGGAAAATCAGCAAGGCTGAAGGCTGACAGACATTAGAGTGATTAGTCGTGCTTATTGAAAGTCGAAATAGTGTTGATCAATGCACCTCATCGAATCTTGGAAAATTTGAAATATTTTCATATCCTTTAATGCAAGTTCTAGTCATGATAGTTTTATGCCAATTCACCATTACATGTGAGGCAGTTCTGACACAGTCACACAAAAGAAAATTTGTTGGAAAAAATCAATTTACCAAATGGTTTCAATCTCTATAAGCTTGCACACCAGTATTACACTTTAGTTATGCAATCGTAGCTCGAATCCCAATATCCACACCACCTTACTCTTTAGCTGAAAATTCCTCACCAAAACAATTATTCAACCACGTCATCTTTCTTCTCCTCAGAACGGGCTCTCCTGTGACAAATTTTATCAAATCGGAGCACCCTTCCATAGATATCAAATAAATTTCATGTTTTGACAAGACATGTCTGAAGCAATATAGGTTCTCTACAATTCTTGGCAGATTCTTCCAAAGAGATGAATTTTCTTGATTTTGTCGCCCCCATCAAGAACAATTTTGCATAAGGCACACTTTGCCAATCCACCAATGTCGCCCTCCACTCTCCTCCATAGTATGCATGGCCTCACACCAACAACATGCAATGAAATACTGATTAGACTCTCCACGCGAATTCTACCACCTCTAATCCGCTCTTCAATTGAGCTATCCAAAGGCTTCCACAACACTATAGTTTTTGTAATCGGCTATGATTAACTTTGAGAATATGATGGAAACAACAAACAAGGTTCTCCAACAGCACTATAGGACATACACAAGCAACATAGATTAGCTCCCACAGTTGACCACTCTTAGATCCATAAATTCCCACACAAATCAATGAGCTCTCATCAATGAGCCTCAAGGACCATGCTCATGTATGAAATCACATAGTAGAAACAAAGGATGAGAAAAAAAACAAAGGAAAAACAAAGGATGATAAAAAAAACAAAGTAAAAACAAACGAAATATTCATCAAACTCTATATTCCCCTTGGCCTCAAAGGGGCCAAGTACCATACCATACCAATTTAGATTTTCATAAAAGATCCAAACTGTATTCACTTGAAAATAATAATAGAATATAAATACATCCACTTATGTCTCGATATAGCTATTCTATATTCGATATATAATCTCTTGGTTTAGTGAATATCTAAACCACACGAGGTTAACTGTTTAGAGAGAATCTCTCAAATACCAACTAAACCTCAACAGAATCTAAAATATTAGGAATAGACTCATTCTAAAATTCATGAGCACACCAAAAAGTAAGAATTATATTTTCCAAGTTCGAATGACTGATGTAACTTATAATTGAGAAAGACCATTTTAATTGTTAAGGAAAAGATAATATAATTTTCTAGAATTGGGGACCACATCAAAGACAGGTAGGAATTATATTTTCCAAATTTGAATAAACAATGTAACATATTATTGAAAAATACCATTTTAATTGTCAATGAAAAGTTATTTTAATTTTTATTTGACTCAACATTTAATAAGGGAGAAGTACAATATCTCTGTCCAACATTAAAATTTAGTATTGTTCGTCAGATGGCTCCACATGATCGTATTTACTACCTCAGGACAACTATACACATGAGATGAATTGTGGTTTAGACATTGGAGATTAGTCCTTCAAACCCTAATGTTTTAAACTACTCTTTCATTTCTCTTTTCACATTCCCTTGAGTTTAGCCTCTGGTCGAATTTCTCCTACTGCAGCTAGTGCACATAGATCTTCCCAATCCGTCCATTTTCATGAGAATTATTACTAAAACATGAGACCATACTCACATTTATTTCGGTAATGCATGATATTCCCTTCAATTTCATAACTGGAAATTAACATTCCAGCCACATATCTTCTTGGTTTCTACAAAATTTGTGAACCATTTAAGGGAGGTTAAATCTGATAGTCCGGGAAATGATACCCATACAACTCAATTACTATCTTAAACATTGGAATTATTCATAAGAATTTTTCGCATCATTATTTTGAATTGAATCTCTTTAAATAAATTTTATGTACATGTTTCTATTCTGTAAGGAAACCATACTCTGGTTCATCTTCCTCCATGCATAGCCAACGACCTGTATGAGAATTTGAGGTAAGGGTTTATCAGTGGTTCCCTCTCATAGTATTTTTTTTCTTTCCAATGTTATAAAATTTTCAACCCTTTAACTCTATCACAAACATTCATTTCACATTTTTCTTTAATGGTTTCCTTACTATATATCTATCCAGCATTTAAATTTAGTATTGTGTGTCACATGGCTCCATGTGATCAGTGTTACTAACCAGGGACAATTGTACGCATGACATTAATTGTGGTTTAGACTGTGGAGATTAGTCCTTCAAACCATAATGTTTGAGAGTACTCCTGCATTTCATTTTTCGTATTCCCGTGAATCTATTAATGAATTTTATAATTATAATAAAATCAATTTGTGGCTCGATGACTAGCATAAAATGGATTTTATTTTTCCATGAAGTACATTTGCATACCAGAAAATACGTTTTATTTTTAGAAATTTTGGCACAATTCGATTAGGTCATGTTGTATTCTTTTCACAACATGAAACATATTGTCAAATGATATCTTGATGATATAGTGTTCATTTTCAAAAGAGATTTGATCATCATGGTCATCTTTGAATAATATTCAAGAGAAGCATATACTACTAGAATGGATTGAATCCACATAATGCATCTTATGTACTATTTTCAATCTATTATTAGTTTAGGAAACACTATAATTGTTTCCCCCACCTAACATTTGAGAAGTTGATATTTTATAAAGCAAAGCTAAATTTCTATGTATATTCGTATCTAATTATGTGAATATTGGCCATAGTTTTATGCGTGTACTAAATAAATAAGTTCCATTTATATGGGATGATCTGACATAGATATTTATTAATAATGCACTTGTGTCAATCCTTCCAGTAAGTTCTATGAACTATAGTATCAAACGGTTTGTTGTGTCTTATAATTTTTAAATATACCATTTTCATACTACTATAAAAATGACCAACTCTTAGTGCACATCATTTATTATCTTATTCAAGTTTTATAATTCCCTAGATTTACCTGCAAGAAAATAGAGAAGTTAACATTGGCGGCTATCCATGTTATCGAAATTCAGATTTTCGTAAAGCACTTGCACTTGTATTCACATTAAAACAATAATACAATATAAATACATCAAGCTATGTCTCAAGATAACTAGTCTATTTTGCACATACAATCTCTTGGTGGAGTGAATATCTCAACCACACACCAATTTAGGAGACTAACTAGTGGGAAAAAAATATTTGAACCAACTAGACCTAAACGAACTTCCAAATATGAGCAAACCAAAGAGAATTAGGAATTAGGTTTTCCAAGTCCCCCTTTAATGACTACTTATATTATCTCAATAAGAAAAGTCTAATTGTGGTGGTTGTGCTTACAAACATGATAAAAAAGAATATGTCAGCGTCCATATAAACGAACAACCATCTACCAGAATACATGGGTACCAACCCCTGCAACCGACAGTCTACTATGATTTCCTTAGTGTATATTGTTCAGTCAACCATTATGTGCATACATGTACCTGTACCTACAAAGCCCCCTCCATCGTCATCTTCATGGGTTTTCTCGAATTACCCATAACCATGCTTTGGGTTTTATTGACTTACCCTAAACCATGCTCATGGTTTTTTTGGTTGACCATAAACCATGTCTACAGGAATCCCTATCAACTTCACTCTCACACATGGTTTCTGGCTTACCACAGACTTGCACTTACATAGTGGTTTTTGTCTTACCACAAACTTGCATTTACAAAGTGGTTGTAAAATTACCACGAACTTTATGGGGGTACACATGCCAAATAAGGCTTACATTACACACTCCAACTCATAGACCACTACAAAACACCATAGAATTACTTACATTTAAGATGTGTACCTCATAATACAAAATGCTAGTGAGTCTATTCCAGAAACTCACACAAAATTTCAATTTGTTTTCCATCATCCTTTCGACAGAGACTCAAACTTGTAAGAATAAACTTGTGAAAATATACTTGTGAGAATAGTTGGCCAGAATAATGCCACTATATTATTTCAACAAAAATTACATCAATCACATAACAATTCCTAAAATATTTAAACAATGGAAAAATAATTATCTTTTACATGACATCATAATGATCATACTTCGCAGCTCCTTACATTACTTATGTTGCATTTCTGTAATTAAATTTATGGTAATCACTTTCCATGGATAATATGTTTCCATAACATGTGTGAATGTAAACACAAAAAAGAATTAATTGTGTGATTTATGAGGCACCTTATAAAATTATCACAAATTCCATTAAACCAATTTTCGAAAATTATTCCTTTCAACATGATTGTATTATTTGGCCCTGTGATGCTGATCAACTCTAATGTTGTAGGACAATCAATTTCAATTGATCAACGCCCGCTACATATGATGCCTTATTTCTCGGTAACCAACTATTTCCACAAACATTTTTGAGGGTGCACAAACCGTCAACACATTTCCAAAAATGGATAATCTACAAGGTTGAAGGTTGATGGGCATTATACTGATCAGTCGTGCTGCTTGAAAGTGGAAACAATGCTGGCGAATGTGCCTCGTCGAATCGTATGATACATTGGAATCATTTGCATCTCCTTTGAATCAAGTTGTGCTCATGATAGCTTTATGATAGTTCACTCTTACAGGTGAGGCAGTTCTCACAGAGTCACATGAAAGAAAATTTGTTGAAAAAATCAATTTACCTGACGGCTTCATGCTCTACAATCCTGCAAACCAGTCTTACACCTCGGATATACAATCGTACGTCGAATCCCAACAACCACACCATATTACTCTTGAGCCGAACATGCCTCACCAAAAAAATTATCAACCACACCATATTTCCACTCCTCAGAATAGGCTCCCCTCCAACAAATTTTATTAAATTGGAGCCTCATTCCGCAGATATCAACCAAGTTGTAAGTTTCGACTACATAGGTTCTAACCGACACAGACTCTCTGCAATTATTAAAATATTTCACCGCATAGCTGAATTTTCTTGATTCTGTCGCCCCCACCCGAAATTTTTTTTTCATAAGGCACACTTCACCAGTACAATAGCGTCATGCTCCACTCTCCTCCATAGTATGCATGGCTTCAGACTAGCTGCATGCAACGAAATATTGATCGAATTCTCCACTTGAATTCGACAACCTCCAATCAGCTCTTCAATTAAGCTATCCACATGTTGCCACAAGGCTATAGCTCCTTTAATTAGCTGTAATTTTCTATGTGAATATGATGGTAATAAAAAATGCCACTCTACAATATTGTTATAGGACATACATAGGCAATGTATATTAGTTTCCACAATTAATTGCTCTAAGTTCCAAAAATTCCCACACAGCTGAAAAAGCTCTCATCAACAAGCCTTGACATCCACGCTTGGATCTGTAGTCACATAGGACCAACAAAGGACAGACAAAAAAAAAAAAAGGAAAACAAACAAAATACTCATCAAATTTTCTATTTCTCCTACCCCAGAAAGGGCAAAGGCCCAAACCTAGGATCTGATATCAATTTAGATGTTCACAAAGCACTCTAACTTGTATTCACATGAAAATAATAATATAATATAAATACATCAAGCTATATGTAGATATAGCTAGTTTTTTTTTGGACATACAATCTCTTGGTTGAGTAAATATTTCAATCACACACCAATCTAGGGAGCCAACTAGTTGGAGAGAATCTCTCAACTAACTAGGACTCAACAAACTCCCAAATACTAGGAATAGAATCATTCTAGAATTGATGAGCACAACAAAAACAAGTGGGAAATATATTTTCCAATTTCCAATCAGTCATGTTACATATTATTGAAAAAGACCATTTTAACTATCAATGAAAAGCTATTGTAATTTTTGTTTGACTCACAATTTAATTGAAGGCAAGTACAATAAATGGATTGTGATTTTCCAATAATTTGTTGACTAAACATTGACTAAGTATATATCTTTTTCCTTTGTAATGTTAATTTAAAAATTAAAATTATTCCGTGACCATACTAGTTTCTTAAAAAATAAATTATTTTTATTTGTTTATTAGAAATAAATGCGATATTGATTATATATATAGATATGAATGAAACATTTTGACTTAGTCAAATTCCATAAATTTAAAACTAAAACTAAAATAAAGCAAAAAAAAAATTAATAATTATAATTATAATTAATATTCAATCTTAATTATGGATCTACTAAGAGCCTAGAGATGAAATATCTTGAGATACATACCTCTTTTACAGTGAAAAAAATGAACTTCTCAACATTTGGCAGATCAAAAATTAATAAACCTAAATTAATTTAATAGTTAAAATAAAAATATGTTTACCATCACATAATAATAACACCAATTAGATTTAAATATAGTACAACCTTTATTTTATGTTTGCTAAATTTATGTATCCTATATCATAATGCCTCATGTGAATTATATCAAATTTATAACAAATTTAACCTTCAAAGTTTTTCCATATTTAGAAAACTGGAGTCTAATCGTTCCTTAATGAGAATGATTCCTATCAATTTTATAAAATAAAATATTATTCTATTTTTAAATTAATATTGAAAAAATTATTTCACTTCAAATTTATTTTATAAATATAATTTATATTATATTTAAATTAATATAAAAAAAATATTTTACTTTAAATTTAGTTTATAAATATAATGTATAATATAAAGATGTATAGTATTGTAAATATAGTTTATTTTAAATATATTAAAGGTTAAATAATTTTAAATGTTAATTGGATCAAGTTCTAATTAGATATACAATTTTGTTTATTTGAATGATTTCAAATTAACTGAAAAAAACTCTCAAATGTTAATTTGATGAAGTATGAAATTTTATATTAGCTTGAAATTAGAAGTGGATTTTTTCACGACTAACAATAATTTGAAAATCATATGAAATATTAATTAATTAATTCAATTTATTTTTAAAAATAATAAATACATTATAATTATAAATTTCAATTTTAAAAATAATTAAATGAAAACTAGTATTTTTATATTAAGAAAAAAAAATTATATGAGACTTCTGATTTATGATTAATGGGTAAATTGTTTAAACACTCTTTACCATAAGTCATTTTTTTAAATCCTTTTATGATGTAGTTAAATCAACATAGATTTATCCATTTTAAGTATAAATCTAACTTAAAAGAGAAGAATCAAATTTTTTCACATGCAAACTTTTTTAAGTGAAAAATACAATATGTTAGTTTTTATTCTTTAAAATGTATTTTTGAATGCTAAATAGAGTATATATAGGACAAAATAAAAATTTTAACGAGCCTGGGCTAAAAAAGGATTAATTTTACCATGTATTTTTTAATTTTATTTTCAAGTTTTGGAGAACTACATTTTCCTATGTCTAATATATGGACCCTTATCTGAACCATAGTTCCTTATGTCTAATATATCAACCCTTATGTGAACGAAAGTTTCTTAACAAAATAACCTCATAAAAATCATCCCATCAAATCATATATTTAAATTTGAAATGAAAAAAATTGTTTAATTCAAATCCACCTCGTACACATCTCTAGCAATCTATCTTAAAAAAAATATTAAAATATATTAAAACATGATTTTTTTAATATTTTAATTTTAAAAACCTTTAATATTTTAACATAGACTTAAATTTTAACTTTTCTATTTTATTTGATCATGGAGTTAAATTTTAAATTAATAAATTTGTTTGATTAAAATCCACCCTGTACACATATCCCCTCGTGATCTAGCTACAGAAATATTAAATTTAATGACACATGATATTTTATTTTTTTTAATTCTAAAATGCTTTTATTTTATCCTGTATTTATTTTTAAATTAATAAAATTGTTTACCTCAAATCCACCTTGTAGACATTTTGATTAAACATGTTTATTTTGGAAAGATGGATTAAATATCATATCAAATAACCATGTCGGTTGAAATTATAGTTTGACAGTTCCACATACTAGAATCTTGAAAAACTTGACCGTTGTTTGATTCACCATCACCCAATGGATCACCGAAAATGCAAGTTTAAGATTTATGAACTGTTAACAACATGTAAATGTGAAATAATATTTTTCAATGGTTCCGCATGCTAGAATTTTGAAAGGAATGTGGCCTTTGCGGGATTCACGATTTCACACACTCGATCTCACCGCAGATTTAGGATGTGGCGCAGAGCCGGTAGATGTGAAATAGCCATGTTAGTTGTGATTATAGCATAACATTCCTAAAACCATGTGATGCAGGAGCATCTAACTCGGAGTAGACAAAAGACAGCTTATTTGTCTCACTGTTACACGTGTTTGTGGACAGGTTATTAAACCTGTATTTCATTTTTTTTATTATTTGTTATTTGGAAGAGAACAGTAGGATTAGGGATGAAAAATGTTTTTGTAGACTTAATTAGAAGTTTCTATTTAAAAATATGGCAATGTAGTTAGACAGTGCCGTTGTTAGTTCAACAAAAAAAAACAAACAAAACTATCACCTACAGTCATATAAATAGCAGAAAGTAACATATTGTACGTTTCGATTGCCATCAGAGAGAGAAAATATAAAATAGAATTTGAGAACCATCTCCAACCAGTAATTTCTTTCAGCCAGTTTGTCATTTTACATCAGATTATTGCAAAATGAATTTTTATTCCCCTACTGTTATATGTGCAGCATTTTAATTTGAGAACACAAACAGAATAAGGTTGAATGCAAGCCGAACTAAGTTAGGAAAAGAGACACTGTGTCCAGGTGAAAGAAACCCTTTCATGCTATTAACAGGGTTACGAAGATAGTGGAAAAGTTTATACAGGAAAAAGCGTGGAGTTTTTTTTGTCTCATAATGAAACTGAACCAACAAGCATTCGCAGACAATGTCAGGTAAGTTCACATACACAAAACAAATTTGAAGTTTTGTTACTAGAAATTTCCGAAATAGTCATTTAAAAAGTCTGCAAAAGTTCTTGAAAACTGTCGAGAAGAGAGATAGAATATTTGGACATATAATCGAACAAGGGTTTAAAACCAAAAAAAATACAACCACAGCGAAACAGCGAAGCCCCAAAGAACATTTGTATCATTAATAATTTACAGCAAGAAGTCTAATAGCCAACCAAAGTTTGGCAACGAAAAATATAAACCCTAAGCTACAGAAACACAGTAAATGGAGGCAACCCTACCCATAGGGTTTCATCGCTGAAGGAAGGGAAACCAGACTTGCAAACTGGAAAGGGGGCCTGCAACACCCACAACCGTTCGATTATTAGAACCCTAAGGATTTTTTATTTATGTGCAGTCAAATTAACAGGAATGAGTGTGCAAACTAAACAGTCGAATCACAGAGGAACTTACCAGAGAGTTTGAGGGCTGAGCAGAGATGAACACCACAGGTTTTGAACTGACAGATCCTGCTCACAAAGGAGCCGGAATGGTTAGAGGTCTTAAAAAAAAGCAGAAAGGTGTAAAACAGGGAAGGAGTTAAATACCTGTGTCTTCTTCAAGCTGTAGACGGCCACATGAGTTCTTGACGGTCCAAACCTGGAGAGAAATTGACAACAAACAATCATATAATTAGAAGACAGAAGCGAGAAAGAGCATGCAGCTGTGAAAACCAACTGGAATAGCAAGAAAAACCACCGTCGAAGAGAATACCATACAAACAGGTGACGAGTTTCCATTGCAGGGTTTGCAAGAATTAGTGTTTGAAGAAAGCCGCGCAACGAAAATAGAACAAGATCTGTTGACCGAAGGGAGAACACATTTCCTTGCACAGAGACGTAGAGAAGCATTGGTGAAACCCTCAAGAAGTTTTGAAAGGTCTGTGGAGGTCAAAAAAACCCTCCTCTTAGCTCAGTTGGCGAAAAATACCAAACACAGTCGATGTGTTGTTGCATAGCGTGAGGGTGTGGCACGGAAGTTGGGATAAGGTTTAGTTAATACACCAGCTCACAAGGACATGTACGAAGTTACGGAGGTGGTTTGTCACAATAGTCAAAAAATCCACAACTACAGAAAATAAAAATTATCAAATCCATTGTGTCACATTACCAATTATCCGCTTTGACATATTTCCAGTGACCTGGCAGAGTTTTAATCAAATACATTTGCAAGATTAAAGTTTAATTAAAAAATTGTGCATCGTCACTTGTCAACTAGGGCTGGGCCCCATCACCATGTAGCTACACGTGGGATTAATAAGCAAATATTTACATGTGGGATTAATAAACAAATATTATTAAAGTAATAAGTTAGTTTTCATAAGGTCATTAGGGTTTTATGTAGTTGCAACTACCAAGTCTTATCCTATAATAGCTATGTTAAGAACTACACTACAACGGGAGTTTGAGGGGGTACGATTGATTATTGGTATGCATCCCAATGTTACCACATAGTCGTGGTTGTAGAGAAGCATGGGTTCTTAGCAGCAGTCCAAGTATACGAAGTTCCTGGAATGGTTGTATGATTTCTTTGTACACGCCCAAATGAGAGAGGCATAAGACAAACACTACTTTTGCAATAATCTGATTCGAGACTGAGTCTTTTTATATAGATTATCTTTGGGTAGAGATGTTTCCATTTTTCTTGGAAATGGCACTGTTATGGGTTGGATTGTGCGAGAGTCAACACAAGATAAAAGATAAGTACTTTTGAAAGAAAGATATTTTTTAAATTATTGTTTTATCATGTTCTTGAAATAAAATAAAATTAGTGTAAAATATTTTTCATACTAGTGTTTTTTACCATATTTTTGAAAGGAAATAAAGGAGTATTCAATATTTTGCATGCTAATCTTTTACTTAGTTTTTTGAAAGAAAACAAAATATTGTATGAAAATAGCCACTTTTACTCTTAGGTATATACCATGGTAAAATACAACCTTACAATGTAAGTTCTTGAAAATATTGCTATTATTTTAATATTTTAGAAATATATTATTCTTAGAGATATACCATGGTAAAATAAAAACTTACTATGCTAGTTTTGCGAGAAGAACTCATGTGAATTATTGCAAAGATTGATATTATGTATCTTGAAAGATGTCAGCAGTAGTAAAACACAAATAAGTAAATTTGTTTGTCTGATTGTTTTCTTTTAAAAGGGATTTTGTACTGGTGTCTTAAATGATAAGAAAACCAAGCTAACTTTTGAAATATTTTCATGTGTAGTGAAGAAGAAAAAAAGAAAAGTTTCTCAGATTAATATTCTTGGAAGAGTTTTATGAATATGTATGTATACATTAACCATGTTGTGAGTATGTATATATGGATTACCACGGTGTTTGAAAATATTAGTTATTTAATAAATCCATGGATAGATTACCATGGTGTTGGTAAAGATTATTTATTTAATAAATCAACGAATAGATTACCATGGTGTTGGTAAAGATTAGTTATTTAATAAATCCATGGACAAATGAAATATTCAGTTATATTTCTTTATAAGAACAAACTGTGTGGTTACTTTTATATGATCATGATTATTATGTTAGTTTCTTTTGGAATAAGATCATGCATAGGCATGCAATATTTGTATTAACTTTTATTGGAAAGAATATACATATTTGTATGTGGGAAAGATAGCATGTTGTGTTAAACTACATTGGAAAGGATTGTTAGTATAATCTTTGAAAAATATTGCATGTATTTGTATGCTTATTTACATTAGTGTTAGAGAAAAAAAACTTGCGGTTGCATGTTATTTTGTGTTAAACACATGCTCTTTTGTGTTAAACATTCCTCCAGGAAAATTCTTTTGGAAGCTATGTGCTCTGTTGTGTTAAGAATTCCTTTGGGAATACTCCTTTTGAATCTATATGCATTGTATGCATAGGAACAAAATTATGCATGTTAGCTTTAGCACCAAAAGAAATAGCTGAAGGGGTGGTTCTTTTGCTAAAGTTTTAAGTAACATGAATGCACCTTGTGTCATTTTCCATTACGAATTCCTGGATAGTGGTAGGGAAATGTCTTGTACGAATGTGAGCGTGTGTGAAAAGTTTCATAATAATGTGGGATTATTTAACATGAATTGATAATTACCTTCTCAATCTAAGGTAGATATGTTAGAAGAAAGCATGGTGTGATATTTTATTCACAACTCATGTATGCACATGAATAAGTGTTAAATAATCACTTAAAGATTCATTATTTATTGATTAAGGCTTTATCTAATTATCCTATAAAAGCTTGTTGATGACATCAATGACTTATGAGAAGGAAATATAAAGCTTAACATGGTGGCAGGTAAATGATCATGGCTCATGCAGTTGAGTGTGAGCTGCAGGATGAACTAATGTACGATGGTTCATTATATGTAAATGATTATGGTTTATGCAGATGAGTGTGAGTTGCAGGATGATCCAATGTACGATGGCCCAGTAGTGGGTAAATGCTATCTTAATGATTGTAATGACTTAAACATAGATATTTGTATATTTCCTTGTAATATTTAAAATTATGGTTAAGGGATGGTCTCCCTTATAAGCCACTGAGTGAGGGCTGAACACCCTCAAGAGTGTTTAATAATAAAACTAAACGTTTGTTGGTTTTCACCTTACAGAGTTTCTAGGGTATATTGGTGTTCAATGATGTGATTGATTATTGTATAAAATTGATGATGTTGATTCCTTTCTTGTTATGATGTTCATAATGTCAAGTATGTGATGAATACATGAATAATGAAATGAATGCAAGGTATCTCATACAGTTTTATGTTAATGTACCATAATATAGGTTGTTAATAGTTAAGCAACTTATTATTCTTATGCTAAGGTTTCTAACTAATGATGTGTAAGGAATATAGTTTGAAGATATTCAACATTATATAGAATCTTGAAAAAAAATGTGACCGTTGCATTCTTTACTATTTCGCCCAATAGATCGTCTTCATCTATTTCACCCTCTCGATCTTCATGTTCCCACTATCAATTTAACCTTGTTTTCATCAACATCTAGAAATATGATCTAGAAATGCTTGGTCCAAACAGACGACATCGAATGAGAGTTGCTAAAGAAAGTGCTGGGAAGCAGCAGATAGGAGTCAGATGAATTATCTCGTTAATGGAAATATTTAGGGTCAGTGGCGAATGTTCCAGCAGATTGAGCAAGAATAAAAAATCTAGACTACATTGGTGGAAATCGATTAAAATGTATTTAATACTGCTACACTTTTCTCCCCACCATAAGCATCAATTTAAAATTATTTTCATATAGCATCTCGTAAAATTGTTCCTGTATGACACATTTTTAGAATTTTGGAGCATAAAACATTTATGAATGATAATGTTCCAGATTTTAATTACAAGCATGTGTGTTCATGTTTTTATGTATTTTTAGAAAGAATAAAAAATCTAGAATACATTGGTGGAAACCGATTAAAATGTATTTACTACTGCTACACTTTTTTCCCCACCATAAGCATCAATTTGAAATTATTTTCATATAGCATCTGGTAAAATTTTTCCTGTATGATGCAGTTTTATAATTTTGGAGGGTAAAACATTTATGAATGATAATGGTCCAGATTTTAATTACAAGCATGTGTGTTCATGTTTTTATGTTTTTGTTTGAACCATATCCTGATCGTAAGAGTTTTTATCAATGAAAGAAGCTTGATCCTAAGAGTATTTTGAGTATAGATCTATTTGAAGGAAGTAACTACCTCTTCCTAGCTCAACAACCCAAAATACAAATAAAATAAAATAAAATAAAATATAGTTTAGTACTTCTTATATTGATTATAGTATCACTAGTTCTAGTGTGTGAGTTTCATTAACCCTAGTTTCACAAGTTTGTTATTCTAAATGACTTATTTAGAAAATCCATAGGTCTTCCAGACTTCTTTTATTTTGCATTAGTAATGGAGTTTGATGAAGAAGGAATGGTACATCACCAATGCCTACAACTAAGATTTCCTATCAGTCCATCGTTAACTACCTTATAAATAATGGTTCTAGTCCTTCTTAAAAATAGGATTTAGATAATATCATGATGATAGTATGGGCTACTAACTATACAATGTCAACTGATTTCCTAGATATTGTGTTTCCATATAATACAATATTTTTTGAGACAACGAATGGCTCTAAGAGGCCTTGTAAGGACATGCATTACTAGTCATATTTCCTTCGAGAAATTAGTAGTGTTGAGTGAGGAGAATTTAAAATTACCATGATGCACAATGAAAATGAATCCTTGAATCCTTTATAAATACATGGTATGTAGGTTGAGGACAACATGCCAACTGTATTTGAAACACATCGATCAATACCTATTGGAATCTCTCGATATCATGGAAACCATTTTTATAGAAAAATATTGTTCTATTGATGAGATTCACATCTACAAAATATTAATGAGTTCCACACTATTTTTTCTTCGACCTTTGGGGAAACTCCAAAAATTGACCTTCATATTGTTGAACACAAAAATAAAAACCGTCCACATTTTAAACTAGTTTGACAAAAGGATTGGCTTGTGATCCATTGAAAGTGGTTTCAATAATGGTATAGGTTTAAAATATTCTTAGAGATGGTTTTATCTATCCAAATCCTCTAACTAAATGTGGTTTTAATCTCATTCACAGTGACAAAAAGAAAAAAAATATAAATATATATGCATGGATATTCCTAATTTGAACCAAGTTTGTCCAATGGAAAATGTTTCAAATCATCTTTCATTCATTCAGAGTATTCATCGATGTGCTAGGAGTGAATATTTTCTTTTATCCTCCTTATAATAAAATCAAATTTTTGCTTGATGACTAGCATAAAATGGATTTTATTTTTCCTTGAAGTAAATTTGCATAACGCAAAATGCATTTTAGTTTTAAAAATGTTGGCACCAGATTCCAGTGGACCATGTTGTATGCTTTTCACAACATGAAACATACTACTGAATTGTAATACCCCAAGTTTCTATGCTTTTGAGATTGACAATTGAAAAAGTCCAAAGGGGAAGTGGACCCCAATGGCGAACTAGTATGTGGATTTATTTTAATTTTTATCAATAAAATAAAAATAGAAAATTATGTGTGCAATGACTAGATTGAGAATTGAGATCTGAAACCTAAATCCATTAGGATGTGGATAAGGTGATGAGAGTTTCCCACACCTTCCATAAATCCTTGGAGGGAATAAAACAAGTTACTAAAAAGTATATTTGGAAATAAACATCTAATTTTCCCCAATAAAGAGGAAAGTGTTGGGAAGAGGTGAAAGATTGTGAATTGAGATCTAAAACCTAAATACATGAGGATGTGGATAAGGTGATGAGACTTTACCACACCTTCCAAAAATCCTTGGAGGGAATAAAAAAAGTTACTAAAAATTATATTTGGAGATAAACATCTAATTTTCCCCAATAAAGAGGAAAGTGTTGGGAAGAGGTGGAAAAAGCTGGAAAAGTGGAAAAAGACAGCTTTAAAGTACCTCAGTGGAAGAAACAAAGGGAAATCCTAGGAAAAACAGGAAGAAATCATCTTGAAATTACTAGACGCAGTAATTGGAAATAGGTTTGGGTAGAGAAAAGCTTAAATAAGCTTCTCCAAGATAGACGGAAGGGTTTCTATCCTTTGAGGCTAAGGTCTCGGCTCATGGGTGAGTTACGGATAGAGAACTCTATGGTTGGGTGAAACTGGTGGAAGAAAATTGGTATGCACACCTAACCAAATTGTTATTGGTTGACATAAATTGTGAATATGCATTGGCTCACAATGATTAGAAATGGTTAATAAAAATGTGTAGACATGCTTAAGTGAAACATGAATTTCATATAAGCAATTATCTTGGAGATAAAATAGGTTATTAAACACCCATACATTGTGACTTTTCATGGTAGAAATATTTTAATCTGTATAGTTGTGTTAGCACGATGCATTTTGAGATCCATCTTCGGAGAATGTCTAAACCTAACGACGGAGTTTAAATATGGGAATGGAACCTCACAAAGAATTTAATTTTTCGGGTTAAGTAGTTAAAATGCTATTTATAAGTGATATGTTGTATCCGCATATCCCCATGCGTAATCTAAGTAAATTACAGAATCTGAGAGGTAAATTGTTAAGCCCTATGTTAATAGTGTGGTCCTTAACATATTAACCCCAACTTATTGTTATTAGTGTACCCCTGTAACCCCCATATTGTTATTATTGTGCCCTTGCATTATTATTGTTAGGTCGGCTAGGATTACATTGTGGCCCCACTAGGATTATATTGTGCCCCCATGGACTCCTATATATAGAAGGAGGTTTTATTCATTTGTATCATCCAAGAATTGTGCATTTATGTAATGTATTGGAGGTTGCCCCCTCGAAGTGGCTTATTTCTAAGGCGTTTATATCTCTTTTCTTATATTTTTGAAGCTGGTTACACAACATTTGGTATCAGAGCTTTGGGATTCTAGGGTTTCGCTGCTCCAAACAGGTCATCGTGGAATTTTCGCTATAACTTTTTTTCTACGAAGCTTCAGAAGCTGAAATTTCTAGGGTACGAAGCTGAAATCTTGAGGAAGGTTTTCTAAAAATTTCAGATCTTGGTTCGCAATATTTGAGGAGATATCATCTGTGGAAGTTAGGTATTTTTTCAGGCTCATAAACAGGTCATCGTGGAATTTGCGCTATAAATTTTTTTTGTACGAAGGTTCAGAGTCTGAAATTCATATGGTGCGAAGCTGAAATCTTGAGGAAATTCGTCAAAAAATTTCAGAGCTTGGTTCGCAATATTTTTGGAGATATGATCTGTGGAAGGTAGTGCTTTTTCAGGCTCCAGAATTGCATCTCAAAGAGGTGATCGTGGGAAAACTTCAATAACTCTCTCTCTGGGCATTGGATTGAAGTACCGTAAAAATTGGTCGCAAGTACACAGACTGAAGTTTCTGGGCTATCAATTTCAGAGACAAAGGACAAAACAGTGACACGTGGCAAGTCGTACAAGTTAGCTCTACTAAACCAGTCCAGAATTAGGTCATTGTGGGAGATTGGACACAACTTTGTCTTGGAGAATCCAAATCAGGTCAGACCTGTGGCATTTGAAAGAAGCTTCAGAGGGCTACTACAGGGCTGAATTTCAGATATCTAAGATTTTCAATTACAGAGATAATTCAATTTCAATATCGAGCTCCTCAAAGCTAGTAAAAGGTGTGTATTTTTTTTCCGAATTGCATAAGTCTTGTTTGAAGAATCAAGTTGAATTGATTGCAAGGGCCTATTGTAGAATATATATCAATATTGGAGTCTAAAATGGCCCCTAAAAAGAATTCAACACCCATTAATCCTTTAGAAAGCTATACTATGACGCATGAAGAGGAAGAGTTGCAGTATGAGATATCAAAATTACGGTACCAAGTGCAACAAGTTTCGATCTTACGAAGAGAAATCGAAGATGAAATAGATGGTTTAAAAGCAGAAATGGAGGCTAAGTTGGATGGTTTGAAGGATAAAATAATAGCTAATATGGATGATAAATTAGTGGAATATGACATCGAGCATCAACGACAAGTTCTCCAACTCTCAAAGGATAACCTAACCTTGGTGCAAAAACAAATGATACAACCGGAAGATCAACATCGCATCAAAAGAAGTTCTGAAGGAGTCACAGAAACAAGAACGCGACAAGTACAATCAATTTCATATTTTCTCAGCAAGTGGAAGAACTTTCCTGGAGAAGATTCCACATGGGAGGATGAGAATTTTATACAGAAGCATCAAGAAATAATCAAGCGTTGAGGACAACACTTGTTTGAAGGAGAGGGGCATGTTAAGCCCCTATATTAATAGTGTAGTCCCTTATTATGTTAGTCTAACCCCACTTATTGTTATTAGTGTACCCCTGTAACCCCCATATTGTTATTATTGTGCCCTTGCATTATTATTGTTAGGTCGGCTAGGATTACATTGTGGCCCCACTAGGATTATATTGTGCCCCCATGGACTCCTATATATAGAAGGAGGTTTTATTCATTTGTATCATCCAAGAATTGTTCATTCATGTAATGTATTGGAGGTTGCCCCCTCGAAGTATAGCTCATTTCTAAGGCGTTTATATCTCTTTCTTCTCTTTTTGGGCTGGTTACATAACATAAATACTCTTCTCTTTGATAACTAGAAATTCATATACCATTATATACTATTGTATTGGTTACAGAAGATAAATTTAGAAATAAATGTTAGAAGAAAAAACATAACATGAAACAGTCACATAACATGCAAGAGTCCACCCATAGTAACTAGAGATTTTGAATAGTAACGAAAACACAAAATGGTCTGGTGCTGGAAACATACGAAAAACCCTATGCATAAATTATGAAATTTAAGATAGTTGTAGTAAAGGAAATAAAACAGATTTTAGTTCTGAATAACTAGTTAAGATTGGTGAATTAAAAAGGTACACTGATAACTATACTTGGTTTCAGTAATTGATGCAAAATTTAGAAAAGAAATGTACATGAATAATACATTTAGATAATTAGTACTAAATACTGCAACAGATTAGTAAAAGAATAAATTTTTGCATAGTCTAAAGAAATATATGAATAACCTGTATAAACAGAAAATGCACAAATCTGTATATGTAGGAAATTATTGATTGGTTTCGACCCAACGAATAGTTCAATAAAGATTTGTAACCTGCCTCTGTCTATATATATATATATATATATTAAAATTAATATGAATAGAAAATGAATATAACACTGTTGTCAATATGCCTCAGAGACATCAAATAACTTACAATTATGAACTTGCACAGAAACATGATTTTTCTTTTACTTTTAATCTGCAAATTTAGTGAAGACCGAAGATAGTATATAATAAAACAAGTATACAAAACAGGAAAAAGAATTATGTCTAATAAAGTAAACTGATACTTAAGTATCAGAATCAAGTAGTTGGGTTCTCTTTATAAAAATATAAGATACCTATGATGATAATTGTAATACCTATAGAATAAAACTATAAGTTAATATTTGGAAAGGGTATTGGTGCCTCTATACCTAAGTAACCTTTTAAAATGAAATTGAAAGATCAATTATACAGTTAACTTATATTATAGTTAAGAACACTGGCCAAGAAGGTCAAATAAATTACATCCCGTCAATTATATGATATCTAGTTACTGTCTAGGATTCTTGGAATCAAGTTCAAAAAGAAAATGAATCACCCAAAGGGGGAATTTAAACTAAGATTCTAGGTTTGGAATGGTGAAGTCTTCATGATGATGAAGAACCAACCTATATGACAATCAAGGAGCGATTAATCCAAGTCGAAACCTCAAATGGAAAAAGGAAACCGAACTTGATTAGAAATATGTGGTAGCAAAGTTGCTTACCTATACACATAAATGTCATAAGTTAGCCATACCCAAATTATGATTAGAGAAGAAGTATAAAAAAATAAATAAAATAAAAATGTATGGTAAAATAGTATGAAGAAACTATCATGAGTAAAAAGCGAGCTTAACCCTGAACGAAAGAAATTCAAAAACCACACCATGAATACATGACGTAATTGTTGGATTAAGAGAGATGGAAGGGAGACCTCAGGGGCCAACATTGTCCCTATTCCAATTACCTTCAACCAGTTATAGTCCTACGTCCAAACATCAGTAGGAATATATCGAATTTTAGACAATATTGAAGGTGAACTTGCAACTATATAACCGGCTCAACGAAAAAAGAAAAGAGGTGCAAATTTAGCAGAAGAAGCTCGATTTAATTCATGAATGAAAACGAACCATAAATAAGCCAGAACTTCACTAAGCCTATCAATATAGCTGGTAATAAGCAAATAATAGTGTACTATTAACCAAAAAAACCATGGTTAAACATGCAAGAGAACGTGCCGCCATTAAAACTAAAATCCAGGATGGCATTTAGACAGGAGCAGAGAACTTATAAAATTTAGCAATAAAAATGAAGTTAAATAATCTTACCCAGCTTTAGAAACCGATTAGGAGGAATGGTTGAAATAGGTTGCGGTGATTCGACATATTGAAATCATAGATTCTGCTCACAATCACTATGAAGACGAACTGTAGCTCTCGGTAGAAAAATAAAAGGATGATAATCACTGAGAAAATAACTTTTTAAATGGAACTATGCATAAAACCCTAATTGATCTCAACCATACAAGTTTCAACTGATTAGGAACTTTCCTCGTATCAAGGCTTCAAAATGGTGAATCCCAAAACCGTCACATGATGAGGTACTAGAGGAGTTACGACAATGGCAGAAGAGTTAATGTAATTGAAGATGTGAAAGTACAGTAAAATCTCCATAGGGTTCACATTCGTTTTAAGGTTGGATTCATGAACTGACAACATTAATACCTATCCCAAAATTCATACATCGAGTTAGGTATAAACTTAATGTGAAGTAATTCAAGATATATTAAGCCACATTTTGGTGTATAGACAAATTCAATCCACGCAATGTTGAAGTCAAGTTGTCAATTAAGATCCTCAAGCCCGAGGATAACTTAATGGTATGTCATTATGGTGGTATGACCAACGTGTAGTCATACGTACCATTTTAAAGTTGCAAAAGGAAAGATATGGGTCTAACATATAATCAATAACTAATTAATGTTAGATGAAATTCGAACAAACTCTGAAGTAATCAAATTCAAAACCATGATAAATAGCGGATGTAACTAAAATAGATACCAAAGAGAATTAAAGTAAGAGAGACCCTATATAGTATACATTATATGTATAAATTCATAGTATGATTAAAATATTTTATTAAGAGGATCCTTTTTAATATATAAATCCAATGAAAGAGGTTAGCTAATTAGAATTGAGGTAAGTAAGTATAATACGTGGTACATAGAACATAGATACATTAAGTGAGGGCCTCATAAATATATGTACATTATCAAAGGCATGGTAAAAGATAAGATAATAAAAGAAAATAAATAATTTCATAACAAATATGTTAAGTCTTGACAAAGTTGAAATTGTCACAATTGCATTAGAGAACTTAAGACCAAGAATTAATTAAATTCCCAAATATATCTTAAGATAATGGTGAAGTAGGAGACTAGGATCTTTATTGTTAATGAATAATGCTAGAATGTTATGGAAATAAAAAGGAAATTTTAATTCACATAGCGTCGAATTGTGAATTGAAAAAAAAAAAAAAAATTGGGGATTGAGAGTCATTACAAATGGTATCGGAGCATAGTAGGGAAAATTTTAAGAACCCCCCTAAATTTATATGTATAATAAATGGGCGAATCCCCATGATACATAGGAAAAATGGAAGGCGATTTTATTAATAATATAATATGTATATATAATTTTTTTGGCGAATCTCTCACGAGATTATATTATCTTGTAAAATCATGGCGATTCACTAGTACAAATGGCAAATTACTAGTACGAAATGGTGAATCGTTGTCTAGTGGAGTTCGAGGTGTTGGTTCCAATGAAGATACGGTATTTGAACCAGGAGTTGAAGGAAGCGAACCACCGAGACCAAGCATGGCACATGGTGACTGGTGGGGGAAGTAGTTCTCGTGCAATTTGGAAAACGTATTCTAGTTCTGCTAAGCGTAGTGTTGTTGCTCATGCTACTACTAGCACTGATATTGAGGTTGGAGAGGAGTTTGAGGAAGCATGGAAGGTAACAGTGGTGGAGAATTACAAAGAGAACCCCATGATGGGCTCCATTTTTCCCTTTGGTATTTGGGTCTGCAAGATCTTCTGTCCATTGAAAAAACCATTAACTGTTCAACCAAAAATCAACTTGACTGAGTTGATTAGGTACGATTCAACTCATACTAATCTTCAAAACTATGCTTTGCACTATCGCATATTTATCATACTAATTCTACACAACATTGTGCCATTTCACCCAACTCTCATGCGTGCACACAAAATTTTCATCAACATCTATAACCCTAACCAAGTGAGAATCGATGAAAAATTTGCACCAAAGTTTGTTATAGTGTTGAAAGTTCATAAGAAATTTAGATCCATGGTACCTTCAATAAATTTTGAGATAACCTCCACAAATTCGACCACAATAGAGAAAACTTGTGATAAATTTTAAAGCTACAAAAACTAGGATTCATGTTCCTAGGAATGATCATAAGTAGTTGTCATATAGGTAGAGTTTTGAGCCTTGACACATTGATAATGAAATGGCTTAGGTCAAAACTCACACATTGAAAAGTCATCAATGAAGAGAAGACAAGATCATTATGAATTTACAAGGCTGAAGGTTTGAAAGACATTAGAGTGATGAGTGGGCATTCTGTCAGTAGAAAGTCGAAAACCAATGTACGTTGAACTAGCACCTCATCAAATCCCATGACAACGACATTTGAAATATTTTTCATATCCTTTAAAGCGAGCTTCCGCTCATGATAGCATTATGCGCAATTGGCTATTACGGGTAGGTAGTTCTCACCTGAGTCACACGGAAAAGCACTGATGGAAAAAAATCAATTTGCAGACGCTTCGAGCTGCACAATAGCTTGCAGACCGGTATTACACCTCGGTTATGTAATCGTAGCTTGAATCATGAGCCACGGCCACGTACTCTTTAGCTAAAGCATGGCTCACCAAAGACAATCATTCAACCACGCCATCTTTCTGCTCCTCGATACTGGGATCTCCTGCAACAAATGTCAAAGTCGGAGCATTCCTTAGATATCAACGAAGTTTCCGAGTTCCGACAACATGTCTTAAAGCCATATAGGTTTCTTTGCGAAATTTCTTTAGCAGATTTCCACCACGTAGATGAATTTTCTCGAGCTCTGTATCTGCGGCGAAAAATAAATTTTGCATAGGGCAGCTTCTCTATGATCCCACCGAGTGTCACACTCCACTCTCCTCTACGATGTATGCATGGCTTCACACCAACAAAATGCAACAAAATGCGTTATCGGACTCTCCATGCGAATTCTACCACACTCTAATGAGCTCTTTAGTTGAGCTATCCATGAAGCTTCCACAACGTTATAGTTTCTTTAATCGAGTCTGTGATGATATTGTTTGAGAATATGATGGAAACAACAAGCAACGCTCACCAATAGTGCTAGAGGGACTATACGCGAGCCACGTAGATTAGCTCCCATAATTCACCACTCTCACGTCCTCAAATACCCACGTAAATTAGCGCATCTCTCATCGATGAGCCTCAACAACCACACTCAAATGCTGCAATCATGTGGTAGAAAAAAAGGATGAGAGGGAAAACAAACAAAATATTCATCAAACTCTCTATTTCCTTGGCTTTAGAAGCGGCCAAGTACGAAACGAGTCAAACGAGCTTTGCTAGCAATTTAGCTTTTCATATAGCACTCCAACTTGTATTCGCTTAAAAATAATAATACAATATAAATACATCAACCTATGTCTCGAGATATCTTATGTATTTTGGACATACAATCTCTTGGTCTAGTGAATATCTCAACCACACACCAATCTGAGGAGGCTAACTAGTTAGAGAGAATCTCTCAAATACCAACTAGACCTCAACAAAATCCAAAATGTTTGGAATAAACTCATTCTATAATTGATGAACACACAGAGACAAGTAGGAATTATATTTTCCAGAAGTTCAAAGATAACTAATGTAACATATTATTGGAAAAAAACCATTTTTATTTTGTTTATTGAAAAGCTAATGTATTTTTCTAGAATTGAGGAGTACACCAAAAACAAGTAGGAACTATATTTTCCAAGATTCTAATGACTAATATAACATATTATTTAACTCAACATTTAATAAGGACACACTCGATAAATAGATTGTGATTTTCCAATAATTTTTTTGAGTATGCATTGACCAAGTATAAAAATTTGTTTTCCTTTGTAATATTGCTAGTTTCTCAAAGAGTAAATTATCTTTAACTTTTTATAAATAAATAAAAAAATGTAATATTTTTGGTAGAGATGTTGTAATGTCTTGCTTAAAATTTTCATCAGTCAAACTAAAAATAAAAATAGAAATATAAAATTAAAAAATAAATAAACAAAATAATTTATAATTATAATTACTAGTTATGAATCGAAATATTTAATTATAATTATAATTAATAATTGGACTAGTGTAGATCCATCTTAATTATGTATCTACTAAAGCCCTAGAGATGAAATCTCTTAAGAAGCATATTTTTTTACGCAGTGAAAAAAAATGAATTTCTCACTACTTAGCGAACAAAAATTATAATAAATATAAACTAATTTAATACTTAAAATACAAAATATTTAAGATTATTACCACCGCATAATAACACTAATTAGGTTTAAACATACACATAATAATAACACTAATTTGGGTTTAAATATAGGTTTGAGTTTAAACATAGTATAACCTTTATTTATGTTTGCTAAATTTATATATCCTATCTCATATCATAATGATTCATGTCACTTATATTAAATTTATGACCAACTTAACATTCAATTTTTTCTCCATATTTAGAAAAACTCAAATCCTTCATGTATGTTTTGAGGGTCTAATCGTTGTTTAATCAAAAATTATTTCATATTAATTTTATAAAATAAATATTATTTTATTTTTAAATTTAAAAAAGAAATTACATTAAAATTAATTAAAAAATATAATGTATAATATATTTTTGTAACTTAGGTGTACAATATTGTAAATATGTTTTATTTTAAATGTATCAAAAGTTAAAAAACGTTAAATGTTAATTTGATTAAGTTATAAATAGATATGGAATTTTCTTTATTTGATTGCCTTCAACATAGAAGTGGATTTTTTTTCTATTGCTACATATAATTTGTAAATCATATAAAATATTAATTAATTAATTTAATTTATTTAAAAAATAATAAATACGTTAAAATTATAATTATAAATTATAAGTATAATTAACTGAAATGGTTGAGATAAAATTTTTATATGGGCTTTTGATTTATGGTGAATGGAAAAATTATTTAAACATTCTTTACTATAGGTTATTTCATGATGTAGTTGAAAAATATATTAATTTTAACATATGTGTTTTTTAGTAAGTTTGGTTAGACTACATCTTTATCATATCCAAGATATCAATCTCAATTTAAGAGAGACTCCTTAACATAGCACCCAATCACAATTTATCTAGAAAACCCCATAGAATTATATATTTAAATTTTAAATTAATAAAAATATTTAATTCAAATAGACTTTATACACATCCCTAATAATCAGCCTAAAAAATATTAAAATTTAATAAAAAAGTAATATTTTAATATTTTTTTATTTCTAGTTTTTTATTTATTTTATCATGTATTTAAATTTTAAATTAATAAAAGTGTTAAATTCAATCCACAAATATACGCGTAGCTCAAAGATATAAAAAAGTTGAAAAAAATATTATATTTTAATATTTTTTATTTTAAAATGTGTATATTTTATCATGTATTTAAATTTTAAATTAATAAAATTAAGCTCGTACACATTTTAATTACATATTTCATTTTCAAAAAAAATTAAATATCCTATCAAATAACGATGTGGGTTGAAATTATAATTTGCAATTTTTCTAACAGTTCTACATTCTAGAATCTTGAAAAAATCTGACCGTTGCGTGATTCACTATCACCGGATGGATCATCACCGAACATGTAGGAGTTATAGAAGATGAAGAACCTTTAAATGTGAGACAATCATATGGATTAAAATCGAGTAGTCGAGTAGTTTTTAATGCGAGTTTTTGAAGGTTTTTACGGTGACTTTTTATGGTGTAATTTCTCTAAATTCCGGCAGAAATTTATTGAAAAGTTTGATTGCTAACTTTGCACAATCGAAGTGCCCTAGAGGTTTTTAAGGGTGCGAAGATCCATATATAGAATAAAAAAACCAGATTTTAAATAACAAAAACCAAGATTTTACCTCGAAAAATTTTCACGGGATTCCGACACCTAAAACTTCAAAAAAGTCGCACTAAAGAAACATCCGATTCAATTATAGTTTGATATTTTTCCAAAACGGTTCCACATACTAGAATTTAATGTGACCGTTGTATATTCACAATTTCACCTACATGATTGTCATCGCAGATATAGGATTTACTGATGTCGAAGAGCCTGTCAGTAATCATGTGAGTTTTAATTATAGTTTGAAAATGGTCAACGGAATCTTTAAAAAATATATATATATGATCATTGCGTTTTTTACTATTTCACCTAATAGATGGTCACCACAGATTTAGGATTTACTGATGGTGAAGAATCGGTAGATGTGAAATGACCATGGTTTGAAATTATAGTTTGAAGATTTTGAACAGTTCCACATGCTAAAACCTTGAAAGAAATGTGACCGTTAACGATGTGGGTTGAACACACTAGAATATTGAAAGGAATGTGACCGTTTCGCTATTCACTATTTCACCAAATGGATCTTCACTGCAGATTTATGAGGATGACCAAAAGCATGTAGATTTCAAATACATGGAATTATTTTTGGCAGAGAATGATTTTTTCGGAGTTGCCCGCATTTAAACCAACCAACGTTGTCATTAGCCCTGACGAATAATTCCTGCAATCAAAAGCTCTGACCACGATCGCAATAGTTTAGGGATTGCTATCTGGTCAACCCATGAATTAGGAAGAAATTGAGCAGGAATGTTCGAGTTTTTCTGGAGAATGGCCAGTGTGATTTAGGTCATTATAACCCTTTCACAAATAATGTGAGGGTTTCTATAGAAAGATGAGCCGAGTATGAAATTAATGATGGAGATCATAACCAAGAAGAAATATGTCCAAAAAACTCGAAAAATTCAAATGAAAAAATGAACACGAAGAAGAAATTGATCCACTGTCTGAAGATAACCAGAGGAATACTGCGGAGACTGAAGGGCATGCAAATGAGGAAGTATCAGAGGAACACTGCGGAGATGATGGACGGGTCGGGGAGACAAAAGGGCATGCTAGCCAGAAAGCTACTAATGAAGAAATCGATCGAAAAGTAGAGGGAATATTATGGGAGCCTGACCTATATATTCACGAACTTGAAAGCAGCTATATTAAATTAGGCATTTCCCTCTCTGTCTTCATCTTCCCACTTTCAATTTAACCTGTGCTTTCCTCAACATCGAGAAATATAATCTACAAAAGCTTGGTCCGCAGAGGAAATCGAAAGGAAAATTGTTAAAGAAAGCGCTGGGAAGCAGCGCAAACAGTCAGATGAATTGGCTCGCTATGGAAATATTTAGGCTACAGTGGCCAATGTTCCAGTAGATTGAGCCAGAAACAAAAAATCTAGACTACAATGTTTGGAAACCGATTAAAATGTATGCAACATAAGCGTCAATTTGAAATGATCTTCATATAAAAATAGGGGCATCGGGTAAAATGGTTCATGTATGACACAATTTTAGAATTTTGGAGCCTGAAACATTTATGAATGATAATGGTCCAGATTTTAATTATAAGCATGTGTGTTCATGTTTTTCTTTTGGAGCCATATCCTGATCCTATCCTACGTGTGTTTAAATTTGATATGTATTTGAAGGAAAGAATTACCCAAAAATCCACTAAAGATAAAGATATAGGTATTGGAGTGTATCCTTCTTTTATTGGAACTTTCAACTTTAACACTCCTGCTTCTTATCACTAAAGATATATGTGTTGGAGTGTATCCTTCCTTTTATGGGAACTTTCAACTCTGCAACTCCTACTTCTTAAATTGATTCTAGTGTCAGTTTCATTAACTTTAGTTTCACAAGTTTGTCATTCTAAAAAAACTTACTTACAGGATCCATAGGTCTTTTATACTTCATTTTTGCATCACAAATGGAGGTTGATCAAGAAGGAATGGTACATCACTATTTCCTACAACTAATATTTCCTATCAATCAATTGTCGACTACCCTATAAATAATGGTTCTATACCTTGTTAAAATAGGATTTGGATAATCTCATGTTCCTAGTTTAGGCTACATACTATACAATGTCAATTGGTTTCCTAGAAATTGTGTTTCCATATAATGAAGTATTTGTTAGAAGCCACTAATGCCCCTAAGAAGTCATAATTCCTTCCACATATTAGTAGAGTTTAGTGAGAAGAGTTTCAACTTACCATGATGGACCATGAAAATGAATCCATATATCCTTTAGAAATACATAGTGTGTATGTTGAGGACAACATACCAACTTTTTTTTAAATTACCTATTGGAATCTCGATATCATGAAAAATATTTTTATAGAAGAATATTGTTCTATTGATTAGATTCACATTTACACTAATAATTTCAATGAGTTCCAATTCCTCTAACTAAATGGATTTTTATCTATGCGCAAGGATATTCCTAATTTGAACAAAGTTTTTCAAGGAAAAATGTACAACATCATCTTTCATTCAAATTTTTCATCCATGTACGCTCGATGACTAGCATAAAATGTCTTTTATTTTTCCATGAAGTACATTTTCATACCGAGAAAAATGAATTTTAGTTTTAAAAATGTTCGCACTATTCTAGTGGGCCATGTTGTATTCTTTTCACAACATGAAACATATTGTTGAATGATATCTTGGATGATTTAGTTTTCATTTTCGAAAAAATATTTGATCATCATCATCATCTTAGAATAATATTCAAGAGATGCATATACTATTAGAGTGGATTGCATCCACATACGTGCATCTTTTGTACTATTTTTCAATATATTATTGGTGTTAAGCTGTGTCTTATATAAGAGTTTAGGAAACACTACAATTGTCTCCCCCGCCTAACATATGACAACTTGAGATTTTAAAAAATCAAAGCTAATTTTCTATGTATATTCGTAGCTAATTATGCCAATATTAGCTAAAGAGTTTTATGCATGTACTAAACAAAGCGAGTTCCATTTATATGGGATGATCCAACATAGATATTTATTAATAGCGAACTTACGTCAATCCTTCCACTCATTTATATGAAACATAGTATCAAAGGGTTTGTTTTGTCTTAGAATTGTTAAATCTACCATTGGCATACTACTATTTCAGAAATATGACCAACTCTAGGAGAACATCATTTATTATCTTAGTTAAGTTTTATAATTCCTTATATTTTCATGAAAGCACATAGAGAAGTTAGTATTGGTGGCTATCCATGTTATAGAATTTTAGATTTTCATAAGTTACTCCAACTTGTATTCACATGAAAATAATAATAGAATATAAATACATCAAACTATGTCTCAAAATAACTAGTCTATTTTTGACATACAATTCTTGGTTGAGTGAATATATCTCAACCACACACCAATTTAGGAGACTAACTAGTTGGAGTGAGTTTTTTCAACCAACTACACCTCAACCAACTCCCAAATATTAGGAACAACCTCGAGTCTAGAATTCATGAGAAAACCAAAGAGAAGTAGGAATTATATTTTCCAAGTCCCCCATTTATTGAATACTTGTCTTGATTTCAATAAGAAAAGTCTAATTGGGAGTACCCTAGTGCTTACACACATGATAAAAAATAATATTTTGACGTCCATATAAATGAACAACCATCATACAGAATGCATGGGTAGCAACTGGTGCAACCAAAAATCTACTAGAATGTCCTTCATGTATATAGTTCACTCAACCATTATGTGCATACATGTACCTTTACCTACAAGTCCCCCCTCCATCATCGTCATCATGGGTTTTCTCGGATTACCTATAACCATGATTTGGGTTTTCATCAGCTTACCCTAAACCACGGTCGAGGCTTTTTTTGGTTGACCCTAAACCATGCCTACTAGGAATCCCTATCCACTTCACTCTCACATGTGGTTTTTAGGCTTACCAAAAACCTACACTACAAAGTAGTTTACGGCTTACCAAAATCTACGATTACATACATCTATCACAAGTGTTTTATGGCTTACCACAAACCTACAATTACATAGTGGTTTTTTGTCTTACCATAAAACTTTTATTTAGAAAGTGGTTATAAGATTACCGAGAGCTTTATTGGTGTACACATGCCAAATCAGCTTGCATTACACACTCCAACTCATGGAGTTACTGGTACATATTTTACAAATACCACTACAAAACACCATAGACTTGGTTACACTTGAGATGTGTGACTCATAATACAACATGCTAGATGAGTCTATCCCACAAACTAACACAAAATTTCATTTTTTTTCCATCATCCTTTAATCTCTAATACAACTCTAACCACTATCCTCTAATGCCATCTTCATGGTCGTGTCTTTATCATTTACGGTAGTCAATAATTTCGTTATTCTATTATTGGAATGGCCAATTCCAATGAAAGACTTAAACTCTTAAACTCGTGATAATAATTGGACGAGACTAATGCCACTATATTATTTCAACAAAAATTGCATCAGTGACATTTTCTAAAAAATTTAAACAATGGAAAAATAATTCATGCCGATCATAATTCTCAAGTCCTTACATTACTTCTTTTGCATTTCTATAATTAAATACACTAAATTTATGGTAATCATTTTCCATGGATGTACACAAAAAAACATTTGGATGTGTGATTTATGAGATTTATGAGAGGCCTTATAAAATTGTTACCCTTCCAAATGAATGAATTTACCGATGTGATTAAACCAATTTTTTGAAAGTCATATCTCCCACCTTTGACATGTGCTTTTGAATTTCCTTTCAACATGATGTTATTCTTTGGCCATGTGAGGTTGGTCAACTCTAATGTTGTAGGGACAACCGAGTCACAATTGATCAACATGTCTGCTACCTATGATGCTTTCTTTCTCGGTGACTAGCTATTTCAACAAAATATTTTGAAGGTGCGTGGAATGTCAAAATGTTTCCCAAAAAAGATAATCAATAACATTGAAGGTTGACGGGCATTATAGTAATCGGTTGTTATACTTCAAATTTCAAAAAATGTTTGGGAATGTGCCTCATCAATCCTATGCGACATTGGACATATTCTCATCTCATTTGAATCAAGTTGTGCTAATGATAACTTCATGCGAGTTCACTCTTACGAGTGAGGCAATTCTCACATAGTCACATGAAATAGATTTTTGCTTTGGAAAAAATCAATTTGCACCCAGTGGCTTTCAGGCTAACGCAAGCCTTCCAAACCAGTCTACTTTCATCAGTGTGCAATCATAGCTCGAGTCTGAACAACCACACTAGTATTACTCATTAAGTTGAAACTTACACCTCACCAAATCAAATTCTTCAACGACACTGTCTTTGCCGACTCCCCGAACGAGGCTCTCCTCCGACAAATTTTGTTAAATGGTAGCCTTATTGTAAAATTATTAGAGCGAAAATATGGATCTAGTTGAAGAATAATTGGAAAAAATTTCCAAGTTGAAAAAGAAAAACAATTAGATGCAAAAAGTAGAGAAAAAGACAATTTCTAGGCAATCATGTCCTTCACCCAGGAGACGATCTTGCGAGGAATGGAAACTTCTACTCGAGTGAAAGTCTTGGTGAAGATATCAAAAGTCTTCTCGCAACTCAGAAAATGCTGAAGATCGATGGTCCCATCATGGATCTGGAGGATTAAGCTTCATTTTTGGAAGTAGAGGTATCCATTCCCATGTTTGGATCGAGGACTAAATTTCCTTATACATGGTTCCATGCCAATATGGATTGTGCTACGCATCTTCCTCATGTGTTTGATGATCAAATTCATGTACCTTATATGCATGCATGCGAATGAGTCTGTCTCTAACGGTGCATGGATTTGCATGTGTGGCTTTAGATATACCTTTTTGGATGCATACATGCATATACATGGTGTTATAAATTCCCCCTTAGATGCATGCATAGGCATGCATATACATGGTGTTATAAATTCCTCCTTATATTCATGCATGGTCATGCATGGATCTATGACTGAGAGTGCATGTGGGGCATCATTAAATTGAAACCTCGTCGGATGTCTGCATCATCAACATCATCTATATTAGTGGAATCAAAGTCCACTTCTATGTTTTTGAAAGTAGTTTCTTCAAAATTAGTAGAGGAAGATATTTCCTCATGTGTAATGTCTTTGTTATTGGACAAGATAAAATTATCATCTGCAACAGGCTCATTAACAATAGAAGAAGAAAATGTATTCTTGTTCAGCAACTGTCTTGAGAATATATCTCCACATTATTTGAGTCTTCACCACTTTCTTGACTATTATAATAACTTGATCTCTTTGCCTCCAAATGGTGTTCTTCTAGATCATTTTCATCGGCATATAATCCTTTCAATATAGTCGGATTTTATGTGGTGATTCAATATTTATGATCTAATAACGAATATGATGAGACATAGATAGACACAATATTACATAAGCCATGTAAGGTCCTGTTAAGCCAATTTGACTTCTCATCCTCTAACATTGGTTTTCGTCTCAATTCCCACTGACTATTTCGTACAAGGATTTGCTCCTAAGATGAAGAAAAATCATTGGCTTCCATTCATGGTAATTTTATGGAGATTGAATAAACATAGTTCTTGATCAAACGAGAACTATTACCTCAGCAGAGAACTCAGCCCAAAAAAGACTCGAAAAAAACATGAGAAAAAAGCCCCCGAAAAAAAGTGTATTCTAGAATCGTTGGTTTTCTCAAGGTCAAGAACCTAACCCATTTTTATAAAGTCGCTAAGCAAAATTGTTTCTTGAGAAAAAGGATTGAAGAAAATACCCTCAAGAAAAACGAGTTGATGCTAGAATAACAAAAAAAAAATTGTGTCACACTTTTGACACATTGTGATGGAATTAAGTACAACATATTAGGACATTCAAAAATTATGAAAATTCTAAAAGAATTGATACATGATATTAAAATCGGCAAAAATCCTTAATAGAAGGCCTTATCATTCAGACAATTTTCATCCATGTTGTTAAAGATAAAATACCTTATTTGTAAACAACCCTAAATTGCCTTGATTTTAATTTTAAAGGATAGTATATCTCTTTTCAAATCCTAGCCTAAGACAAATCTAAATCTAATTGCTGTGAAAACCTAAAAATCAAACATAAAAACAAAGTGTTTTTCCATTTCAATAGAGCATATAATTTTTATAATTTTTAAAAGTATCACCCTGCAATCGTAACAATACATAATATCATAACAATATCAACATAATTTTAAGTCCAGCATTAATTTCTATTTTTCTTTTTTACTTCTAATCAAAATATCGACATCGTTATTTGAATATATTATAAATTATTTTTGTAATTCATTGTTGCATTGTGGATATTATAAATATATGAATAACCATAATTAAAACATATTATCCAACCAAAAATAAAAGTATATCATAACTTCATGAAAAAAACGGATGGAAATAAAAATATTTATTTCAAGTTTCCATCTGTTATTAATTACATGAAAGTTTCTTGAAAGTTATTCAAAATCAACCATAGGTTACGACACACCCTTAGAACCTACATGTTCTCTGAATGACATTATTTGGGTGAAGATGATCCATATTCTTCTCTTTCATCAACCTCTTGCTCCATACGAGTCAACATGCATGCCCAACATTTTTAGAGTTTGAATGTCTTGTAGATCTACAACCACGATGCAACAGAGTCACATCTCGAGCGATGGTATTACAGCAATGATTTCTTCAAAATATTTATGGTCTACAACAGACTCCTGTCTCTTTGTCAAATTGAAGTCATACACAATTATGTCTGTATCCTCGGGTACAATACATACGTACGGTGACGATTTATATTTGTGCCCTTTATTTTTTTCACTCTTTCACATAATTGTTTTTCATTCTGCATCTACGCTTGTACACACCATTGAAAGGGTAGTCGCCTTACCAATACATCAACAAATATAATATCTTTCATTTTAATTAAATTACCTTTATAATCTTGGCAATCTAGAATGGTTAGCCAAGTGGATCTTCATCTTCTATTATTTCTTTATCGTACGACCATCCTTAACATCCTACACGGAGAACCCACATTAAGGTCTTGTAGCTTCATTGTGCACGTGATATTCTTACAACCAATTTAGATTTCTCTTTCCTCTACATGAAGAATTAATAATAGCTTGAGACTCTTGTTGTTCAAAAATGTGTGTTTCCTCATGTTCGTTTTGAATATTTGTGTAAAGAGTCTTCAAAGTGTATCCTCATTCATGATATTGAGGAAATCATGTCACTTTGATTACTAAAAATAAGACTCCCACAATTTGAATCAACAACATCAAAGTACTCATATGTATCTCTAATACATCTTTTAATTTCCTCCATACATTTAGAATAATTTTTGTCTGTGCCTTCGTGCATTATGGAGTTAAAGAAATACAGCCTTAATAACAATATCTTTCATGAAAATATTGGACATGCTGAGACAATGACCTTGAGAATGTTAAACCTAATGATGGCCCCATTATATGACGGTTGAATACTTATTGCCCCATATAAGTGTTATCCCATCAATTTTTGATACGAAATTGATGTTGGAAGCTAATGTCATTAAGTTGTTCAAGGCATTTTCTCACATGTGATCCCAAAAATAAACCTTCGGATGTCAATAATTTCTTCTGACACATGAAAAACAAGCTGCGGAATGTACGATTTCTTAATACATTCAATTAACGATGGAAGGCTTCCAACACCTTTTCCTCCTCAGGCAACTAAGAAAATCGAAATTTGAACATTTGATCAATATAGTCATAATTATGTCCAATGAAAGGCTTCCTTTATCTTTTTAAAAATTCCCAATTCAACGAGCATGTTTGAATACCCAGAAAAGAACTTTAATTTTGTTTTGACACGTTTTCTAATTAATACATACATAACTTCAGTACAAACCAATGGGTAACCACATCATGGATTATCTTTATTGTTGAACTTGCATCATTATGAATATTTGGAGCTATGAAGAAAACTCTTGAAACATCTTTTTCCTATTAATTACCTTACAACTAACCAAGCGGAACTAAATGAAATTTTCCTCCTATAATTTTTTGGCTTGCGGAAAAAATATGGAAAAGTGTTTACTTTTGGCAATACCATCAATTATAAAAACAAAGATATTTATTTGGACTATCATAACACTTCTTTCGATGTTTATAAAAAAATTTCCTTTCACTTGTTTGCTGATTGTGATGCTCTTGAAGTTCTTTGACAATGGAATGTGCATAAAAATAAAGGAAACATGTGAATAGATATATTTTTGTGGTTGATAACTTCTGATTTTTAAAAAAAAATGTTTTGACATACCTCTTTACGGCCTTGACATTTGCATCCTTTTTTTACATAGCTGAAAGCACCTGTGCTACAAACCCCATCCTTGTCTTCTTCGGAATATAGACATTGTTGAATTCAATTTTCCCATGCCACGTAAAACTCAGAATATGTAATAAATTTGCCAACTCCTTCAACAGTTTTTGCATAATCTCTTGCTTCATAAGTTGAATATTTCTAGTCTCAGAAATTATGCAGAATATATTATTTGTGTATTTATTTGGTAGACACTCTCCATGTTTTGAAAAAGAAGTCTTTCATCGATGACATAGCGGTATTTTCTAACGGCCCAACCTCTAGTTTATAATGTACTTTTGAATAATATATGGGATTCTTTCAGGTTTTCTTGGATTATTGTGAAGATGAAAATTACCAGTCAGATGTAAAATTTGACCTTCTTATGAGGAGCAATACATTCCAAATATGATAATCATAACCTTCTGAGTATGTGAATTGCATGACCACTAAATATGAATTTTCATGCTTTTGTTCATTATGAGATATGTTTTCCTTTTCTCGAAAGCAAAGTTGAAATCGAACTTTGACAGTCCTTGACAGCCATTCACTTGAAAATAAATGAATGAAAAAAATTATTTTTGTGAGATACGTTGTCCCCTCCTTACGTTGTATGCTTGGAATTTTTAGGATTGATATGGAAAGGTCTGCTCTATACTCCTAGTTACAATACTTTCTTGCAATGACATCATCATTCCATCATCCTGCGTAAAGTATTTTCATCACCATTAGGAGAATATTATCCCTGTCATCATTCTCAACATAGTTAAAAGGTCATCAACATCATTGCTGAAGGTGCTGTTACTGTCCTCACTTGAAGAAAAAATTTCCTGAAAAAAATGCGCTTTTGTAGCCTAACTTTCGGACAAATCCTTCACCATCTTGATCCATGCTATCGGTTCTTCAGGAGGATTCAATTCTTCATCACCTTGGGTTTTCTTGAAAACGATCACTTAAGAGAAGCCATTGTTCGAATGTATTGCCTCTAAATTATCATTTTCAATAAAATCTTCATCCTCCCCCTTTCTCATTAGTGCTCTCATAATACGTTGGGATGTTAGACACAAAGTGGAAGCTTTGAATACGTATTCATAGGAGCTATTCATTTTATCCCCTCCCTTTCTCACTCGTGCTCTACTCATACTCCTTAGGATTAGGAACAAGTGGATGTATGAATCTATATTTGTTGGAAAGTATTCTTGTTATTAATTAGTGCTCTTATAATCATTATGATTACGATGAAGTGAAAATTTTGACTACGGAAATTCTCCCCCTCTTCATCAATGCGCTAGCATAATCCTTAGGATTATGAAGAAGTGGATATTTTGATGTATCCCAGAATTCTTCAATCCCACTCTTTATCGTTGGTGCTAGTATAATCATAGGATTCTGGGATGAAGTGGACTCTTTTGACTGCATAAATTATTCATTCCCCTCTTTGTCTGTGGTGCTTTACATAATCCATAGGATTAGGGCAAGTGGATATTTTGACTAAATTTTTCCATCTACATCTTCATCCACCAACAGTGCTTGCATAATCATAGGATTGTGACGGAGTGAATGTTTTGTTGCTGTGAATTTTTCATTCCTCTTCATTAGTGGTCTTGCTTATAGTCCTTAGGATTAGGACAAGGGATATTTTGGTATGGAATTTTATCATTCCCCTCTTCATGAGTGGTTCTAGCATAATGCTTGGGATTAGGATGGAGTGGATATTTTGAGGCTCCAAATTCCTCATTCCCATATTCATCGATAGTCTTTAGCATAATCCTCGAGTTGAGATGAAGTGGATATTTTGAATCTCTTTCTAATTCTTCAATTTCACTACACATCGATGGTGTAGGCATAATCCTTGGGATTAGTACGAATTGGATATTTTGCCTTTGCAATTCCTTCATTTCCCTCTTCATGTTTAACAGTGCTCATAACCCACTTAGGGATTAGATAAAGTGGATATTCTTCATCTCCCCCTCCATTACTTGTGCCTTCATAATCATGTAAGTTGGAACCCGTATTAAAGGGAGAATTTTTGACTTTGGAAATTCTTCATCATGCCCTTCATCATTATTGCTTTCATAATTCTTAGGATTGAGTAAGTGGAATAATGACTCTCATCTTACATAAATTTATTTTTTCACTTAATCCCAATTATGTTCTCATAATCCTTAGGATTACGACGAGTCAAATTTTAGACTCTCTTTATTCATGGTAAGTAAACTCACCTTATTTTTCGTCAATGCGAATGAAGTTGTTACATGATGAAGAAGTTGATGTTGTAGACTAGCTTGAGGTATCATAAGAACCCATTTCTTTCAATAAGAAGATGTGGAATGATATAAATGTCTCTCCCAAATGTATTCTGTAAGCTTAAAAATTTAAAATTTGCCTCCAAATTCCTCCCCCAAAAATTTTCGTGAAAAACTTTCCTCCAAAAATTTCGGTTTCAAATATTTCATACAAAATATTCGTCTAAAATGTATTTAAAGAATTTTAATAAAATATTTGTGTTGAAATAATTTACGATATTTCTATTCAAAATATCCACACAAAATATTCCTATCATGCATGCCTTCCAAACTAAAATAATCCTGTTATTTTAATGATTTAACATTGACTACATGTAAATATTAACTATAATAACTACCTTTGAAATATTCACTATTTTAAGTACAATTAACTATATGTAAAAATATTTAAATTTTAAATGTTAAACCTAAATCATATTTGTCTAAAATATGTGTCAAAATTTCTTAATAAACGCGGTTGGCCTTGAAATATTCATGATACTTTCAATTCAAAATATCACAAATTTTTTTTTTCATGCATGTCTTTAAATAAAATAATTTTATTATTTAAATGATTTAACATTGACTACATGTAGATATTAACTATAATAAGTACGTACAGAAATATTAACCTATTTTAACTATAATATTGCTTATAGGGCGTAAACGTGGAAAATTTGGGTTACCACTTTTGTGAGAATCGGGCGCTGATTTTTAATGAATAGTTCGTAGAACATTATATGAGATTCGGCGAACTCAATAATAGTTACGTGAAATTCATCTAAAAGTTCGGCAGACTATTGAGTCCGTTTGATCAGCCTGACACGGTGACGGCGAAGCAAAACGAATTTTTGCTGGAAGGTTTGAAGCACGACGACGGAGTTCGGCCAGAACTTATTTAAAAGTTCGGTAAGACTATCAGTCCAATGAGACTTTCAAGTTCCCGTAGAACTACACATATATAAACACGCCCATGACTTCGTCAAGGTTCTTATTTTCATTGTTCGTGTGTAGCGGTTTTTTTATTTAGTCGTTAACGATTAACGCGTTCTTTATTTGATACATTTATTCTTGATTAACGAGTATTCATCGCTGATGGTGATTGGCGAGTTCTTTCTTAATGTTGAAAATCCATTCTTTTTATTATTATTAAGTAGAGCTGATTGCCATCGTCGCCATTGTTAAGATACGGTATGTTTAAAATAAATACTTAAAACACAAAATAAATGTTGTATGTTCTGTAAATTGCAAACAAAAAAAATCTTGTATGTTCTGTAAATTGCAAACAAAAAATTGAAGAGAGAAACTCAGTCTTCTTGAAAGAATGTGTCTGAAATAGAGTATCACCACAGCTCCACAATTTTTTTTTAATCCTTCAAAAAGTCTCCACGAGATCAAATTTATCACAGGTCTGAAATATGAGTCTGAGCCTCTGCATTTGTTATAAGGATGAGAGAGTCGTTGTTACAGGACCGAGACAGAGATATGAACTCGTATTATCCCACATAAATATGAATCCGAGATGCAATATTTACCGGTTCGATTCATGTATAGGTCCGAGCCTTTATGACTGTTCTTTGTCCCAAAGTCTGAGTGAATGGCCGAGCTCTACACAAATCCAAATATTGAAATATAGTTTGGATTTTACCATGACTCTACCCACAGGCAGTTATATGACAGTACAAGTTCTAGCACAGTCTGAGGTAAAGCTTCTTATTTACCACAAAATTATCCGAGCTGCTGTTGTAGTCTCCTTCACGAGGCATAGAAATAACAGTGTTATGACATAGTCAAGATATAAAGGTAGAGCTGCCAAAATTCAGAAACAATACATATTCTGAGTCACAGGGGTCATCACAGTTCAATTATGAAGCCCAAGGAGTATACACAGTTAGTTCAAAATAATTATGCCATTGTCCACGTTGTCTTGTAGATTTCGAACCCATTAAAAAATATTCATTGTTTCCCTTTCTTCTTTAACTACAAACTATCTTCACTGCAATCAGAAATCTGAACCACTTTCTATTCTGCCCATCCAAAAATCTCAGAGATGAATATACGAAATTCTGTCTCTGAAATGAAAATTTTGTCCACATATTTATAGTGGTTTGCAAAATTTGAAAGGACACATCTGTTTGGAGGGAGGCCGACGTGAATGTGTGAATGTAGGTCGGCTGGCCTAAGGGAGAACCATATATTCCTTAACATCCATATATTGAAAAAATTGTTGCTTTAATTTTCTTTACACATGACATACAGTGAAACATTTAAAGTCAATCTTAGCAAAAAGGTTGTTTTAGTTTCAAGATGGGGTATGCACAAGATTAGAAACTTTGAAGGGAAAACACCATCAAATAGAATGCAAACGTAGCAGTATTCTATGGCTACTAAAAAAACACATTATTTTCCCTTCATGTATATCTTTATTGTGTTTTACTCTAATTTAACTATATTCAAAGTTTAATAATTACACATGGAGTTTAACTATATTCAAAGTTTAAGTTTAATATTGATGTAGCCTTGTTAATAAAGTTTGATCATTTATCATACATGAATGTTATGTCATATGGAGGTTCATAAAATGTGTAATGATCTATTATTTAAGGTATATAGTCAGTTTTAGGTGAGGATAATGAATATGATGTTAGTAAAACATCATCCACATAAATATTAAGTAATAAAAAAGAATCATTATTAATAATCTTTTATCATTTATCATACATAAATGTTATGTCATAATAATTGTGTCATATGGAGGCTCATAGAATGTGTAATGATCTATTATTTAAGGTATAGTCAAATTTAGGTAAGGATAATGAAGATGATGCTATTAAAACATCATCCTCATAAATATTAAGTGATCAACATATAAACTTCATATACGTGATTTTTTCTTTGTTATGATTGTTGTGACATGTGTTGTGGTTTGGTTGTTTTTTTTATACATAAGTGAAGGTATGCTTTAATGATTAAGTGTTTGTAATTTGTTTTCAAATATTTGAATTTGAGTTTGTAGTTGGAAATTTCAATTATTATGAATGTATAGCTTTGGGAATTTTGCACTGATTAAAGACATTTTTGAGAAATGATATGATATTATTTGCTAGAAAATATTTAATAAAGGATATTTTTTAGGAATGCTATGATACTATTTGCTAGAAAATATTTAATAATTTTGTATCCTCTATGAAACAATTATAATACTATTGTGTTACATTTTGTTGGAATTCTTGATTTTTTTTTTATTTTTTATAAAAGGACAATTTCCAATAGAAGATCAAATGTGTTTTGAATGTCTTTTATGCAACCTATAATATATTCTATATGAATTTGTAATTGATGGCAAGTTTAAATGGTTTATGAAGCAATCATGGTTTAGGAGGTATGGTTGTGTTGATGTAGCTTATGACTTCATGGATTTGAATTTTTTTATAGATCAACTAATATGTACTATTAATTCATGGACATGTTTTATTTAGGGGGCATCAGGGTATTTTGAAGAAATGTAATTCATCCCTTTATCTGTAGCATGTAAGTAAGAATTAGAGTGTCAGTACCTTGCTAGTTCCACATTAATAACTACAAATAATATATTGTTACATTTAAATACCCTACCCCACTCTAAAATTTAACTTGTGACCTCCAAGGAGAAAACACATGTTCTTAAAGATTATTCCCACTTAGGTGGTAGATTGATATGGTTTATTTATTTGTACATTGTTTATCAGTCAATAGGTTGTGATTACTATTGCCACCTACCTACTTGAATAAAGATCCACTGTTTTCATCCATGTTTCTTGTTGATAGTTCCCAATTGATTATTAAAGTTTTGAAAATTGTAGTTTTCCATAACAAACTATAAAATAAAAAAATTATTATAATCCATTTATCTATGTGGATAGGTTACCGATATTATTTTCATTTATCCTATCATTAATATTATCTGCCTACATGCATATCATGTTTATCTACTTAAAAATAAATATTTTTTTCCTCTCTTTTATTTGTTTGTTGATGCATGAAAACACTTGATAATGTAAGTTTTAACCCTTATTAGATAAATCATACAAATAGATTCTCAATATAAAACATAAAAAAACTCAATAGCAAAAACACTATTTGCACAAAGATTTTACCCTAGATACCCAAAACTAGGAAAACCAGAATGCTTTTTCTATATCTCTCAATGATTTCGTGTCGTCACCCCTTGTACCCCCCACACCACTAATTATATGGGGTAGGGAAACCCCCCTCGTTAGGAATTGGGGTGTAAATAAGGCTAATCATGCAAATAGTATACCACATAGCCAAAAGTTTCCCACTTCTTGTTTTCTTTTCATATAGGAGGTTATAAGAGTACATGATCAACAATCCATGGAAGTAATTCCAATTGTTTCTCTGCACCAATAAAACTTCTAAGTGCTCACATATTTTTCAATGAATCTACGACATTCTTCAATGTGTCCATAAACCCCCTATTTTGATTTTTCTCTTGTACTTATCACAATTTGATTACCTAGCCTCGCCTCCCCTCGCTACCCTAGCCAACACATCACCCTTTGATTTATGAGAAGTACTAACTTGGAATGAAATTGTATTTTCACGTTATGATTAAATTTGAGCAACCCTTTTATCATTTGGGAGGCCTCAAGTCTTTGGCAATAAATTACACAGGACGGTTATCGAAATTCATGTTAGACTCCATCCCCAAAAATTTGGATTTTGTCCCTTCTCCTTAGTTTTTTAATAATAAAATAAATATTTAATTATTAGTAATATAATTACTAATTAATTATTATTTATAATACTAAAATTTAATTAATTATATTTAATTAAAACATAATCAGAAATTAACTTATTTCAAGAATGAATATATGCCTATTTTAGCTTTGGAATTAGTGAGAGTGTTGGCTTACGATTGGACACGGTTATTCTCCGATTTGGGTGCCAAGTGTACAGAGAAAGGAGTGAGGTGGTAGGAGACCGTGCGGGCCACACGGTAAGACCATGATGACATGTGGTGAGGGATGTGGGTGGTACCACCAACGCCCTATAATGATGACATTAAATATGGATGTGCATATAGGAGATATTCGAGGACGCTACAAAAAACAAAAGAGCCCATGCAACTGTTAATTCAACTTTTGTGTTTGAATGATGGACTGATGGAATTTGCAAAGACGTGAATTCTCCAGCCCCCATTAAAATGACCCTACAAGTTGATTCTTTCAGTTTTTTCACTCTATAAGCATCAACGTACGATTATGCATGATGGAGAATATCTAGCGCTTTCCCTTGTGAATATATTTAACAAGGGAAAGCGCTAGATATTCTCCATCATGCATAATTGTACGTTCTTTGATTTGGCTGAGCCCACATGTCCCACTTGAGAAAATGCTTAAGAGGACTACACTTTCTATCATTCCATAGAAAATTACTCATGCATTTTTGGATCTTGTTAATAGTGGACTTTGCAATCTTTGTTAGAGTAAACTAATACACAAGTAAACCTTCCAGAGTTGACTTGATAAAAGTCATCCGTCCCCCTAAAGTGAGCCATCGATAACACCAATTATTAATCTTTCCTTCAACCCTATTAATGAGCCAACCCCAATCCTCAGCTCTATATTTGTTGCATTTAAGTGTGTCTAACATAACTCTACTTTCAACATCTTGCTTCATGAAACATGCACCATACTTTGAATTTGCAAAGACCTGAATTCTCCAGCCCCCATTAAAATGACCCTACAAGTTGATTATTTCAGTTTTTTCACTCTATAAGCATCAACGTACGATTATGCATGATGGAGAATCTCTAGCGCTTTCCCTTGTTAATATATTTAACAAGGGAAAGCGCTAGATATTCTCCATCATGCATAATCGTACATTGGATTTGGTGATAATTGTCTCCATATTTTGGCTTTCCGACCCGCAAAACATAATTATTTTAGAAGGGAGGGAAGGAGGGATGATCACATTGACTTGCTTGATGACCTGTCTATGAAGATTAACTACCTCAAGAACTATTTTTTTGCATAGGGAAAGAGACACATTCCCATGTCTGAGCATGAAAACGTTCTTTGATATTTTTAATGCTTGTAGTGTTTACTTCTACAAGTTCTATAGGCAGAGTCTGTAAAGGGCCAGGTAGCCTCTGGATCTCATCTTTTATGAAAGGTGACATATCTAGTAAATGCCCCTACAGTCAATCTCTGGAATGGATCTAAATAGAAGTTCTTCATTTTAATATCCGTAAAACACAACAACTTTAACGGTAAACTATGTATTTACATGGATTTAACAAACAACCAACCTGGATTTTACTTCGAGGCATTGATTTTTTGGAAGTCTATTTTGTGAATGTTGACCAATAGATATATATCATGGAGGATGAAAGATCTAAGATCTACTTAATCCTATATGGAGGCTCGTGGATCAGAGGATGTTCACGTATTTAAATATAATCTTTAAATCTCCATACATGTGTGTATGTATGGAATTGATTTTTTTATTAATCTTAGGAGTGAAATTAGTTGTTAATAAGTTTCATTTTAATTTTTAGGAGGCAAGAGGAGAAGGCTTTCTACTCCATCACATGGCCAAGGTTCAACCTACGAAGTAGCAAGGGTGCGGGAAGGGGGTGATATTTATTCCCCCGGGTTGAATAATAACTGCATTGGCTGTTCTCAACAAGGTCACCGTGGGTCCGTTACGGGAAGAACATCATTCTGGGGCTGGTTCTCAGCAGGGTCATGTTGGAGATGATGTTAACCAACAACATCAAGGTTGCCATCAATTTCAATATTTTTTCATTAAATTTTTACAATTTATTTTACACGTGTTTTTTCTAATATATGAAATTATATATATATTGATGCAGAGGCTGAAAATGTTCGAGCCAGTGGTCAAAAAAGACGCAGGGCAGCGCGATACATTGAAGAAGAAGGTTGTCAACCTAGCACAACTTATCCAACTGAGATTACTGATATACCATGGGAAACGAACATGGCGGAATGCACCTTACAAAGGTGTCAAAGCCTTTATGCAAAATTGCAGAGAGATCTCCAGGATATGACTCTACCTGCTGAGAGTAGAGAAAGCCTACATATAGTTACACATTCATTGAGTGAAATGTTAAAAGTGTACAAAGATTTGGGGCCAACCACTGATTCGTTTGTAGAAGTGATGAGAAAGAGAAGAGAAACAGTGATAGGTCCCGATAAATGGCAGGACATAAAAAAAAGAGTTTCAAGAGCGGACGCTAAGTCAATGTTTAATTATAAGGAAGGGCCAAAAAGAAAGATGTTGAAGGTGCAGTATTTCAAGCACCCAGACAAAGCAAAATATTTGTATAGTCGACATCTTGCGGCCTTTGGAAGGCTTCCATGGAACGATGAGGTTCCTCTTTATTTTGCACGAATGTTTTATGCAGAATTTTTTTTGGATATGAAACCAGACTACAATGACCTTCCTTCAGAATTTTTTGGCCCGGGGAGAGGTCGATTATGTCAACGTAAGGGCGCTAAGCGAGATGTGGAGTTGCCTCGCCCTGAGCCGCCATTGGTGAGTCGACCGTTTCGAGTCGAAACCCTGCGATCAGAGATGGATGCGACTTCTCAAATAAGTCGTGAAGCAAGAGATGTTATGATCGACAATGTTCATAGCGGATTGAGTGGAGTCGATATTTGTTTAAATTGACAAAGAGCACGTGAAAATGCACGTGCCAATTTTGTTTATCGTATAGATGAGGAGATTTACAACATGAATGTTGAAGATCTCTGAACATATGCAATAAATTGTCGCAATGGTCTGCAAGACCTAATTTTTCGTGAGGAAGAGGGCACCGAAACGGTATGTGTTAGTGACCTTAGGGTTTGAAATTATATTTACATATACATGTGTACAATTTGTAATAAATACATGTGTATGTACACATGTATACATTTATTTGTATGTGTACATTAATCTATCAAAAAGGTATGATTATATGTTAAAACACCATTTGCAGTTCTCAGGCATGATGCGTGATGAAAATGTTAATATTACGTTCGGGACCTCTGGCTCAAACGATGCAGATGGGTCTGCCCATCATGATATGTTGGCACATGTATGTTAGTGTTTTTTAACTGACTCTAAAATAAATAATTGTTGCCACACATGTACATGTATGTATATATATTTAATTCGATAAAATGTTTTAACAGGTACCGATTCCGTCTGATGTTTTTGGGATGTCGGTACCTTCTTCTTCTTTAAGAGATATACCTTCTACTTCATTGGGAGATGCACAAGTATGGACAATTTTTCACAAGTTCAAAATTTATGTTACCTCAAAAAGTTCCATAAAAAATTGAGATATATAGAGAGAGATCTATATTTTGAGTTATTTAAAATTTTTTGAATTTAGGTTTGTATAGAAGATTTTTTTAATCCAAGGACTTTAGCGACGGAGATAGGGACATCCACAGCATTTGAAGAAGTTGTCTTTAGTTCTTTTTTTAATATTATTGTTTAAATAAGTTTATATATATGTACACACGTGCATTTTCATTTGAAAGTTTTTAATTTATACAAATTATTTCTGTATATATATATATATATATATATATTTATATTTAACTGTACATGTATATTGTACAGGTTACCACTAGAGATGTTTCTATGGCAGATCTTGTTCATCAAATGGAGAGGCAACCTTACGAGGTATTGCGCGATTTTTTTGTTATATTTTGTTTTTTACATGAAGTTCTAGATATATATATTCTCGTTCATTTTTAAAACTTCAAATTTTAATGTTCAAGTACATGTAGATTGTGTATGTAGGTTTTCCCTTTACAAGATAGCGAGCCAACCGAGACCCAGAGGCTAGATCTTCCATTTGATGGACAAGATATACAGTGGATTTGATTTTATTTCAAAATTTAGATGGTTTTAAAATTTGTTAAACTTGATACAGTTTGATACTTGAGTGAGATTTACAATTTTTGGACATATTTTATTACAATATGTTTTTTGGACATATTTTTGGACATATGTTAAATGTTTTTGTTGGATAGTTGAATTATAATTGGCATGGCATGTGATATTTAATGTTAAATGTTTTTGTTAGATAGTTGAATTATAATTGGCATGTTATGTGATATTTAATGTTAAATGTTTTTGTTAGATAGTTGAATTATAATTGGCATGGCATTTGAAGTTTTTAAAACTACATGAATGATGGAATGTGAACCTACATTTGCACATGTGGTAAATTGAAATGTTACTTGTAACAAGACAATCCCCATTGATTTCATTACATTATATGTTGATTTCTGATTTGATATAATTGCATGTATGATGGTACATTACTTGTAAAGTCATCGGATTAATAGTGTTCATTGATTTCAGTGTTCTTTGGATGGTTTTAGTACTTTTGGCATGTGAATGTGAAGTAATGTTGTCATCTGAATTACATTTGACATGTGATATTTAATGTTAAATATTTTTGTTGGATATTTGAATTATAATTGGCATGGCATGTGATATTTAATGTTAAATGTTTTTGTTGGATAGTTGAATTATAATTGGTATGGTATCTGAAGTTTTTAAAACTACATGAATGATAGAATGTGAACCTACATTTGCACATGTGGTAAATTGAAATGTTACTTGTAACAAGACAATCCCCATTGATTTCATTACAGTATATGTTGATTTCTGATTTGATATAATTGCATGTATGATGGTACGTTACTTGTAAAGTCATTGGATTAATAGTGTTTGAGCTAAATATTTAAATGGTTTATCTATATTTCATAAAATAGTTTAAGATTGATCACAAGAATTAAGAGAATGTCTCGGTCCATCATTGGTATGGTCCATCATAGAATGATCATCCATGTTAATGACTCTTAAGTCTATCTTTCCAAACCATGACCCTACTCTCACATGTGTGCCTTTCATGACACCAGTCGTGCTGCTTTTATCCTCGAGTTGACTGCCTTGAAAGCACTCAACTCTTTCTCGATGCTAGCCTTCCTCTTTCTAAGAGATGAAGCTGCCTTTCGACTTAGGAAGCTATGGGTAGCCCTCGTGTCTATCAAAGCAGAGAACTTTTTCCCATGTATGGTTGTAGACATGAATCTCAAGTCCAAGGAACTTTCATCATCATTCCTCCTCCTTGTCTTGTGCCTTACTTTCGCAATCTTCTTCAACATTTCCTCTTCCAATATGTTTTTCGAACTAGCCCTTGGCTTAATAGTGCTTTTCACATATCTCTTCTCATGAAGCTCTATATAACAATTTGATCCTGGGCTTGCTTGAATTGGTTCAAGCTATTTCTTTTTCGAATTCTGTCTAATTGCTCCAATACGACATATATTGACTCCTTCCAAACGAAGTGCACCAATCCTCTTAGTGTGGTCGTCTTCTTTTCCAAGTGTTCCAACACATGCATTTTCTTTCTTCAAACCAATAGGTTTCGGATCAAGAAAGTCCCTCTTGATCTTATCTTCCATGTTCTTGACTTTACCCTGCAACGTGGTGCTTATTTCCTTCAAGTGAGCCCTTTCCATAAAGAGTTCCCTGGCAAGCTTGTTCACCTTGTCGTATCTCCATGTCAAGCTTTTCACTTCGGGCTAGGCTTTGTCTAGAAAGTCCATCCCTGAATTATTTTTTGCGTGAAAAACCAAGTAGGTTGAACCAACGTTGGTCTAGTGCATTGGAATTCATTAAAGAATTGGTCATTGGCGCTGCTTCAAGCTAGGAGTGAGCATCGTCACCAACCTGCTTTGAATATTTTACACTCCCTATGGCGAATGATACTTTAAATTGATTGACAGTCTAAGACTTTCGAATTTTTCCGAATGCCAAATGATCTTACAAAGTTACTATTTATAATATTCTAGTAGGTCATTTGGCGACAACTTTTACCAAAAACTTGAAACGACTTTGGCGTGTGATATTTAATTTGTTAAATGTTTTTGTTGCATTGTTGAATTATAATTGGCATGGCTTAACAGTGCTTTTCACATATCTCTTCTCATGAAGCTCCATAGAAAAATTCGATCCTGGGTCTGCTTGAATTGGTTCAAGCTCTTTCCTTTTCGAATTCTATCTAATTGCTCCAATACGACATATATTGACTCCTTCCAAATGAAGTGCACCAATCCTCATAGTGTGGTAGTCTTCTTTTCCAAGTGTGCCAACACATGCATTTTCTTTCTTCAAACCAATAGGTTTCGGATCAAGAAAGTCCCTCTTGATCTTATCTTCCATGTTCTTGACTTTACCCTACAACGTGGTGCTTATTTCCTTCAAGTGAACCCTTTCCATAAAGAGTTCCTGAAGTGTTTGTTCACCTTGTCGTATCTCCATGTCAAGCTTTTCAATTTCAGCAGTTTGTCTAGAAAGTCCATCCTTGGAATTTTTTGCGTGAAAAACCAAGTAGGTTGAACCAACGTTGGTCTAGTGCATTGGAATTCATTAAAGAATTGGTCATTGGTGCTGCTTCAAGCTAGGAGTGAGCATCGTCACCAACTTGCTTTGAATATTTTACACTCCCTATGGTGAATGATACTTTAAATTGATTGACAGTCTAAGACTTTCGAATTTTTCCGAATGCCAAATGATCTTACAAAGTGATTATTTATAATATTCTAGTAGGTCATTCGGCGACAACTTTTACCAAAAACTTGAAACGACTTTGGCGTGTGATATTTAATTTGTTAAATTTTTTTGTTGCATTGTTGAATTATAATTGGCATGGCTTAACAATGCTTTTCACATATCTCTTCTCATGAAGCTCCATAGAACAATTCGATCCTGGGTCTGCTTGAATTGGTTCAAGCTCTTTCCTTTTCGAATTTTGTCTAATCGCTCCAATACGACATATATTGACTCCTTCCAAACGAAGTGCACCAATCCTCTTAGTGTGGTCATCTTAGTGTGGCGTGTGATATTTAATTTGTTAAATGTTTTTGTTGGATTGTTGAATTATAATTGGCAAGTGGCATGTGAAGTTTTTAAAACTCCAGTTTTGGATGGTTTCAATCTACATTTTGCATGTGATATTTAATGAACTTTAAATGTTAAATGTTTTAATGATGCACAATATATAATCGCAAGGGTTTTAAGACTTAAAGTTTTGGATGGTTTCAATTTACAACTTAAAGTTTTGGATGGTTTCAACCTACATTTGCACATATGGTAAATTGAAATTATGTTACTTGCAACAAGACAATCCCCATTGATTTCATTGTATATGTTGATTTCTAATCTGATATAATTGCATGTATGATGGTACATTACTTGTAAAGACATTGGATTAATAGTGTTCATTGATTTTACTTTAAGCGCAAAAAATTATTGATAATGTAGAACGATTTTTGTGTTATAATAATTAAACCTAATAATATTGGAGAGCAAGAGAGATGAGGTATGGTGTTTACTACAAGAGTTCGAGCAGGGCATTCCGTGACAACTTTTACTAGAAAATTGAAACAAAGAGAATCTATCTTTGGCTAGGACATCATGTAAGATGCTCGACATAAACAGTAAAATTGTACTTAAAAGCCGAGATTCGGGCAAGTGGGGACAACCACTTGTTATCTCGTCCCTTGGAGGCTAGGCCATATGGGGACCGAATCTGACTTTACAAAATAAAGTGAAATAATTTGTACCATATGGTCGAAGAACATATACAAAAACAATTAATATACAAGAACAATTATTTTCATTCTAGAATATATATATCCAATACATATTTAACATTTTTAATCAATGCACATGTATAGAAAAACTATTTTCAGTGGAAACTAGAGCACGTGCTTGTACCCAAACAATTTGTAACATTTGCAAACCACAAATAACATAAGCAGTTCAATTTTTAGTTGAGTACTGAAACATTTAAAAGATAATAAATTGTTCTCCTGACACTTCACTCAAAAAAATTCTAATGGAATTCCATCCTCAATAATCCGTTCATGATCGGATTTTGACATTTTCCATTTCTTAATTTTTGATTTTTTTCTTTGATTGAACTTCTATCAACTTTATGCGTGCTGCACACACCAAGTGACTATATTGACAACTTATGGAATCAGGGTCATAGTCTTCGAAGTAAACAAAGTCTCCACTTTGACGAGTTTGTTTGAAAAAATAACCTTTCAGTATAATAGACCCTTTGTCATACTGAAATCCGTGATCATTATAGTCTTGTAATAATTTCATTTTTTGTTCAATGCAATGCATCAAATAATACTTCACATTTTCATCGTTGTCAATAGGTGCAATTACAGCAAAAAAATCTCCTGCACAATAAAATAAATTTAACATTTAATTATGCATATTTAAATTTATTTGTAGATCTTTAAATCATTAAAAGTAATTCAAATGTTACCTTCTCTAACAAGATCAGAAACTCGATCACCATCGGATGATATTGTAGTTTCATCTGATTCCATTTCTTCAAACATTGCAACATACATTTTTCCCTTTGTATTTAGCTCTGTATGTTTCCAATCGTTCACATACATTTTGTTTTCACAGACGTCATTGGATTTTGTGTTGTCTATGCAAACATCACAAAAACAAGAATATTTTCTTTTATCCAATGCAAACACATTTGTGGACAATTTTGTTTGAATTGTATGCAATTTTCGAGTCCCTTTTATTGTTCCAACTTCATTTCCAATTGATCTATTTACGTCTCCGATTCCAATATGCCAGAAAAACCTTTATATGGAAAATTAAAAAAAGAATTTGTAAATATGATATCAAAATACAATTAAAAATAATCATTGCATGATAAATGTACAATGTTTAAAATTAGATTACCAATATAAATTAAATTGAATGTACCTTTGCACTTCTCGTGATGGGTTAATCTCATGGCTTAGAGCATTTTTGCACCATTGAACAACTTCTTCAGCGTTTTCAAGTCGGCGTGCAAAGTGGTTCATTTGATATCTTCGAAGTGCTCGTTTTATGCATGCTCCTGCACCGTCATGTTCTCCTTTTCCATGGCCAGTCTCAAAGAAATTCCAACAATGTTTAATGGAGGTTTTCTTATGAAGACGACACAACCAAAAAAATGATCGTGCAGATTTGAATTGACCCGCGCATCCGTCTGACCATATCCAATGTTCATTGAATGTTATTCCACGATTTTTCAATGAATCATAAATTTTTCCAAAACAATGTTGTACAAAACATGTATCATTCGTACGATCGTCACTGATATAAAAATGATATTCTTTAATGATATGTCGATTTTCACTCGTGTTTTCTATATGATCGACATTTTGTTCAGCATGTCTATATAGAATATGAACGAGCATGGAGACTTGGTCAGAGTGATAGTATTCACTCTGAATTTCTTTTTGTGGAGAAAATGTGTAGTTTTCTGCAAAATCAATCACTGACAAAATGGTTCCTGGTGGAAAAAATTTACGAGATTTTTTGAATTGCAAGTCTTGCCATCGAGCTCTATGGGAATGCATGGTGTATTTGTAAATTTCTGCTTCAAACTTTCTCAAAAAGTCTATTAGAAAATTTTCGTCTTCTCGTAATTCGATTCTTTTAACACTATCTGCACTTTGAATCGATGTACTGGTATATTCGTATCTCTTCCATTTCACTTCCATGTTGGACAATGATTGATCATTTATATCAATACGATATTTGTTTTGAAATTTAGTCAAATTTCCACAATCATCGCATTTTTTACCACCAACACATTTCTTTTTGTAAAATAGTTCATCGCTTTCTCTTTTACATAGAATTTGAGATATGAAATCACGGATAGTGGAAGGAGGAGGTGAATCCTTCCATAATGTTCTACCGAAATCAAGGAATGTGTCATAATATAACTCAAATTCCACATGATAACGGCAACAACAAGTGTCGCGTACGGTGATAGGTTTTACATACCATGGTTTTGTTGAACAAAAGCACTGAGTGAAACTTGAATTTGACGATTCTCTTCTTTGAACTTGTTGAATAACTCTATTTGAGTGGTTTCCAAAAAGATGTTTTTCATGTTCTTCGTATTGATTTCGTGCTATTCTTCTTCGCATCACATGTCTTGCAGTGGGTGAAACACGCGAATTGTTCTTCCAATATTCATATATTATTTTTTTAATATCTTCTCCAAGTCTATCTTTGTATGGTTGCCTACAAATAGCTCTCCAACAAGCGAGTTCATCATTTACGTCTATTTGCAGTCGAAATTTTCGATGTTTGTGCAGAGTTTTTCGCGAGGTTCCCATTGCTCGTGCCATAGATGTTAGATTCAAACGATTCTCTTGAGTACTTGGTGAAACCATTGCCATTTTTATTCCTCTACGTATATTTGAAACATTTTTATCTCTAGATCTCTTAATTGACTCTATAGCACTACTCATATTTTTTATCAAGTCCTCTTTCATTTTTTTATCTTTGGTTGATTTTCGAATACCCAATAGTGTCGTCGCTTTTTTTAATTTCCTTGATGATAAGAGACCTTTCAACATTTGAGCTTGAACTGTCACCTCAGTTTTGAAAAACATTTCCAAAATTTTCTCGACACGATATCGTATAAAATAGTCAGGTTTTTTATCTCCATATGTGCGAGTGTCGACATTTTCTAACATCTCATTATCGATAGTGATTTCCTCTGTACATATTCGAAAAAATAGTACATATTCAATAAATAACTAAATTAATAAATATGTCAATAAATATTAGGAAAATTTTAAATATATCAATAGATCATAATATCTACATTTACATACCCGATTCAATTTCGGCTTGAGGTTGATTTTCTTCTTCAATATTTTGAGGAGTATCTCTGTCTGTTTACATTAAACAAAATATTTTTCAAACTAGTTCATCAAATAAAAATTAATCTTCACATTCTACATTGGGAAAACTTTAAAAATATATCAATAGATCATAATATTTACATTTACATACCTGCTTCAATTTCTGCTTGAGGTTGATTTTCTTCTTCAATATTTTGAGGAATATCTCTGTCTGTTTACATCAAACAAAATATTTTTCAAACTAGTTTATCAAATAAAAATTAAGCGTTACATTTTACATTAGGAAAAATTTAAATATATATCAATAGAGCATGTAATATTTACATTTACATACCTGCTTCAATTTCTGCTTGAGGTTGATTTTCCTCTTCAATATTTGAGAGAGCTTCTAACTTTCTTTTGCGATATTGTCTCGTCTCTTCTCTACGTTCCTCTGGCTTTCTTTTTCGATCATATTTTCTCACACCAGTTCTTCGATTTCCCATGATAATAGGGTATGAGGTTTAAAAAATTTCCTTTAAAAAATTAGACAATAACTCAATCACAAACAATATCACAAAAGATTTAATTTAAAAAAATCTTTTCTAAAAAATACGTAATCCAATCCAAAACACGTACATATCTCTAAGAAAAATCACACCGCCTCCAAGAAATGTCTTCCAAAAAAATTCTTTAAATCTTAAAATGTGAAGAAAATTTTTTGAACAAAAAAGCTCAAAAGATTTATTTCAACACAAAACACGTACATACCTCCAAGAAAAATCATGTCGCCTCCAAAAATGTATTCCAAAAAAGTTCTTTAAATTCAAACTTTGAACCTCCAAGAAAAATCACGCCGCCTCCAGAAAATGTCTTCAAATTTTTTTTTTTAAACCCAAACTTTGAAGAAAAATTTTTGAATTCAAACCAAGTTGTAAGATGAAATGAAGTGCGAAATGTGCGAAAATTGTGAATCATTTCGCGGCAATTTATATTGACCGCGAAATATGTGTTTTGTAGGGGGCTCCACAAAAAATTCCGGCCGACGGAATATTACACAATAGTTCGGCCGAACTTTTGATAATAAGTTCGGCCGAACTATTAAGCCGTTAGTTTTAGCGGCCCGTAAGCGGAAAACATAGTTCGGCCGAACTATTAAGCCGTTAGTTTTAGCGGCCCGTAAGCGGAAAACATAGTTCGGCCGAACTATCGCGTCACTGATTACGCAGAGCCAAGCTCTGAAAACGGTTCTGCAACTTTGGACTGATTAAACTCCATGAAAACTTGTTAATTAACTGTCGGAACCAAGACAAGCATTTTCAGAATTGAATCTACTTTCATGAAATATAAATTTTATGGAATTTCGTAAACGTTTATTAATTTTAATGATTTTTCTAATAAAATGAGTGCAAACAATTTTTGAGGGTCATCGTGATTCAGTGAAATCAAAATTTTGTATCTCCCAAAATACATTGTAAAAAAAATTTAAAAAATTATGGGGCATTACATTGGTCCGTTGACTGTAATGGGTAGCTTTTAGATTTTTAGTTTATAAATTGTATGTTAAGAAATTTGTTGCCACACGAAACATATCAAAAATACGCAGTTTTTCGTATTAGACTAGTTCAAAAAATTCTAGTAATTATGATATGCATCCATTGGCTTTGTAAATATGACGAAACCAAAGTAGACTCTGTCTAGATTGTTGTAACACATTTTGTTTTTTCAAAAACAAGAATTTTCAATGAATACAACGTTGCCACATAACATGACTACTTATGAATTCTTTGATTGTTAAGAAACACACACTCAAAGAAACGGTAAGTTGACATATCAAATCCGCATAAAAAAATTTCAAAAAATAAGTAATAGAAAGCTAACAAAATTTCTCACAACTTTTATTTTTACCACAAAATGAAATTCTACACGGAAAAATTGTTATAGTTTGCAGAAAGTTGAAGAACCCAAAAAAATGAAAAATTTTTCTCAAAAAAGGGCAAAAAGTGTAACCCAGCTTCACATTTTCACCCTATGTATAATCCATTTATCTATGTGTGGATAGGTTACCTATATTATTTTCATTTATCCTATTAATATTATCTCGCCTACATATTTAATATGTTTATCTACTTAAAATAAATATTTTTCTCCTCTCTTTTATTTGTTTGTTGATGCATGAAAACACTTGATAATGTAGGTTTTAACCCTTATTAGATAAATCATACAAATAGATTCTCAATATAAAACATAAAAAAACTCAATAGCAAAAACACTATTTGCACAAAGATTTTACCCTAGATACCCAAAACTAGGAAAACCAGAATGCTTTTTCTATATCTCTCAATGATTTCGTGTCGTCACCCCTTGTACCCCCCACACCACTAATTATATGGGGTAGGGAAACCCCCCTCTTAGGAATTGGGGTGTAAATAAGGCTAATCATGCAAATAGTATACGACATAGCCAAAAGTTTCCCACTTCTTGTTTTCTTTTCATATAGGAGGTTATAAGAGTACATGATCAACAATCCATGGAAGTAATTCCAATTGTTTCTCTGCACCAATAAAACTTCTAAGTGCTCACATATTTTTCAATGAATCTACGACATTCTTCAATGTGTCCATAAACCCCCTATTTTTATTTTTCTCTTGTACTTATCACAATTTGAGCTACTCCGCTCCCGTGCTACCTTCCCCAACACATCACCCTTTTGATTTATGAGAAGTGCATCAATTTGGAATGGAATTGTATTTTCATTAATGTTGAGATTAAATTTGAGCAACCCTTTTAGTCATTGGGGGGGGAGGCCTGGGGGTCTTTGCAATAAATTACACAGGACGGTTATCGAAATTCATGTTAGACTCCATCCCCAAAAATTTGGATTTTGTCCCTTCTCCTTAGTTTTTTAATAATAAAATAAATATTTAATTATTAGTAATATAATTACTAATTAATTATTATTTATAATACTAAAATTTAATTAATTATATTTAATTAAAACATAATCAGAAATTAACTTATTTCAAGAATGAATATATGCCTATTTTAGCTTTGGAATTAGTGAGAGTGTTGAAGCATGATTAACATTAACAAAGTATTCTCCGATTGGGGTGCCAAGTGTACAGAGAAAGGAGTGAGGTGGCAGGAGACCGTGCGGGCCACATGGTAAGACCATGATGACATGTGGTGAGGGATGTGGGTGGTACCACCAACGCCCTATAATGATGACATTAAATATGGATGTGCATAGAGGAGATATTCGAGGACGCTACAAAAAACAAAAGAGCCCATCCAACTGTTAATTCAACTTTTGTGTTTGAATGATGGAATGATGGAATTTGCAAAGACCCGAATTCTCCAGCCCCCATTAAAATGACCCTACAAGTTGATTCTTTCAGTTTTTTCACTCTATAAGCATCAACGTACGATTATATTTACGCTTTCCTTTGTTAATATATTTAACAGGAAAAGCGCTTAGATATTCTCCATCATGTAAATAATTGTACGTTCTTTGATTTGGCTGAGCCCACATGTCCCACTTGAGAAAATGCTTAAGAGGACTACACTTTCTATCATTCCATAGAAAATTACTCATGCATTTTTGGATCTTGTTAATAGTGGACTTTGCAGTCTTTGTTAGAGTAAACTAATACACAAGTAAACCTTCCAGAGTTGACTTGATAAAAGTCATTTGTCCCCCTAAAGTGAGCCATCTATAACACCAATTATTAATCTTTCCTTCAACCCTCTTAATGAGCCAACCCCAATCCTCAGCTCTATATTTGTTGCATTTAAGTGTGTCTAACATAACTCTACTTTCAACATCTTGCTTCATGCAACATGCACCATACTTTGAATTTACAAAGACCTGAATTCTCCAGCCCCCATTAAAATGACCCTACAAGTTGATTATTTCAATTTTTTCACTCTATAAGCATCAACGTACGATTATGCATGATGGAGAATCTCTAGCGCTTTCCCTTGTTAATATATTTAACAAGGGAAAGTGCTAGATATTCTCCATCATGCATAATAGTACGTTGGATTTGGTGATAATTGTCTCCATATTTTGGCTTTCTGATCCCGAAAAACATAATTATTTTAGAAGGGAGGGAAGGAGGGATGATCACATTGACTTGCTTGATGACATGTCTATGAAGATTAACTACCTCAAGAACTATTTTTTTGCGTAGGGAAAGATACACATTCCCATGTCTGAGCATGAAAACGTTCTTTGATATTGTTAATGCCTCTAGTGTTTACTTCTACAAGTTCTATAGGCAGAGTCTGTAAAGGGCCAGGTAACCTCTGGATCTCATCTTTTATGAAAGGTGACATATCTAGTAAATGCCCCTACAGTCAATCTCTCGAATGGATCTAAATAGAAGTTCTTCATTTTAATATCCGTAAAACACAACAACTTTAACTAGAAACTATGTATTTACATGGATTTAACAGCCCCAAACTGGATTTTACTTCGAGGTATTGATTTTTTGAAGTCTATTTTGTGAATGTTGACCAATAGATATATATCATGGAGGATGAAAGACGAAGATCGGCCGAATCCCATATGGAGGCTCAGGGATTGGAGGATGTTCACGGTATTTAAATATAATCTTAAATCTCCATACATGTGTGTATGTATGGAATTGATTTTTTTATTAACTTTGTGAGTGAAATTAGTTGTTAATAAGTTTCATATTTAAATTTTTAGGAGGCAAGAGGAGAAGGCTTTCTACTCCATCAATGGAGCGTGGCCAAGGTTCAACCGGTCGAAGTAGCAGGGTGCGGGAAGGGGGTGATATTTATTCCCCCGAAGGCCATCAATCAACGGCTGCTGGTTCTCAACAGGGTCACTGTGGGTCTGGTTCTCAGCAGCATCATTCTGGGGCTGGTTCTCAGCAGGGTCATGTTGGAGATGATGTTAACCAACAACATCAAGGTTGCCATCAATTTCAATATTTTTTCATTAAATTTTTACAAATTTTTTTACACGTGTTTTTTCTAATATATGAAATTATATATATATTGATGCAGAGGCTGAAAATGTTCGAGCCAGTGGTCAAAAAAGACGCAGGGCAGCGCGCTACATTGAAGAAGAAGGCTGTCAACCTAGCACAACTTATCCGACTGAGATTACTGATATACCATGGGAAACGAACATGGCGGAATGCACCTTACAAAGGTGTCAAAGCCTTTATGCAAAATTGCAGAGAGATCTCCAGGATATGACTCTACCTGCTGAGAGTAGACAAAGCCTACAGATAGTTACACATTCATTGAGTGAAATGTTAAAAGTGTACAAAGATTTGGGGCCAACCACTGATTCGTTTGTATAAGTGATGAGAAAGAGAAGAGAAACAGTGATAGGTCCCGATAAATGGCAGGACATAAAAAAAAATGTTTCAAGAGAGCAGGCTAAGTCAATGTTTAATTATAAGGAAGGGCCAAAAAGAAAGATGTTGAAGGTGCAGTATTTCAAGCACCCAGACAAAGAAAAATATTTGTATAGTTGACATCTTGCGGCCTTTGGAAGGCTTCCATGGAACGATGAGGTTCCTCTTTATTTTGCACAAATGTTTTATGCAGAATTTTTTTTGGATATGAAACCAGACTACAATGACCTTCCTTCAGAATTTTTTGGCCCGGGGAGAGGTCGATTATGTAAAAGTAAGGGCGCTAAGCGAGATGTGGAGTTGCCTCGCCCTGAGCCGCCATTGGTGAGTCGACCGTCTCGAGTCGAAACCTTGCGATCAGAGATGGATGCGAATTCTCAAATAAGTCGTGAAGCAAGAGATGTTATGATCGAAAATGTTCATAGCGGATTGAGTGGAGTCGATCTTGGCTTAAATCGACAAAGAGCACGTGAAATTGCACGTGCCAATTTTGTTTATCATACAGATGAGGAGATTTACAACATGAATGTTGAAGATCTCCGAACATACGCAATAAATTGTCGCAATGGTCTGCAAGACCTAATTTTTCGTGAGGAAGAGGGCACCGGAACGGTATGTGTTAGTGACCTCAGGATTTGAAATTATATTTACATATACATGTGTACAATTTGTAATAAATACATGTGTATGTACACATGTATACATTTATTTGTATGTGTACATTAATCTAACAAAAAGGTATGATTATATGTTAAAACACCATTTGCAGTTCTCAGGTATGATGCGTGATGAAATGTTAATATTACGTTCGGGACCTCTGGCTCAAACGATGCAGATGGGTCTGCCCATCATGATATGTTGGCACATGTATGTTAGTGTTTTTTAAGTGACTCTAAAATAAATAATTTTTGCCACACATGTACATGTATGTATATATATAATTCGATAAAATGTTTTAACAGGTACCGATTCCGTCTGATGTTTTTGGGATCCCGGTACCTTCTTCTTCTTTAGGAGATATACCTTCTACTTCATTGGGAGATGACCAAGTATGGAAAATTTTTCACAAGTTCAAAATTTATGTTACCTCAAAAAGTTCCATAAAAAATTGAGATATATAGAGAGAGATCTATATTTTGAGTTATTTAAAAATTTTTGAATTTAGGTTTGTATAGAAGATTTTTTTAATCCGAGGACTTTAGCGACGGAGATAGGGACATCCACAACATTTGAAGAAGTTGTCTTTAGTTCTTTTTTTTAATATTATTGTTCAAATAAGTTTATATATATGTACACATGTGCATTTTCATTTGAAAGTTTTTAATTTATACAAATTATTTCTGTATATATATATATATATATATTTATATTTAACTGTACATGTATATTGTACAGGTTACCACTAGAGATGCTTCTATGGCCGATCCAGTTCATCAAATGGAGAGGCAACCTTACGAGGTATTGTGCGATTTTTTTTTTATATTTTGTTTTTTACATGAAGTTCTAGATATATATATTCTCGTTCATTTTTAAAACTTCAAATTTTAATGTTCAAGTACATGTACATTGTGTATGTAGGTTTTCCCTTTACAAGATAGCGAGCCAACCGAGCCCAGAGGCTAGATCTTCCATTTGATGGACAAGATATACAGTAGATTTGATTTTATTTCAAAATTTAGATGGTTTTAAAATTTGTTAAACTTGATACAGTTTGATACTTGAGTGAGATTTACAATTTTTGGACATATTTTATTACAATATGTTTTTTGGACATATTTTTGGACATATTTTTGGACATATGTTAAATGTTTTTGTTGGATAGTTGAATTATAATTGGCATGGCATGTGATATTTAATGTTAAATGTTTTTGTTAGATAGTTGAATTATAATTGGCATGGCATGTGATATTTAATGTTAAATGTTTTTGTTAGATAGTTGAATTATAATTAGCATGGCATTTGAAGTTTTTAAAACTACATGAATGATGGAATGTGAACCTACATTTTCACATGTGGTAAATTGAAATGTTACTTGTAACAAGACAATCCCCATTGATTTCATTACAGTATATGTTGATTTCTGATTTGATATAATTGCATACATATGATGGTACATTACTTGTAAAGTCATTGGATTAATAACTTGTTCATTGATTTCAGTGTTCTTTGGATGGTTTTAGTACTTTTGGCATGTGAATGTGAAGTAATGTTGTCATTGAATTACATTTGACATTTCATATTTAATGTTAAATATTTTTGTTGGATAGTTGAATTATAATTGGCATGGCATGTGATATTTAATGTTAAATGTTTTTGTTGGATAGTTGATTTCATTATGTAGTATATGTTGATTTCTGATTTGATATAATTGCATGTATGATGGTACATTACTTGTAAAGTCATTGGATTAATAGTGTTCATTGATTTCAATGTAAGCGCAAAAAAATTATTGACAATGTAGAATGATTTTTGTGTTATAATAATTAAACCTAATAATATTGGAGAGCAAGAGAGACTTGAGGTATGGTGTTTACTACAAGAGTTTGAGCTAAATATTTAAATGGTTTATCTATCTTTCATAAAATAGTTTAAGATTGATCACAAGAATTAAGAGTTCATGTCTCGGTCCATCATTGGTATGGTCCATCATAGGATGATCATCCATGTCAATGACTCTTAAGTCTATCTTTCCAAACCATGACCCTACTCTCACATGTGTGCTTTTCATGACACCAGTCGTGCTACTTTTATCCTTGAGTTGACTTCCTTGAAAGCACTCAACTCTTTCTCGATGCTAGGCTTCCTCTTTCTAAGAGATGAAGCTGCCTTTCGACTTGGGAAGCTATGGGTAGCCCCGTGTCTATCAAAGCAGAGAACTTTTTCCCATGTACGGTTGTAGACATGAATCTCAAGTCCAAGGAACTTTCATCATCATTCCTCCTTGTCTTGTGCCTTACTTTCGCAATCTTCTTTAACATTTCCTCTTCCAATATGTTTTTCGAACTAGCCCTTGGCTTAACAGTGCTTTTCACATATCTCTTCTCATGAAGCTCCATATAACAATTTGATCCTGGGCTTGCTTGAATTGGTTCAAGCTCTTTCTTTTTCGAATTCTGTCTAATTGCTTCAATACGACATATATTGACTCCTTCCAAACGAAGTGCACCAATCCTCTTAGTGTGGTCGTCTTCTTTTCCAAGTGTGCCAACACATGCATTTTCTTTCTTCAAACCAATAGGTTTTGGATCAAGAAAGTCCCTCTTGATCTTATCTTCCATGTTCTTGACTTTACCCTGCAACGTGGTGCTTATTTCCTTCAAGTGAGCCCTTTCCATAAAGAGTTCCTGAAGTCTTTTTTCACCTTGTCGTATCTCCATGTCAAGCTTTTCAATTTCAGCAGTTTGTCTAGAAAGTCCATCCTTGGAATTTCTTGCGTGAAAAACCAAGTAGGTTGAACCAACGTTGGTCTAGTGCATCGGAATTCATTAAAGAATTGGTCATTGGCGCTGCTTCAAGCTAGGAGTGAGCATCGTCACCAACCTACATTGAATATTTTACACTCCCTATGGTGAATGATACTTTAAATTGATTGACAGTCTAAGACTTTCGAATTTTTCCGAATGCCAAATGATCTTACAAAGTTACTATTTATAATATTCTAGTAGGTCATTTGGCGACAACTTTTACCAAAAACTTGAAACGAATTTGGCGTGTGATATTTAATTTGTTAAATGTTTTTGTTGCATTGTTGAATTATAATTGGCATGGCTTAACAATGCTTTTCACATATCTCTTCTCATGAAGCTCCATAGAACAATTCGATCCTGGGTCTGCTTGAATTGGTTCAAGCTCTTTCCTTTTCAAATTCTATCTAATTGCTCCAATACGACATATATTGACTCCTTCCAAATGAAGTGCACCAATCCTCATAGTGTGGTCGTCTTCTTTTCCAAGTGTGCCAACACATGCATTTTCTTTCTTCAAACCAATAGGTTTCGGATCAAGAAAGTCCCTCTTGATCTTATCTTCCATGTTCTTGACTTTACCCCGCAACGTGGTGCTTATTTCCTTCAAGTGAGCCCTTTCCATAAAGAGTTCCTGAAGTCTTTGTTCACCTTGTCGTATCTCCATGTCAAGCTTTTCAATTTCAACAGTTTGTCTAGAAATTCCATCCTTGGAATTTCTTGCGTGAAAAACCAAGTAGGTTGAACCAACGTTGGTCTAGTGCATTGGAATTCATTAAAGAATTGGTCATTGGTGCTGCTTCAAGCTAGGAGTGAGCATCGTCACCAACCTGCTTTGAATATTTTACACTCCCTATGGTGAATGATACTTTAAATTGATTAACAGTCTAAGACTTTCGAATTTTTCCGAATGCCAAATGATCTTACAAAGTTACTATTTATAATATTCTAGTAGGTCATTTGGCGACAACTTTTACCAAAAACTTGAAATGACTTTGGCGTGTGATATTTAATTTGTTAAATGTTTTTGTTGCATTGTTGAATTATAATTGGCATAACTTAACAGTGCTTTTCACATATCTCTTCTCATGAAGCTCCATAGAACAATTCGATCCTGGGTCTGCTTGAATTGGTTCAAGCTCTTTCCTTTTCTAATTCTGTCTAATCGCTCCAATACGACATATATTGACTCCTTCCAAACGAAGTGCACCAATCCTCTTAGTGTGGTCGTCTTAGTGTGGCGTGTGATATTTAATTTGTTAAATGTTTTTGTTGGATTGTTGAATTATAATTGGCATGGCATGTGAAGTTTCTAAAACTCCAGTTTTGGATGGTTTCAATCTACATTTTGCATGTGATATTTAATGAAATTTAAATGTTAAATGTTTTAATGATGCACAATATATAATCGAAAGGGTTTTAAGACTTAAAGTTTTGGATGGTTTCAACCTACATTTGCACATATGGTAAATTGAAATTATGTTACTTGCAACAAGACAATCCCCATTGATTTCATTGTATATGTTGATTTCTAATTTGATATAATTGCATGTATGATGGTACATTACTTGTAAAGACATTGGATTAATAGTGTTCATTGATTTTACTTTAGGCGCAAAAAATTATTGATAATGTAGAACGATTTTTGTGTTATAATAATTAAACCTAATAATATTGGAGAGCAAGAGAGATGAGGTATGGTGTTTACTACAAGAGTTCGAGCGGGGCATTCAGTGACAACTTTTACTAGAAACTTGAAACAAAGAGAATCTATCTTTCGCTGGGACATCATGTAAGATGCTTGACATAAACAGTAAAATTGTACTTAAAAGCCGAGATTCGGGCAAGTGGGGACAACCACTTGTTATCTCGTCCCTTGGAGGCTAGGCCATATGGGGACCGAATCTGACTTTACAAAAAAAAGTGAAATAATTTGTACCATATGGTCGAAGAACATATACAAAAACAATTAATATACAAGAATAATTAATTTCATTCTAGAATATATATATCCAATACATATTTAACATTTTTAATCAATGCACATGTATAGAAAAACTATTTTCAGTGGAAACTAGAGCACGTGCTTGTACCCAAACAATTTGTAACATTTGCAAACCACAAATAACATAAGCAGTTCAATTTTTAGTTGAGTACCGAAAGGTTTAAAAGATAATAAATTGTTGTCCTGACACTTCACTCAAAAAAATTCTAATGGAATTCCATCCTCAATAATCCGTTCATGATCGGATTTTGACATTTTCCATTTCTTAATTTTTGATTTTTTCTTTGATTGAACTTCTATCAACTTTATGCGTGCCGCACACACCAAGTGACTATATTGACAACTTATGGAATCAGGTTCATAGTCTTCGAAGTAAACAAAGTCTTCACTTTGACGAGTTTGTTTGAAAAAATAACCTTTCAGTATAATAGACCCTTTGTCATACTGAAATCCGTGATCATTATAGTCTTGTAATAATTTCATTTTTTGTTCAGTGCAACGCATCAAATAATATTTCACATTTTCATCGTTGTCAATAGGTGCAATTACAGCAAAAACATCTCCAGTACAATAAAATAAATTTAACATTTAATTATGCATATTTAAATTTAAATTTGTAAATCTTTAAAAATCATTAAAAAGTAATTCAAATGTTACCTTCTCTAACAAGATCAGAAACTCGATCACCATCGGATGATATTGTAGTTTCATCTGATTCCATTTCTTCAATCATTGCAACAGACATTTTTCCATTTGTATTTAGCTCTGTATGTTTCCAATCGTTCACATACATTTTGTTTTCACAGATGTCATTGGATTTTGTGTTGTCTATGCAAACATCACAAAAACAAGAATATTTTCTTTTATGCAATGCAAACACATTTGTGGACAATTTTGTTTGAATTGAATGCAATTTTCGAGTCCCTTTTATTGTTCCAACTTCATTTCCAATTGATCTATTTACGTCTCCGATTCCAATATGCCGGAAAAACCTTTATATGGAAAATTAGAAAAAGAATTTGTAAATATGATATCAAAATACAATTAAAAATAATCATTGCATGATAAATGTACAATGTTTAAAATTAGATTACCAATATAAATTAAATTGAATGTACCTTTTCACTTCTCGTGATGGGTTAATCTCATGGCTTAGAGCATTTTTGCACCATTGAACAACTTCTTCAGCGTTCGCAAGTCGGCGTGCAAAGTGGTTCATTTGATATCTTTGAAGTACTCGTTTTATGCATGCTCCCGCACCGTCATGTTCTCCTTTTCCATGGCCAGTCTCAAAGAAATTCCAACAATGTTTAATGGAGGTTTTCTTATGAAGACGACACAACCAAAAAAATGATCGTGCAGATTTGAATTGACCTGCGCATCCGTCTGACCATATCCAATGTTCATTTAATGTTATTCCACGATTTTTCAATGAATCATAAATTTTTCCAAAACAATGTTGTACAAAACATGTATCATGCGTACGATCGTCACTGATATAAAAATGATATTCTTTAATGGTATGTCGATTTTCACTCGTGCTTTCTATATGATCGATATTTTGTTCAGCATGTGTAAGATGAAATGTCTAAAAATCAAAGGATTGAAAAGCCTAGTGCTGATAGAGAATTCCAGGAAGGGAACGAAGAGCAAACAGGTGAACAAGATGCAGGCCGAATAGAAAGAAGTGCGTCTCAGCGAAGTAATCAAAATATAAATTTTAATGAGGCCGAATCTGAAAACGAAACCGAGCAGAAGGCAAACAAAAAGCAGAGGGTGGAATTGCACGAAGAATTTAGAAAGATAAAGCTACCTACATTCGATGGAGAAAAGAAGAAGTAGCAGAGGCATGGTTGATTAATATGAACAAGTACTTTCAGGTGTATGATTATGACAGTGGTCTTAAGGCACGACTAACTATCTACCAGTTAAAGGATAAAGCCACGTTGTGGTGGGAAGAAGTGAAGAACGTGCGGGGAATAGAGGATTAGGATGTGACATGGGATAAGTTTCAACAGTACTTCAAAGACAAGTACCTGACCGAGTGCTTTTATGATGAAAAGGCTCGAGAAATCCATGATTTGAGACTAGGAAAATTGACTATGGATGAGTTTATCACTAAGTTCACATTGTTATTGCGTTACGTACCGTACTTAAGAGATGAGAAAGCTAAAGTCCAAAGATTTCTCAGCAGCTTACCCATCCATATGAAGGAACGTATTGAGTTTGCAAATCCTAAAACAATGGATGAGGCCATTAGGAAGGCTAGGATGTGTTATCAGCAAGCTAAAACCAAAGCAGACCAAGGAAAAGGGTGGTAGTCAAGGAAAGAGAACAGAAGTAGTGCTGGTTTCAAAAGAGGAAAAACCAGTAATTTTAAATGCACAACCAGGAATTCAGTTAGTAGGCAGTTCGGTAGGTACCATCAGAGGGTAAGATGGTCTGTGGAAGACAAAACTATTGAGGCTTCTAGTAAACCTGAGCAACCTCAAAATCAGAGGCCACCTCTGTAATGTTGGGGTTGTGGAGCAGCGCACTACTATCGAGATTTCCCACAGCGGGGTAAAACCGAAGCAGTAACCAATTTATAGGAGGCCTCTACTGTGGGAGATGTTGCTCGAAGCGTACCCAGAATCAATGCAGCATTGGAAGATCGGTAAGTTGATTTCCAACCTACCATGATAGAGCTATAAGGTAAGTTGTTGTCTCAAACTGTTTCCGTTTTGGTAGATCCGGGAGCAAGTTTAAGTTATATAAGTCCTAAATTAGTAGAGATCTGTAAATTGCAAAGTCAAAAATTTAAAAAGACATGGTTGGTTCAATTAGCTACTGGAGCCAAAAGAAAAGTTAGCGCCAAAATACCAGATTGTGCACTACAAATCAGTGGACAACAATTAATGGTAGATTTGAATATTTTTCCCTTGGGATCTTATGATGTGTTGCTGGGTATGGATTGGTTGGAGAAGCATTAGAATCTCATAGATTGCAAAGAAAATATTATCTACTACATAGATCAGAATGGCAATCGCCAAGAGATTCAAGGAACAAAGAAGCCTGTACAGCTGCGCCCAATTACAGCTTCCCAAATGGGAAAATGTATAAGAAAGGGATGTCAAATGTATGCTATACAAGTTGGACTATCTAAGTCTAAGGACAAGGCTGCCATGTTGGAAAATATGCCTGTAGTACAGGAATTCAAGGATAAGGGATATATACACAAAGTTATCCAAATTACTAGATAAGGGATATATACGACCCAGTGTGTCACCCTGGGGAGCGCCTGTACTGTTCGTCAAAAAGAAGGATGGAACCATGCACATGTGCAAGGATTACCGACAATTAAATAAGCTGACTGTTAAGAACCGATATCCCTTACCCCATATTGACGATCTGTTTGACCAGGTCAGGGGAGCCATTGTATTCTCAAATATTGATTTGAGGTCCGGTTATCACCAGATCAGAATTAAAGATGAAGATATACACAAAACTGCCTTTCGCACAAGGTATGGCCACTATGAATTCATGGTATTACCTTTTGGGCTAACTAATGCACCAGCCACTTTCATGAGACTGATGCATAGTATCTTCCACCCTTATTTGGATAAATTTGTGTTAATATTCATTGATGACATACTAGTTTACTCTAAGAATGCGAAAGAACACAAGGAACATTTGCGAATGGTACTGGAGATGCTAAGGAAGCACCAGTTATATGAGAATTCAGTAAATGCGATTTCTTCAAGGAAGAAATATAGTATCTTGGACATGTGATATCTGAAAAAGGTATAGCAGTGGACCCGGAGAAAATCAGAACTATTATGGAATGGAAGGTGCCACAAAATGTGGCAGATATATGATCCTTTATGGGCCTCGTTGGTTATTACCAGTGATTTATAAAAGGATTCTCAAAAATAGCTTTCCCTATTACCTCTTTGCAAAGGAAGGGAAAAAACTTTAAATGGTCAAAAGAATGTCAGGATAGTTTTGAAAAATTGAAGCAGTTATTGACATCAACACCTGTGTTAAGTGTGGTAGATCCGAATAAGGAATTCGAGGTTTGTACGGATGCATGCAAGGAGGGTGTTGGGGCAGTTTTATCGCAAGAAGGAAAGGTAATCGCATATGAATCTTGTAAGCTAAAATATCACGAGCTATGATATTCAGCTTATGATTTAGAGCTGACCGCAGTTGTGCACGCCCTCCGAGTATGGAGACATCATTTACTTGGGAAGAGATTTGTATTGAAGACTGATCATAGTAGTCTAACCAGCTACTTTAAACAAGCTGATTTAAACTCCCGACAAGCAAGGTGGAATGCTTTATTGAGCGAGTTTGACATTGATCTACAACATGTAAAAGGAAAAGAGAACAAGGTTGCGGATGCATTGAGAAGAAAACTGCATAACATTTATGAGTTATATGTTAACCAAGTTGAAACCAGATTTCTAGATCAAATCAAAAAAGAAGCAGACAAAGATCCTGAATATAAATTTTTGTGGCAACAAACCCAAGAATCTGAAGAACAAGGTATGAAAGGGGATTATGAGATTAAACAGGATGGGTTGCTGATTTTTAAGAAGAGGATAGTCATTCCAAACAGAGTGGAATTAAAAACTATGGTATTAGACGAATATCATAGAAGCAATTATGCAAGACACCCTGGATATCAAAAGATGCTGACAGCTATAAGAAAGGATTATTGTTGGCTGGGCATGAGGAAGGATATAGCAAACTATCTAAACAAGTGTTTAGAGTGCCAGTAGGTGAAAGTAGAGCATCGGCATCCGGCTGGATTAATGCAGCCTATACCCATTCCAGAATGGAAATGGGAGGTGATCTCATTGGATTTTATCACTGGATTACCAAAATCAAAATGAGGCAATGATTCCATAATGGTAGTTGTAGATCGATTAAGTAAGTCGGCACATTTCATACCTGTCCAATCCACCTATAAGACAGTGCAGATAGCAGATTTATTTATGCGCGAGATCTTCAGACTGCATGGCATTCCTAAGACCATTATCTCAGATAGGGATGTAAAATTCACATCAGCTTTTTGGAAGGCACTGTTTACAGGATTAGGAACTCAAGTACATTTTAGTACTGCATATCACCCACAAACGGACGGACAAACTGAACGAGTAAATCGAGTACTCGAAGACATGTTGAGAATGTATGTCATGCATCAACCAATTAAATGGGAGGAATATCTACACTTGATAGAATTTGCCTATAATAACAGTTACCAAGAATCGTTAAAGATGAGACCATTTGAAGCGCTATACGGGCGGCAGTGTAGAACTCCCATTAATTGGAGCAGTCGCGAGACTAAACTCATGTTGGGTCCAGACATGCTAGCAGAAATGGAAGCAGAAGTGAAGAAAATTAGACAGAATTTGAAAGCAGCACAAGACAGGAAAAAAGTGTATGCAGATAAAAAAATGTCATACCGTGAATATGAAGTTGGAGATCACGTGTATGTAAGAATTAAGCCAAAGAAGAGTACATTAAGATGGGCATCTTGTGCAAAGTTAGTGCCCCAGTTTTGTGGTCCTTTCCAGATACTGGAAAGAGTAGGACCGGTAATGTATCGCTTAGCTCTTCATAGCCATATTCGGGTGCATAATGTCTTTCATGTATCATTATTAAAATGATATATTCATGATCCAAGACACATAATCCATTGGCAGAACATTCAGGTAGTGGGTGAGCATAATGGTTAAAAAAATAATATGATGTTAAAGACTTATTTAATTAACATAAGTCTATTGTGTGCAGGTAGAACTGGACGAAGAATTTCTGATCGAGCCTCACAGTATAATCGACTGGAGGGAAATCATGCTCCGGAAACGAGCCATCGCCCAGGTTAAAGTGCAATGGAGGCACTTTGGACCGGAGGAGGCCACCTGGGAAGACGAGAGTTTTGTCCGAGAAGCTTATCCTGAGCTTTTTGCTGAATTAAAATAAGAACACAGGGGATGGTGTTCTCTTCCAGAGGGGGAAAACTGTAACCACTGTCTTAGCTGTTGACAAATGGTTAGACTTTTGTTAAGAATGGATTAATGATGACTGTTGTTTTATTTCAATTAGAATATTTGAACAAAATTAATTTTTGGTATTGAATAAAAGATTTCTTGTGAAATTAGTTTCATGAGTAAAAACTGATGGTAAAAGTAAATCAAGATCTGGAGTTAGTTGAACAGAAAAAAAAAAAAGTTCCACAGTTACCCAAAGAAACTCTGGAATAAATAAGGAATTCTAAGGAGAGTTTGGGGTTCTGTGTGAGAAAAGGAAATCTGTCATTCTAGAAAAGGAATTTTCAGAGCAGAGTGTCCTCTGGAGTTGGAGAATTGGACCGGACTGTCGCGATTTTCTCCTCCAGAATTCTGTGTTCAACGAAGGCCCAGTACTGGAGCATGGGGGAGAGTTGCGGGACGTAATTGCCCCATCTCGTGGAAGGGAGGCACCAAATACCATCAGTCGGATTTACACTCAGGTGAGTGAAATGTAGTTAGTTTCTTGTTTTAAAAAAAAAAGGTAGAAGAAAGATTGTTTCTGTTACATTTAAGGTTGCCTGTAATAAGTAGATCTTTTCTGTGAAAAATTGTAAATGCGGTAGTATATATTGCTTTCTATTTTGTTCTGGTAACCTATAACAGAAGCAAGCTAGGTAACTTTGTTTCTGTATAAATAATTTGAAATAGTATCTAAAAACTAAATTCTTTGCAAGAAACGAGTAGAAGGTAGAATAGAGTAAAAAGCTTATCGAAGTATTGATTAAGCAGTGTATAACAGTGTCATTTTATTTTCCTGAGCTAATACTGTAAGAGTAAATCATTAAAAAAAAATACTGAATGGTAATGTCAGGAGGACCGTTAACCCATAATGCCTGAAACCAGAGCTTATGGGTTGGTCACCCTCCTATCTATGATAATACACGGACAAACTGGTGGTCTGGACACCCTGTAGCATTCTTTAAAAAAAAAATAGGAACAATCGAATAATCTAGGTTTTACAAAAGAACGACGTCCGAGATAGGTTTCAGCCTTATAAACGAAAACACAAATCAAGAAAGTCTGAGGAAAATTTACAGCAACGAACAAGTGAGCTATCAGCTTTCCCAGTCGGACGAAACCCTCATAAGTATAGAACACCATAAGCTGATAATGCAGAAAACATTGTAATAAAACCCCAAAAGGACCACCATCAAAGGAAACCATGAAATATACAGATAAGATTCTCACTGCACACCATATTACACAGATATATCATTTGCAACAAGAATTTACATAAATACGCCTCATCATGTCTTCTTATAAGTACAGGAAATAGAGAAGACCATCGAGAATCCACACGAAAATACATGCTTCGCAAACATACGTACAAATAAGCTTTTATAAACGAAAAACGGAGGAACCAGTTTGAAAACACAAACTGTCGAGAGTTATTGCGACAAAATGAAATAAGAGGAGAGCACGGGTGAGAAAAACCCCGGCCAGTCAGTCAACTGTAAATTTATACACAATAATTTTGAAATGGAAACCCTTAGAATGAAACCCATTCGAGAACGTCAGAGCATGATATATACTATCCGACACGAAGCCGTAAACCTGGGCTAAACCTTCATTCTAACACTAAATAAAAGACAACAGTTGACTGTGATATTAAGGCTACAGGTTCAAAACCTGAGCAAACCCCAATAACAATTTCCATTAACTAAGGAAACCCAGTCGAAGGAAAACCTAGGGTTCAAACCCCATCAACATTAAGGGTACCTGTAAATAGATGTAGGGATTAGATTTTATTCGTAGATGAAACCATGGTAATAGCCCAAGAACCCTGAAACGAGTAGGAGAGAAGCAGACAGTACCTGTCAACAAGTCGGAAAATTCGTTAGCGATAGAGGAACCAAGAAAAAAAAAAACAAAACAAATGGGTTTAACCCCTGTTTCCACTGTGAGAATTTTCCTGTAGTTTCTCAGGAAACAATAGAAGCCAAAGTGGAGCACAAACCATTTCTGCCAGCAACTCAACAGGTTTGCTACGAAAGAAGAATAAAAACAATGAGTACACAGCCTACCAGAGGAAGCCACAGGCGGATAAACAAGAAAACCTTTGAAATATTTAACAGTTCCTCAACCAAGTGAAAACTGAGAATTGAATTTTTGCGTAAAGACTGCAAGAAAAGTTCCAGGGAGGAAGGCCGAATACCTGTAGCCGAGGAGAAGATACCCTGGAGGTCGCCATTCCACCGACGACACTGGATAAACTGTCGATGCCTGTTACAAACCCTGAGGCTAGAAGAATCACCCCAGATCCTTCGACTAAAGCGCAACATTGAAACTATGAATTCAGTTATGACCCCGAGGTCATTAGCCAACCCTAGCGCATAATCACTGTAGGATCAAGTCCCGATCAGCGATGGAAAGAACACCAAGTGTAGGGCGGTGGGACAGAGTTGATTGCCAAAAAATCATTTCACACCAAAAATCATTTGTGCAATAAAATACCTTACAGATCTGAGATTACAAGTACGCAAAAATTCATGAGGACTCATTAAAGGTTTGATGTCGTGGCCGGTGTCAATAATCTCTGGGTACATAGCATTAAAAATTGATGTAAATGATGTGAATCATAATTAAACCCGAAACATAGAACCGGTTAAAATTATCCCCGCAAAACAATAATATAATAATCCACAGTACCCAAGGGACGTGAGCAAATGTAATATTCCAGCCGTAGGAATTAATAGATCAATTAAGATATGATGTCATCGTTTATAGTTTAAGGGTGGTAAATATCCATAATAAAAAATAAAAATTATGAGGTAATTTTTGTAGCTATATGTTTGTTACATTTATTTTTTTAACTATGCAGATATGTGCTTTAGGGTATACAGTTATATATATTTTTAATTATGCATATATGTTAGTCTTTATACCGACGCACCTACACATTCAATCCAAAATTAATCCCGTGCATTCAAAATTTTGATGTTTTTAAACCAACAAAATATAAAAAAATATAGTTTTAATATTTCTCCATTCCCAAGTATAAATATTTTGTTGCTTCTACATCATATTTATGTGAAAATCAACTCTCTTGATTAATTTGTATTATAGTGTTGAATACGTTTCATAGTTCATTTGTGCAACGTTTCCATGGGCTTTTCTTGCAGATAGTCACATCTGGGTTGGGTATAAAACCTATGGCTTTAGGGTATACAGTTATATTTTATTTAATTTAAAAATTAAAAATTTGTGTTTTACAATTTTATATTTTTTTAAAATTATATTTATAAAAAATATTTTCATTTATGAAAATCATGCAATATTACTAATTTGTAAATTTGATTTTGAAAAAAAATAAAATAAAATTATAATTATTAAGATATAAAGTTAGGAATCATGAGGGTGAACTGGGAGTTGGTCGAAGACTGAAAATGGCGTCTAGGGTTTTTTCCTTCTCCTCACAGACAGCCGCTCTCTCCTATGATGCTTCCGCACCGGCTAAGACTGTGGATTAGAATCCTCTTCCCCCTGCGGCATTCGATCCTGCATCAGTTCCTCGAGCCACGCAATGCCCCCTCCCTGTTGCTTTGATACCTACGATTCTGATCAAAGGCAGGAAATATGACTGGCGTGTTGATGGCCCTAGCTAAGTGCTTGAAACCCTTCACAACCGCAGCCTGGTCTTCTCTCTCACGCTAGAGACTCTGGGCTCGTTTGCGGCGGCGGCCCCTATGGAAACACAATATTCAGGCAGCCATGCAGGGGTTTATCCGCAGCATATGATCCGATGCCCCTACTACAGTTCTGCCCCCGTGTCCTCAGCAACGGATCTGGGTGGGAGCGGCAATCTCCTTTCAAAGGAGAATCTGCCTCCTCGACCGCTACCAGGTTGTCAGGCTCTCGAAGACACAAAATAATCTGGCATTGGGTCAGACCAGAGGGAGCTCAAAAATTTCTCTGCATCCTTTTAGATTCAAATCTCACAAATTTCAGGCAAAACCATTCTACAATGGGTGTGCTCCTCAGACTTGGTGCAGAATCTCAAGGCAAATCTGGAACGCTGGATCGGGATACCCTCTGCCCTCTAGAGACTTATTTTTTGAGGTAAACAACTCGAAGATCTTCTTCCTCTCTCTTCTTACAACATAAACAGAAATGATTCTTTGGTTTTTTCCCTTCGTTTGCGAGGAGGCGCTGCTGGGCAGTCATCTTCTGCTCCTCCCTCCTCCTTCAAAGATGCAGTTCGCTCTGAGGTTCCCAAACCCTCTGAGACCCCTAAACCCAGGCCTTTCTTGGTTGACAAGCTAGAGGAGGTTCCTTCTGTTGAGATTTCCCATCCTGGCCTAGCTAATGATCTTCAAAATTTTGCCGAAAGGGCCATCATATGCAGGTTCAATGGGCTCTGGCCGCGATCTGAGGAACTCTATGACTGGATCCATGCTAACTGGACTCACCAGTGCAAGGTCAGTTTTTTTTCAAAAGGGTATTTCATAGTTTTGTTTGACAAGGTTAAGCATTGCCATGAGGCCTTAGATGAAGGCCCTTGGTTTATGGGAACTGCTGGGCTTTTCTTAACTCCATGGTTCCCAGATTTTGACCCAGCAACTGCAGTTATCACCAGGACGCCTGTATGGATCCGGCTACCAAACTTACCAGCCCATCTTTGGCATATTGCAGTCTACAAGGGCATAGGCAACACCTTGGGCCGCTTCTTAATGGGGGATTACTGGCGGGAAAATGAAGGGCTTTACACATATGCCAGAATATGTGTGGAACTTGATTTGAGCAAGGGACTACCAGATCAAATCAATCTCAAGATCAACGACTTTGTCTGGACTCAAATCCTAGATTACGAGAATACATATTTTCGTTGCCGCCACTGTCACCAAACAGGGCATCTGCAAAATTCCTGCCCATCTCTCCCTGCAAAAATGAAAAAAGATAACATCTCTAAGACCAAACCCAAGAGATGGACTCCTTGCTCTCCGCCGCCGGCCGTAAGCTCGGACTCCTCAAGCTCGGAAGATGAAGAGAGCGATGTTGAACTTGATCATCCGCCTCCGTCGACAGGCCTGTCTTTTGTTGCTCCTGCGCGTCCTCCTGTAATAGATATCACCCAGAAACGGGCTCATGAGACCTCCTCTTCAGAATCAGATAAGGAGACTCCCCAGTAGGAGGACTCCAGTCTTCAAGTTGTTTTAACTCATAATCCCCAGGATGGCTGGGTAAAAGTCAATAAAAAAAAAGGGAAAAAACTTCGTGTGGAGACCACTGCCCATGTTGGGTAGAAGTCATTCCTTCTCACATACTATTCATTTGCTGTAGCTCCTTGCTTGGATCAATCCATCTCCGAGACCGAGGTTGATAGTTTTATCATTTCCGGTCGACCGATGTCTTGTCTCTCTTGTTTGTACTATATTTTACTTAATAGAAATAGTTCAATTCAGAAAAAAAATATATATATATATAAATTTATATAACTAATAAAATTATATAACCCATAAATTTCTAATTGAAAATTTTATTTTTTATTAAATGAAATTTTATAATTTATAAATATAATAATAAATTATTTATCTATTTAAATAACCTGAATTATAATGTGAACAGAACTTCACATTATTTTACAAAAAACCATATATTGTATGATCCAATATTTTATAATATTATTAAAAAGAATTATAAAATATTTTTAAAACAACATAAATTATAAGGAAAATCTTAATTTCTAGGAAATTGGGTTGTTATAAACTATGTATCTTTTTAACTTGAATTTCACACTTCATTTAAGTAGATTTATATTTCTTTATAGTTATATTTATAAATTATATTTTCATTGATTTAAAATGTAATATGAAAAATGCAATATTATTAATGTGTAGATTTGATTTTGAAAAACAATAAAATATAATTATAATTATTAAGATATAAAGTTGTATAACTAATAAATTTGAAAATTTTATTTTTTATTAAATAAAATTTAATAATTTATAAATATAATAATAAATTACCTATTTATTGAAATCTAAATTATATTGTGAATACAATTTCATAGATTTTTTTGGAAAAAAACATATATGGTATGAAAAATTATTTTATAATACTATTAAAAAGAAATTATAAAATATTGTTAAAAGAGAATCCTAATTTTTAGGAAATTGGGTTGGGGTGTTATAAACCATATATCCTTTTTACCAAGAATCTCATTGTTCATTCATGTAGCATTTCCACTCGCTTCTCTTGAGTGACTTTCATATGTGGGCTCTCGAGAAAGGTTATAGCATCGTAAAATTAACAATTACAAAATTCATCGTGAGTGAAGTGTGTGACTTTTATTTTTTTCAATTATGAATAGTCATTCAAAATCTGTTATAATTTGTGGTTTTCAAAATTATTTTTTCACGATTATTGTCATAATAAATTTTTTTTTTTTTTTAATATTTAGTTTAAAAATTTAATTTCTATAAAACAATGTTAATTTAAATATTTAATTTTGTTTAAATGATTTTCAATTATATTTTTACATCTTACAAATATACTTTTCATTTATATATAAAACAATGTTAATTTAAATATTTAATTTTGTTTAAATGATTTTCAATTATATTTTCACATCTTACAAATATACTTTTCATTTATATGTTATGACTTTGTAGATTAATTTACTTTTTTACATTTTTTATCATAGTTATTTATATCACAATTTTATTAAATTATATATATATATATATATATATATATATATATATTTTATTTATTTATTTATTTTAAGTGTGTGTATTTGATATTTCATTAATATTATTTAGTTTGTTTTTAAATAATTTTAAAATTAAAATAATTATTTATTTATCTATTAATATTATTAATTTTGATAATGTTAATATTAATAATCTTTGTTGCAATAGTGATCTTCTTAGTCTTTTAAGATGTCAAAATTATAGTGAGCTCGGGAGGCTTCTCTCCAAGCTTTTTGAGCATAGAAATAAAATTTTAAATCAAATTAAATAACTCTTTTCTTTAGGTCCGATAGACCAAAGATTGGTCTCAGTGGATGTTAACCATCATCATCATCATCAATTAGTGTATTATGGAATATATGTATATATATATATATATATATATATATATATATATATGTATATATATATATATATATATATATATATATATATATATATATATATATATATATATATATATATATATATATATATATATAACTAAATCCATGTCTTAATTTTTAGATTTTTAGATTTTAAGTTATTTTAAGATTTTATAGAGTTTATGTCAACTCTATGAAAATTAAATATTTATATTTTTTATTAATATTAAAAAATATTGATAAACATAAATGTTTAAAATTGACATAGAAAATATCAATATTATTATTAATTTTATTACTATTATAAATATATATTTATATTTTTTATTAATAATATTATTATTATATATATATATATATATATATATATATATATATATATATATATATATATATATATATATTAAAGCGAACTTTTTATTGATCTGATAAAAAGTTTCATTGTATATGCCTACGAATTCCATATGTTGTTTTATCACCCTTCAGGGCCAAGAAAATCTATTGATAAACACAATTTTACAAAAATCAATACTCAAAAGTGTGAGTGAAAACAACCAAAAAATTGGCGATCAGACATAACTATCCAAAAACAACTGGGCCTCCATGATGACCCAAATAATACCATATAGAGTATATCATATGTCCCATTATAAGCTAAATAAAATGTTGTCCAAAAAAATTATGTACATATAACTCTAGAGGATATACTTCATGTGTTGGAGAAAATAAACATGCTAAGTATAGACCCTTTTTAATAAGGTCTAAGGTCCGACACAATGATATCTTCGTAAAAATTTTCCATTATGAGCCACACATCCAGATGTGTTGTAAGCCCTCCTTAGAAAGACTTCCAAAGCTGCCCTGTTTCGTTCCCTATAAATATGGCACACATTAATGAGTTCAAAATATAGTTTTAATAAATGTATTTCTTCAAGGATAGGAAGCAACACATAATTTTGAAATCTCTGTGCATTGTTGAAACAATTTAAGACATTCATGGAATTGCCAAATATTTGAACCAAGCCAATATCGAGTTGGATGAGACAACATAATAGTAGTTTTAGAGTAAAAGGTCAAAATAGTTGTTTGTGCCACTACCAATTCCCATTGAGGTTGATAAAGAATTGTTCAGATTTGTATGAATCAACATACCAGAGCCACATCTCATTTGTTCATCTAATCCCTCATCAAAATAATCCCAATAGGATGTCATAGTTTATTTTTTAAATGCTAATGTTCCTAGGCAACTTGATATGGTTAGATGAAGGAAGGAATGAAAATATCAAAGCACATTCAGCTGCAATTATAGAGGGGGAGGTGGAAATGTCCTGAAATATCCCTTTATTCTGAGCTAGCTAGATGCCCCACAAAATGATTAAAGGTATGTTTCTGTTATTTTCATCAGAATTTTCATACCACCATTTTTGCCACGCCTCCCTGTAGTATGCAACATTCCATGGTGAGTTGATATTTAAAGGAGACTGTGTATATTCCCAAATTTTTTTGGTGAATTAACATTAAATAAATAAGTGATGAAGGCACTTTTTTTCTCAAGTACACCAGAATAATAGTCTAGTTTTTGCAGGGCCCTTTAGGTTCCATATTGGCTTGCACCACCATTCCTTAGCATCTCACCCACTTCCCTTCATCAAGTGTTCATAACCCAATTTTGGAGAATACTAACCAGACTTTGCATGGACCCACTAGATTGTGTGTGGGTATTTTTTTATCCTGAACTTTATGTGTTTTAATTCCTAAGTGTAATCTTGTCATTGCTGCCTCCATTGAGGACCAGTTTGGATTTCCTCAATTGATTTCCATCCCTGTTGTCGTATAGATGTATCTTCCTTATTAGCAATATGATCCAAGAAGAATGTCCCTTTTTGGTGTAATAAATCAATCAGACTACTTGATAGGGTACACAACTCATTGCAACCTACCACCTCGCAAGCCAAACATTCTTCCACTAACCTGAATGACAACATAGCAGCCTTCCAAATTACTGAAGCTATACCGGAATAGCTAGAAAAATCGATTTTATGAGTACCAACCTCCTAGCTCTAGATAGCCATTTGTAGCTCCAAATATTAATGTGCATCTCAATTTTTTATAACAACCATATCAGTCTTGTTTTCTGAAGCATCCGGTTTCAGATATAAACCTACGTATTTTAGGCATTCCCCAATAGCGTGGTGTGAGAATGGTAGAATAGTCTATTATTGTTAATATTAATATTAATATTATTAGTATTGAATATTTAAAATAGACAATTTTTTTTATTAATATTAATATTAAAAAAAATATCTCTATTAATAATATAGGGGTCTTGTGTAGTTCTTCGTGGACACCCCTACACATATCCATCACCTCCTCTAACAAGTTTCTTAAAGGTGTAAATGATATGACACCTATTGTCTATCCAAGAGCTTATCCTCTAAACAATCAAATTCAATCCATTTTTGGATATGTGGGAAATAATCAACCATTTTGGATTATCTCAGTGAAGATTTTGTAAGTGTTGCAAACACATTTTTTAGTGTGTGGGAAAGAATCAACAATTTTGGATTATCTCAGTGAAGATTTTCTAAACGTTGCAAACACATTTTTTAGTGTTTTGGTGGCTTGATATTGTTACTTTTGGTTCTTCAATGTGGTAGGTGTGAAGCTATGTTATTGTAATTCAAATTCCAATTTCTATTTTATAAGAGAATTGGATGATTAACAATATGAATAATTTTATAAGTCACTACACACATTTATATTGTATGTAACATGTTTTGTAAATGGTAGCTTATAATTAATATTATATTTAATATGTCTTTGCATTTTAATTGAACATTTTTACAAAGTAAGATGAAAACATGGTTAAAAATTACCAATTTATTTTTAGTAAATATTAGTGGTCAAACAAAAATAAGATTACTGAGAATTTTGATCCATTATCCTAAAAATTTAAAAACCTCATACACCAATTTATCAACTTCACTTTAGTTTAAAATTAAATTATAATTATTAATCTATATTTTCTTATAAAACTTACAAATTTAAATCCAAAAGAAGGTACTTTATCTACGGAGTCTCTTCTTTAAAAGAATTAAAGTAAAGTATCCAATTTTTTTATTAACTTATTATTTATTTTTATTCCTATTCTATAAATAATAAATTGTTTTTTCCATGTATTCATATATATGATTTTCCAGGGTTTCATATAAAAAGGTTGTTTTCCATCCACAATGATTAAGAAATCTGTTTCTCGATAAGGTGGGAAAGAATCAACCTATCATTTAATAAGTATGATGTTTTTGGTTCTGTATTAAAAAATGTTTGTTTTTCATACACAGTGGCTAAGGAAAAAATGAGTTTTGAGATAAGGTGGGAAATAATCAACCTATTATTTAATAGGTATATGAACGTAGATCTTTTCTCTCAAAAATAGTTCATCATAACATTGGTATAAAATAGTCTAGCTTTCACTTCATCTTTATTTAAATATTTGTACTTTACGATGGTAGCTATGAGCTATAATTTAGTATGATCATGTTTTAAAGCATACAAAATAATGTCAAAATGTAAGAAATAAATAAAAATTTTAATGTTACATCTAAGATTTTTGTGATCCATAATGTAGATAAATTTATTTTGGATTAATCACATCATTAGGATTTGGTTGACGTTTCGAACCCTCTAATGTGGTTCATCCTCAGAACAGGGTGAAGAAGAAAATCGATCTCAATGAATAAAATAGTAAGGATGCGTCATTGCCCAATGCATCCTTACTATTTTATTCATTGAGATCGATTTCCTTCTTCACCTTGAGGATGAACCACATTCAATGGTTCGAAACGTCGACCAAACCCTAATGATGTAATTAATCCGAAAGACATTTATCTATAAAATATTAAGTTATATTTTTTATGAATAATTTTAGGATATGTTTTTAATTTTTTTGTATTTTATGTGTTTAAATAAAAAACTATAGTCATGTTTTAGGGCATACAAAATAATGTCACAATATAAAAAATAAATAAAAAATATTGAATTATTTTTTTATGAGATAATTTTAAAAGATGTTTTTATTTTTTTTATATTTTAAGTGTTTAAATAAAAAATATAATCATATTTATCTACCATTTAATTAAAAAATATTATTTGAAATTATTAAATCAATATAATATTATATAAATTTAACAAAATATCAAAATTTCACCAAATTCACCTCATTAAACTATATTTTATTCTTTAATATTTTACACTCAACATTACCATATTATAAATAAATTTAAATATTAATATTAATAATAATGATGTTACTAATATTATTGCTAAAAATATTTTTAAAAATATATTATTAATATTAACATTTATATTAAAACTATTAATGATATTATTAATAATATTTATAATATTAATAGTATTGATGATTAAGAATTTGGCTTTTGTGATCCATAAATTGTATATAAAAAAATTTCAGTGATAATCACATCAAAGAATATTTTTCTGACCGTTTTTATGGTTCATCATCAGGACAAGATGAGAAATCTTGTTAATGAACCAGTTTAAATAGATAAAGGGAACACTCCAGCTAACCATTGTAAATAACAGCTAATTTGACTCAAACAAGAAAATTAAAATGAATTAATTAATAACAGTATATTATTAATATTATTATTTAATGAAATGGATATATTATTAATAATTGTAATAATATTAATTAATTTAAAAATATTATTATAATAATTAAATATAATAATATTTGTATAAGAATTAAATATAATATTATTGGTGATGATGATGATGGTTAACATCCACTCAGACCAATCTTTGTTCTATCGGACCTAAAGAAAAGAGTTATTTAGTTTGATTTTAGATTTTATTCCTATACTCAAAAATCTTGCAGAGAAGCCTCCCGAGCTCACTATAATTTTGACATCTTAAAAGGCTAGGAAGGTCAGTATTGCAACAAAGATTATTATATGTAAAAATTTCTTTATTATTTTATAAATATTTTATTAATGTTATTAGAAAATTATTACTATTAATATTATTTTTATTGACATTTAAATAATAAAAATTTTATTACTATTATGAATTTGGCTTCTGTGATTCATGAATTATGTATCAAATTTTTGGGTGAAAATCACATTCAAGAAATTTGTGTCGACGCATTTCGAACCAGCCAGTGTGGTTCATCATCAGGACAAGATGAGAAATCTAATCTAGGACTCAGCGTAAATAGATAATAAAGCTTTCTCATCTTGTCTTGATGATAAATCACACTGGCTGTTTCTAAAGGCGTCGACACAAATTTCTTAAATGTGATTTTCACCAAAAGATTTGATACATAATGTTATTACTATCATTATTATTAATATTTAAATAATATTATTGATATTAATATTTAAATAATAATATTAGAATCTGATAAAAATAATGATATTACTAAAAATATTAATCCTATTAATAACATATATATAATCGCATTAATAAAAGAATAATAATATAAATATTATAAGTATAACCATTAATAATAATAATATTAATCTAAACAATATTAAAAACATAATATAACATTAATAATATATAAATATAATATTGATATTAATAATTATAAATTAAATGTGATATATAATATTTTAATCAATAAAAATATTAATTAATAAGTTAATATATTAAGTAAAATATTAATTTATTAATAATTAGTTTATTTAAATAATATTTGATATATAATTAATATAATTTTTTTATTGTTAAGCTTTATTAGCACAATCGGTTGAAGATGGACCTCTTTAACCACATTAATTAACGATGCTAACTAAAATATTAATTTATTAATATAATACTTAATATGTAATTTATATAGATGAATATCTTTCCGATTAATCACATCATTAGGATTTGGTGGAAGTTTCGAACAACTTAATGTGGTTTATCCTCAGGACAAAGTTGATGAACCACATTAGTTGGTTCGAAAAGTCCACCAAATTCTAATAATGTAATTAATCCAAAAGACATTCATCTTTACATTATAGATCACAAAAGTCTTAGATGTAACATATATATATATATATATATATATATATATATATATATATATATATACAATAATCAAGATCAAACATAATCTAACCCTTTGATAAAGCATGATCAACTATCATCACTTTTATTGGCTATAATTAACTTGAACATAAAGATTCTTGAGTATTTTAACTTATTTTGTTTTTAAATATAACTATTAAAATAGATGGGCTTTGTATCAGTATTTAATATATAATTAATATAATTTTTTATTGTTAAATCTTACTGATTGAGAATAAACCTCTTTTTTTTTTCCACAGAAAAAATCGGTAACCTTTTATTTCTAAAAATGAAAAGTTACACATAGCATATGCATTGAAGCATTTTCAGAAATTGCCCATTGGGCTCGTGTGCTTTGCACACAATGCGACGTAGCGAGGCTACCGTGCATTCAGAAAGAATAAAAAAAGAAAAAAGAAGGGAGGAAGGGACAGAAAAACTAGTTCCAGGGAGTGAGTAGAAACTCACACCTCATGTTTTTCTCCCCTTCTTCTTTTCGACCTTGCGCCACTCTCCTTGGGTGGGCTCAATCGTAGCTAGGACTAACTGTGTTTCTGCTTTCTGTGGACTTGTATCCTTGTCTGAGTCTGAGGAATCTGAGGAGTGATGCCGTTTGATCCCTCCCATACTCAAATCCTCGCTTGTCCTCTCTGCCTGATTTGACTGGTGTTGTGAACCCTTGTTAGCTGAAAAGATTTCCTTTTGAGTCTCTGTTCCTTGGGTAGGCTCAGTATTCTCTGTGGGAATGACTTCCTCCTCTGCTTCTGATTCGTTGTCCTCTGAGTTGGGAGGGGGGTATTGCCACCCTTTTCTCTGCTTGCCTTTCTGCTTCTTTTTACTATTTGATTTCTTGGCTTCTGGGCATGTACTTTGCAAGTGTCCTGTCAGCCTACAGATTCTGCATCTGAAAGCAGTGTTTTCATAGTCTAGTCCTTGCATCCAGTTTTGTTGCTTGTATACCAGCCTTATACTTTCCGGCAGTCCTTTGCTTAGATCGACTTCCACACAAATTCGTGCAAAGGTGTAGATCCTCTCTTCAATCCTCTCCAGATCTGTTTTGATATATTTCCCTATGCTGTTCCCAATGCCTTCCAAGACTCGTTCACTCCAGAAGTGAAGAGGAAGGTTATATAGGCGGACCCAGACCGGCATTCTGGAGACAGTCATTTTGTTTGGATCAAAGTCTGGGAACCATGGGGTCATGAAAAGACCCGTTGTTCCCCAAAACCAAGGCCCTTCACTGATGATTTTATCTCTGGCTTCCGTGGATGCGAACTTCACAATGAAGAACCCCTTGGAGCATAGGTGTATATCACATTCCAAGGTCCAACTGGTGTAGATCCAGCGAAATAGTTCCATTGGTTTTGGCCAAAAACTATTGAATCGACAGATTAAGGCCTGAGTTTCAAAGGACTTAACATATTCATCTAGTCCTGTAGAATCAATGTTGAGTGCTGGGGTTTGCCCAAGCTGATCTACTATGTATGGCCTGGGTATATGTCCACCTTGATCTGAAGGGGACCCTGGATCTCTGTTACCCTGTAAGATATTTTTGTATGAGAAGCCTCCCTTTGGTTGTTGCTGAGATGTTGTCTTTTTCCCTTTGTCTCCACCTGTGGTGCTCAGATGTCCCTGGGGCACAACACCTCCTCTCAGTCTCAGATTTAAGGCAATAGTTGTTTCTGGACCTATATCGTAGCTGTTCAGGGTTCTGCTATCCTGAAGGGACCATCTACCACTGACCAGATGCTGGATCTGAACAGGGTAGCCCATCTCTGTCCAGATTTGCTGTTTCAGCTGCATAATCGTGCTTTCTGCATGTACCCATACAAGACTGGTTTTCCCCACAGGAGATTTAATAAAAATCTGAAAAAAAACTGGAGTTACCTGTTGCAAGGGTTCTGGCTGATCTGGAATTTTCTCTAAAAACCCGAGAGCACCACAAAGCTTCGGAATCTGCCTGCGCCATGGCACCGCAAGAACAAACTTGCAGAGATCATCTTTCGGAAACTCAGCTGCAATTCCGAAAGTAGCTACAAGCTGCAGGAATGCCTGTATCTCCAAGGGTTTGGCAGCGTTGGCCGGATCTGCATCAACATCGATCCTCGACTTCCATTTATTGGCGATAACCCTCTCTTGCTCCTTAGAGATAGGAGACACAACGGGCCGCTCGGCACCCATTGTAGGGTCTGTCAGGGGGGGAAGAAGCGATTCCAGAAACAAAGACCAGGCCCGTCTCTGGTCCCCGAGCCCTGAGTCCTTCTTCTCCATTTTTCCGAAACCCTTGTCATAAAAACCCTCGAGGGCCTGTAAAACCAGCCGGGCAGGATCAATGGCGCTCTCCAGCGCTGACGGCAGCTCTGCCCTGAGAGAAGTAACATCTTTTCTGCGCTCCACGATGATCTTCCAGAGACCCTCTGCGTCCATTTTCTCGCCGCTCCCCAATAGCCAAAGCCGATGTCCCAAGCAATGGGAGCCAAAACCATCCGCGTTGAAATAGGGGAATGCAGATATCGACCAGGGGCACGCACCAAAGGGAAAGATCCTGTGGCATCCAAGTGCCATAGTCCACCCACCATGCGTACAAAAAGAGCAGACCCGGAAGAATATCCCATCTTCCTCAAGTCTGGAAAAACCACACAGTCCTCCCTCGTTGTGCCCAGTGGTCGCCTGCATCTCCATGAAACACCACCAATACTCGACTGATGTCCCATCGAAGGCCACCAAAGAATATTCCTCCAGCAATTGTGACAGTTGGGTGCCATGACATTCAGGGCAGAGCCGGGAGGTTGCGTTCAACCCAGCCAGATTCCTGGCGGCGGCTACCACAGCAGAAACCCTAC